>OENT01000012.1:279941-414824 GCA_900239685.1 Rotaria macrura
TTCCGTCCAAACTAATTTTTCAGGTCTTTCAAAGATTCCCTTACTTCTCTCGAACAAAAACTGACACATAACTTCTAAACTCATATTCTGAAAGAACACGAAATTCTGCTTCTAACCCATAGATTTCGACTCGTCTGAAATATTTTCGAGTGGACCAAAATGAAACAAACATTTTGTGCGAAAACTTTCCGATCACCCGTTGCATCCTTGTATAATTCAATAAGAAACATTGTCACAGAACTTATGTAACATTTTATAGTTTGGGTTATTATGAACGAACACATGATCGATATACCATAACTCGATTAACAAATGAAGTTAGAGCTCATTATCAAAATCAATTTATGAAACAAGTTCACGTACTTGTTCTTGGTCTTGATGTTCTTGGAAATCCATTTGGTGTTATCCGTGGCATTGCTTCAGGTGTTGAATCTTTCTTTTATGAACCATACAAAGTAAAATGAATAGTAGACATACCTGCGCAATTGTTTTGTGTTCTTTTTTAATTCTCAGGGTGCTATTGAAGGTCCAGTAGAATTCGTTGAAGGTGTTGCAACTGGCGTTCGAACATTGTTTGGTTCAGCTGTTGGTGGTGCTGCTGGTGCTTTTTCAAAAATAACTGGCGTCATAGGCAAAGGTCTAGCTACCCTAACATTCGATGAAGATTATAAAGCGGCACGCATACGACGACAAGAACCCGTAGCTAAAGCACGAACTGACATTGCTATCGAAGGAAAAAATGTTGTTATGGTATGCTAAAAATATTTTACTTGATTTAAAATATTTATGTTTCATTTTTATAACCAAGGGCTTTGTTGAAGGTTTCAAAGGTGTTGTAACTAAACCGGTATCCGGTGCAAAACAAGGTGGTGCTTCTGGTTTTGTTAAAGGTTTAGGAAAAGGCTTTCTCGGTCTTGTGACACGACCAACAGGTGGTATTGTTGATTTTACAAGTACATCATTTGATATAATTAAACGGTGAAGAGAAATAGTTCAGAATAAGAACGGTTTTTATTGAATATAAAACTTTTCTATTGATGTTGTAGAACTGCACAACAGGAAGAAGTAGTACTTCGTGTTCGTTATCCACGTCATATTGGTTATGATGGTCTCGTTCGACCTTACATTCCACATGAAGCAATCGGATATTTCATTTTAAGCGTAAGTCTTTCGAATTTTTACAACAACTTTGATTCCAGTATTTGTATGTTTTTCATATTATAGAGACTAGAAGTAAAACAAATGAAGGCAGACACGTATATTGCACATATAGTGTGTTCAGAGAATCCACCTTCGTGGTTTATGGTTACATCGAAGTAAAAATTTATTTATTAATCATTTCGAAATAAACTTCATTTAATTATGTAGGCGCTTATTATTTGTAACAGAAATTTCATTTCTTGGTTCATATGAAGTAGACTGGACAATTCTATATGAAGATTTAAAAGAAGAACCAATAGTGAAACCAAATTTAGGTCAAATACAAATTCTCAGAAAGGTAATTCCATTGACAGAAAAGAAAAATGAAGAAAATATTTTTTTTATTCATCTCTTTGTACTAAGGAGCCAAAAAAAGCAAGTAAACTTCGATCAGCTGTTTCATATGGTAAAATGGTCAAATATCGAAACATTGCTGAAGCTCGAGTAAATACCAAACAATTGTCCGTTTTACTATTTTGTTATTTTAAACTTGTTCTTTGATTTATAGTACATCGTCGAAAAAATTGTTAATACAATGCATACAGCCGGCCTCTGAAGACTCATATATGTATTTGACTATTATATCCGATTTAGAAAGGTCTACTATTGTTTACTTCTTATTTTCGGGTATTCAACTTGAAATATTAGTAAATTGTCGTGACACATTTTTTGACAGTGCGGATCGGTATTGCAACCATACGGTATTTTATCATAAGTCGTTTTTTTTTCAGTTTTACTTCATTTCAATCATTAGTAAAAATCTCTTGCATCTATTTTATATCGATAACTTCATTCTATTTTATTTTTATGCATACAAATGTTCGTGTAGATTTTTTTTTCTCGTTGGTTTATTTAGAAAAAAAAATGACGAACTTATTTTTATGAATAAAGAATAAGAAGAAGAAAAAAAACGTTTTATCGGCATAGTTTGATTCATAAAAATGACAAATTTGAATTGTTCTTTGAGTTGTAAAGACAACGGCAAGGACAGTACTCCTATAAATCATCGACGACTAAGTTCGTTCTTATTATTTTAATGCTTAATGTTTGATTTGATTTCAAAGAAAACCTTGATTGATACTGATTATATGGATAATATTATGTTTCACAAGGTTCATCTCACGATTCTATGTCTTATCGTCCGATGCACATTGACTTGATAACTATGCGATGAATAAATCAATTGATACGAAATCAGATCTGAACTATTTTCAACTTCATTAATAGCACAATCTTTGGATCATATGAATAATCGTTGGTACTTGAATAAAAATGTAAATGGATCCGATACTGACATCAAGTATTATATTCTATTAGATTAAATTTCCACATTGTTCGCATAACAATTATACAATCAGAATAATTAATGCATAGTATATATATATATTTTTAACATTCTTTATTCAGTTTCGACTTTGACTTGTTTCTAACTCATAGATTGATGTTTCGTTATGAGTTACAAAAAATAAAACAATTATTTCACTATTACAAATACATGAAAAAACCGTACACACCAAATATGTTCATCATTTTTTGACAACAAAAACTCAATGTGTTAAAAGAATGTATAGTAAGCCAATGTATTTTCCTTGTCAACAATGTAATTTTGTCTTATCCAATTTAAGGCAATGTGAGAATATGATATTTCTAAGATCATAAATCTAATTGTATTGATAGAGAACGAACAATTGCTTGCATTCGCTTGTCAACATGATTTATTTCTTATGTTCAAGGCTTTCATGTTTATTTAAAGTATCTGTCTGCCTATGTGTTTTCAAGAATGCATCAATGATCAATTTTGTCGTCACTATTACTGAGAATGTCTATTCTTTCAGTGTAAAACAATAAAAAAGGGAAAAATAAGTGTATTGAATAAAAACAATCGGTTTGATCTTCTATGATTTCTCTTGCTGTCTGTCTCATTCTCTTCATTGTTTTCATCAATCGTTGAAGTATCTAGAATGAAAATTGATGCACATAGAACTTGAAAAGAAACAATACAAGTTATAACGTATCACAAATCATAATTATTTATCTTATGATTTACTCGATTTACGTACCTGGATGACACATATAATTATGGTCTCTGTTGTCACAACAAAGTTGAGAAGTAATATTCGATTATGTCGATTTAGAATGCATATAAAAAATGCCTTTTTAAATCGAACTTATATATTCCGAAATATGATTTACTAATGTTTATATTGCAAAAGTAAATAATAATATTTACTTCATCACAGTTAACCTCTATACATATATATATAAATTAAAGTACAAATTTTAACTTATCGTGTTATTTTTCTTATTGGGTTTTTTTTCAGTAAAAGTACTTTTCGTGCGATAAATCAATAAAAGTTGATTTGCTAACGTGCTAATGTAATGTCTAATGTTGATCTCTTCTATATGACTGTGTATAGTCTTTCTTGAAGGTATATAAAGTTCAGATATTTTTGATTTACTCAATTGACTCAGTTATTTAGTTCTATTTGCCTTAGAAGCGATATTAGAAATTCAATGGAACACCTTATCAATTTCTAATTCCATACCTACGATACATTTGAATTCTATTAGACCTACACTGTGTTATGAGCTCATAAACAAACGAATCAATTCCTCGTTATGTTCTTTTGATTTTTTTATATATGTTTTTATTGATCTGGGAACTTAACAATGAAATCTTTATAGGTACATATGTATAATATAGTAATCAAAAGAGTAAAATGCAATAGGACTAATGTCTTGTATTCAATCGGTTGAAAGCATAATTCTCTTGTTATCTTTTGAAGGATGAAACATTCAATGTACATCGCTGTCGAGATCGGTACGTATGATGGCCAAATTCAGGGTTGAAAAACTCTTTATTTGTACTGACTATAATTATCAAACTTGAGATGCATATAGACATAGCAAACAAATATGTCGTTATATTCGAAGACAACGACAGAAATTCGATAACAGCAGAGATGTGTATATGTATGTTTGTCTAGTTGATGAGTTCGTTATGTCATTATTATCGATTTTGTTTTTAAAATCTTCATTATCATCATTACGACTATCATCAATTTTTTCTATGGATATTAAAACGATGTTTTTGCATTTGGCTATTAAGAGAAAATGTATGTGTATGTCAGTGTGTCATGCGCTCAATCAAAATACATTGTGATATCGATTGATTTCACACTTTCTATCTTCGCGTTCGTTCACACTTATCAATCGAGATGTCTCATCGAATGTTAGCAACAAAGAAATCAATTGAACAAGAGAGACAGTACATTATTTCGTCTTCATATTGCTCTTCTGCTCTCTTCTCTCCTTTGTCTTCCTCACCTATCGCTGATGTACTAGGAAAACGACTACAGAACAGAGAAAAAAGAAAGAACAAGCGCTTGTGTATTGTACGAAAAGAGAACGATGTCGAGAAGAGAGAATGCAATTTTCTTGTTTGATTCTCTCTTTTATTCGGTACGACTCTTTTTTTTTTATAAATAGCAAATAACACAAGTAAATCCTCTTCTTGCTTAGTATATGTTAGTTATAACATATTTTCTGATCGAAATTCACATCTTTTTTTAGGTTCGATTGTATATTATTGTGGCCCTGGGATTTGTTTTGGTTGTATTTATCATAATCATGCTCCATTTTCTTGTTTGGTTGTCTTTTGTTCCGATATCAATTGATCTGTTATTACAAATGTTAATCTCGTAATGCTATTTCGATTTAATTCAACGGATGGATGGCAACAAGACTAACTTTCATGTTCATGCTAGTTGCCAGTCTCTCAACTGTGGTAAGAAAGAGTTTTCAGAATGGAGCCATGTCGTTTAAGTGGTTTTATTGGTTTGTTTTGATGTTGACATATGAGAGTCCTTCAAGACACTTTCTTTGGCTCACTGCACATGAACTCGACCTAATTTGAAGACTACCTTTTATTTTCAACGGAGTCTCGACATATCAAAATATGATCTTCAACAGTTTGCTTGATTCTGTTACTTAATTTTGAATTCATATGTTTCATATATCCAGAATACTCCATCAACCTATTTCTGTCCAGAATGAAAACTCTATACTATTCTTCAATACTGTATATTGATTTAAATTATTAACAAATGGATTATTTTCACCGGTTTAAATTTCAGAGACTTGATAATAACGGAAAAAAAACACATTACTATTTATTTCATTCATTTTTATTTTTGTGATATTACAACTAATAGATTTTTCTTCCTTACATTCAGGTTAAAGTATATCATGATATTTGAGTAGTAGAATACAAATATTTGAATTACAGCTTGATGAAAACCAGCATCGACGAATACAATCAACAGATAAATGTACATACATCCAGTTAGTTTCTTTTTCCTTCAAAATGATGCGTATAAAATAAAAGAACTAGAGCACTTTTATATAAAGAGAAAACATAGTTTTCATATTTGACCAGTAGAAAATTTCAACAAAAAACTTCATGTGTTAGATTTATATGTATTACATATCTAATCGTAGTAGTACGAGTAAATCAAATCAAGAATTGATATTTAAAATGAGATGTCATTCCTTTCATTTTGTATTCGTTAAGTAATTCAATAAATGTGTGTACATTTCATTTACTAATCTATCATGCTCAATCTTTCGATAGATAGATCATTTTCCTTTTAGATTGTCCTATATTTTTGTTATTTTTGCTTGTTCTCGAACTGTAGGATCGTGTTGACAATGAAGGATTATCAGCTATATCTCGTTTTTCGATAAGGTTTGTTTGCATTTAATTGCCTTGTGTATGTGCATAGAAATAGCATCAGCAGAAACAACGATGACAACACAGGTGTGATTTGAAGACTATGAATACTATGTGAAGAATGTGCGCGTGTTTGCATGCGTTACCCGTTTGCTTAACATGTAGCATTCACAAGTAACAGAAAATTTTTTGTGAATGTATGCAATACGATGACGTTATTGATGGTGTTGTTTTAAGGCATAGTAAAAAATGACTTTCATGAAAGCAGTCGATATTTTTCTTGTTCTCTACTTGCTTAATGATGACAGAAAGAGAATAATGCACATCGTAAACAATATACTATTAGCTAGATGGCAATGAGTATACTTTATAAGAGTTAAGTTACACCGTTAAGGTAATTTTACTCGAAAAAATGTTTCTCAACCGTTCTGTTCACCGATTGATTTTATTAGTTAAAACAAAAGTTCATCATTTATGCAATTGTACTCAACCAATTCCATTTGTTACATAGAATAAAAAAAAATACGAGTTGCATCATACTAATATAAATTCAATGAACATTTTATCTTGATAATAACGATTTCAAAATCATCGATTGTATATGGTTGATTGGAAAAGAAAATTACGTGAAAAAATTTAGTTTAGAAAACAAAGTATTCGATGAAAAGTTGGAAACTGTTCATAAAAATATATCTGAATAAGTTGTGAAACCATTGAAGTGAAGATATTAAAGAATAATTGAAAAATTATCAAATTGTTTTTCTTCTACACATGAGCATAATTTTTCTTTTACTAAAGGGCATTGTGAAATTTTTAAATCAAAATCATCATCTAGTTTTTCATTGTCTCCTATAGCCACTACTATCCTCGTCTACATTTAATAAACACGAGCATTTATCTTCCTATATTCAATATAAATTGGATGGCAATCATCATTATCGACCATCGATAATCAGCTTTCTGCATCGACAACCGAGCGGTTCTCAATTGGCTTCAGTGCGTTACTATCGAATTGTGTTCCATTGTAATATTACACCAGGATCTCTCTTTCTTCGATTTTCCAAAACAAAACCCTATCGTACTATTGTCCAAAATCGAAACGATCCGTCAAGTAAATCACATTTGAAAGTGAAATTTTGACAGTATTTTACAAATAAAACTAATTGTAGCTATATTTGGTTTCCGATCAGTGGGTGCCTATAGTCGTGTTCAAATTCAAAATTATATATCAGGTATATGGTTATGTATGAATGAACAAGGAAAAATAGTACCAAAAGTATGTTTAATATATTGACATAATATGGGATTGTTGAATGTTTCAAATTTGTATAGTCGAATATTACCGTTGATAATCTTGCTTGCACGTTTCGTCAAAACTCAGATGGACCCTATTTAAATCTTATTTCTGAACTGTATCCGTCACGTCAAATGTTCTTTAATACACTTCGTCTATTATCACTAAATCCAATACTTCGCCGTCGTTATGCTCAATACGTGACCAATGATAAAAGAATATTCAAACATGAACGATGTAGTCGATTCATGTTCGATAGTCAAATCGACAGTGTACTATTCAATCGAACAGTCGATCCATTTCTTCGATTCAGACATTAATGAACATTGGTGTTGGTTAGATGGATAGAATATCCAATTTTTCGTCTTCTATTTTTATGGCTCAGTCAAATGATTTTTCTTTTGGTCTTTATATTTATTATAAATTGTACTATGTATATGATGAATTATTCTCTCTCTCTCTCTTTTGTAACCATGTGCTTGGTGCTCTGTTTATATATTTTAGTCTTCTTATTTCGCTTCGTTTCTTTGATCAAATGCGAATCTTTGTTTCCTTTTTTTGATTGAATAATAACAACTGTTACAGTTAATAGTTCAAAATATTTTCTGTACTCAATGAAAAGTAAATTAGAGCTATACCGACAGAAGAATCTTTTGAAACAGTCGATTTATTTTATTGACAAAGGTCAAAAACATAACTATTGCATACTGATACTGTAGTTTGCGGTTGACAGAATGGACTGAAAACCATGTTCGATCGTACGTTATAAGTTCTTACATTTACCTCACTCTGAATCAATGAGGGTTAATGAAAATCATTGTCTGTATGGTTTTGAATACAGTTTAGCGTGAGAATAGAAGATCTATCGTGACTTGATTCTATGTCCTTTCATGAAGTGAAGTGATGCTATTAAGAAGTTTCTATCCACGAATTTGTAAATATGTAAATAATCAAGATCAAGTAGAACTATTTCTATTTACCAATCGACAACTAAAAACTAAGCTCTTCATTTTACGAATGGATAAAATGAATGAAAACGTTCAAACATTGTATCATTATATTGTTCTGCTTCTTAGTATTCGTCAAAATTCTAAAGTGTTTCAACTTGAATTATTTTATCATCTATCATAGAGTTTTTGACAATTGAGAGCAAATGTCAGTAAATCTTTATTTTCATGTAATTGAAGTGGCATCTGTTGTAGCGATTAATTTTCAAATCTCTACAACAAATGTAGACAATCATCGCAATATTCAGATACATAGATTCTTTTTCTTTGTGCTGTATTCTTATTGATTGACCACCGAATTGAGAAGTGTGCGTTTTTTTATTCAACTTGTCTTATTCATATTCTGTTGCTAAGAGAAGGAAAACTCACACGAAATCTAATTAAGCAATTATCGAGAATATCTATACTTTTATATGCTCCCATAATAAAATCTAGTAGAGATTTTAGCTTCTATTAATTCGAAGTTTCTACATTTTAATCTGCGTTCTAAGCTATTCCATATAAAACCAGTAAACGAATATAGCGTAAAAATAACTATAACATGCATTAGCTTATCCCAAGTTGCATAGTTTTGAGTTTTATTTAGGATCACTTCAATGTTTACTAACCACGTTTTTGTTAAACGGGATGATCTTAAATATAGTCTTACGATTTAGACTAACAAAAATAGAATTTTATGGATTCTAGTGAAATAATTGGAGACTCCATGCTGAAGTCGATGACTCTTCAATTGTGAAATCAAGAGCAACGATAACAAGAATTTCCCATCATCGTTAATTTTAGGCCCGAGTCCAACATAAATATAAAGCTGTATTGGATACAATAGTATCAGATTAGTTATCGATTCAGTTCTAATAGACACGAAGTCAAATGAAGTCTATCGAACTCTATTTTGACAGTATTTGATTGCGTTTATGCCAACAACGATGTACATGAAGAACTCCACGTCTACACAATTGAAAACATAGATGTGATTCGTAGGCATTCGATTCCGACCGATGAACATATAACTCAAACTAATAAATACATGTCGAATAGATCTGAATCGTTTACAACCTATATTAATCGATATTTTTTTAGAATCAGTGGAAGTGGTCGGATACGGCAAAGTTTGAATTTTCTTGGTAAATAATTCAATGATGCACCAAGAATATTTATTTTATATAGAAATGAATCTAATAGCAATGAAAATCGCTTTTGAAAAAACTGAATTAGTTGTTTGAATATCATAATTGATAAATAAGCACAACAAACATCATCTGAATTTATTGAATAGGAAGATGTTCTGAAAAGAATGAAACTATCGTTTCTGTATCATGCTCCATATATATGACTTGAATACTTTTTTGATACTGTCAAGTGCTGCTAAACTAATTATTAAAAAAGTTCCAATAAAAATAAATGAAAGCGAACCGTTGTTTTGGATGATTATACACTTTTATATGAAAAATCCTGTATAAAAATTAATTTTCTTTTCGATGCGGTGATCAGATGTATACTATAATTTTGTATAAAAATCTTATCGATGAATTCCTCGGCATTGTCATTGAAGTTCTTACTCATTTTGATGTACTGAATCTAATTCAGCTAGAGGTACAAGATTTAAAAGAAGACTGACAATGAATTGCGAACATTCAAGAGATAATCATGAAGAAAAATACGAAATATTTTTCTGACAACTGAGGTTCTTGTTATTGTAACTAATGTAATTGATGCTGGTATTGTACTAATGTTTTTTGTCACTTCGACATACTTGCTAATATTCTTATTGTAATGTTTTTTTTGGATTATATCCTAGAGCATTAAACACATTTATGTTTTCTTTTCAATCTGTACACAGATAATTACTATGCTAACGGGCAATGATTCCAATATGAAAGCAAAGATCGAAGATTTCAAAGCAAACAAGAATGGTATGAATAGGACTAAAGAATTCGCAATGATCATGAAATTTTGAACTAAAGTCGTTAGCACACAATCAACGATTGTACATGGAGGCTACTTTTTTTAATTTCTACTTCATCCATGTTTTCCTATTTGATATTATTTATCAATGATTTCAATAGTTCTTAATACCGCTGTAATCGTTCTTCATTGCAATCGTATGCAGAAACAAACATTATTAAATATCATATTCGATTCACCATTAAGCATGCTCGATTAAAAATCGGGTAATGTAACAGTTAAAATTCAGGAAGTACTCTTACTATCAAAGTTATAAAACATATCAGAGCAAAACTAATTCATCTCTTGTGTTAAAATATACCATAGAAAGCAGCAACAAGAAATACATCTCAACTTTATAGACACAATTTATCAACTACTTTATTCAAATATGTACTAACAGTATGAGTTGTTTGGTATGCATGAAAAAGACGCATCTATTCTGAAAATTCTCATTGAACTGAGAATATTCTTAATAGAATTATCATATTTCTTGAAATTTTCATGTCTGCAATGTATCTGGTTCAAATCGTCTGAATTTGTTCATATCTATAAGCGCCGTAAGTGAAGATCTATCAATAAACAAAGTTTCAGCTCAAAATTTTAACGTTCAATTGATGAAAAAATCTAGAATTATTCCTACAGGAATCTAAAACTACGTTCATTAAAATCATTCTAGCACATTTTCTACTAGGACAATATAGTGTATTTAGGAATAAAAATTCATTGAAATCCTCGTGATCACCTGAAGAGGTTCCGTCGAAAATTGGACCTTGCAGCAATAAAAACACAGACAAAATCAAGGAACGAAGAGTAAAGTTCATATACAAAATCATGACCAGATCAATCTCATGAAACATTAAAAACTACTTCAACTGATGATAGGGGCTAAAAACATTAAGCATTTTCTACAATAGTTATTTTACAATATCAAATCCTGTTTCTGAGACATACTTGTTGATTTTATTTGAAAAGGCCTTGTAAATGCCATACACGATGATCATAATTGATGTCGTTGACAACGTATAAACATTCTTGAAGTCAAGCCCATCTTTTTCATCCTTTCACATTTGTTGACAATTGTTAACAAATCATTCGCCACGATCTCGATAAGAATGTGTAGATGACTACCTATGGATGAAGTGTATGTTCTCGAATGCAATTATTGATAATGATGATTGGAAATCATGTATAGAACCTTTTAGTTTTTTGAAAAATTTCATATGTAGATGATCGCCTAATAAATGCTTTTCAATATTCGCATCAGGATATTGACCGATGCGTCGTGATTGAAGAACTAGTTTGCCATGCTCTCATCCATATAAAGTTCCGTGCAAACCAACTTTAGGATTAATGGCTGTTTCGAAGATTCTTGATGTTATTTTTAAATGATTAAATAGACTCATTAAAGTCATCAATAGATATTAACACGAGATCTTGATATTGTTTTGAGAGAATATGCTTCAACATTCCGGAACTTGAAAGTGTTATGATCATGTTTATATCTCATATTTTACATATCAGGATTTATAATAAACTTGGTAGAATAGGTTATTTCAAATGGTGAATAAAATGGCTAGATTCTCATCATGTCAGACACATGGTAGCAGCTTGTTATTCTACATTGTTGTGTTGAAAGGAAAAATGATTTTAAACTAAATCTATTTCTCAAATAACAAAGTCAAAATCATTCACCTATAATGATGAATTCGTGGAGTAGAATCCCCTCGAATAACCAATATGATGGCATTTCAGAAAGTAGTTTGTCACACTAGTGAAGATGACTTCCCCACATCAATATACATCATACGATCAATGGATGACTTCTGAAATGATCATTCTTTGTCTCAATAGTTTTCAGATACGGAACTGGTTCTTCATTTCATTTATAACAGGGCTTTATTGATTCATGAAGATTTTCTTCATAGGAAATCTTGCCATCGATTCATAACGTAACGGTTCCGATGTCTAGTCATTGATCGCTCACGAAATACGATGTGCATCATAAGACTTGCTGTTACTACAATTGTATTTTCTATTGTCTTGATTAATACAACACACAAAGAAATACAACACAATGAGTTAAAGTTCCGAAGTTCGACAAAATTAAACTTCAGCCACAAATGCGTGATCATCATCATCATCAACTGCTTCTTCAACAGCAACTTTCGTCTCAACTTTTGGTTCTGCTACATCTTTTGATTCGTTTTGTCGTGCACTTGACATTTGATCCATGAAGGCAGCAGCTTTGGACGAATACTTAGACCAGCTTCTAATAAGAGAACCATATTTCCAGAAAATGTACGGCAAAGGTAAGCAGATAAGTGCAAGGAAAGCAGGTATGGTAGCCGCCCAATGGATACCAAGATTATGAAACATTTGTGTGGTAAAGAGGGCTAAGCAAAAAAAGCGAGATTCTTTTATCAAATTTAAGAAAACTTACGAAAAATGGCTCCGAACAATGAACGCAAAACGGAATTGGCAGCTAAAACACTAGCTGCATAGATGACGTATGCATCGATTAAATAATTCATCAGCGCCAGAAACACAAGATTTGTTCCAAAACCAAACGGTATGCCAGCCGCAATCGGAACTAAAAAGTGTATTGACGGAGAATTCGTCCAGGCAAACCAAAATAAACCGATAGGCAAAGCAAAGGCACCGACAATGGCTGGCGGAAGGCGAGTCTCTGGAGGTGCTGGATGGCCGAAAAATGAGTCTACCACTTTAATATATCGACGATTATCAAAAACAGAATAGATAATGCCTATCATAAAGCCAATAGCAATACCGAAGAAAGCAAGACCGCCAATACCCGGCGACCATCCTCTCTTCTCTTGGAATACTATAGGAAGGGCACCGAATAACATGTAAAGAATACCATATATAATGGCCATGTAGATACTTAAGAGAAAAACGATCGGCTCAAGGAAGAGTAAAACCCACGGCCGAGAGAGAGATTTCTTCAAAAGTTTAATGACAGTAACTTGGGACTTTTCTTCGTATTTAGAACGGTATACTAGTCCTGTAGCTTTTGATAGCTTTTCAGCGCGTTGACGTAGAAGCACAGGAGCATAGGTTTATGGATAGATGATTATTCCGAGTATAGTGATCACGCCGGTAAAGATGGCCATAATACCTTGGACCCATCTCCAGCCGATGAATTCACCGGCAAAGTTCCCTAGATTTACGAATGATTCGTTCACAGCTTTATTTTTACAGATTATTGTTGGGGATTATGCTTACCAACGATTGGTCCTAAAGCAGGTCCCAAAAATGGAGCAGCGGCAAACACAACCAGACCTAGACCGCGCTGCTTAGCAGAAAAGACATCAGCTACAGTTCCTCCAGTCTACCAAAGAAATAGAAAAAAAATTACACTCAAGAAAATGGTACAAATGCTTGATGCCGACGCAATTTATCTGTTGTTAAGCATCAGTTGTACTATCTATTATTGACATCTAGAAATAGATGTGCGCTCATCTATTCTAGCAAGTACAGAATGAAAAATGGGAATGGGTTGCAAATTGGATATCGATTTAACTGAGACATGAAAAAACTTCGTACAGACAATTAACCTTACTTTCTTCTTTTTTTGCCAACGAAATAAACTAACTATGATGAATATAATCAAAATACATGACCTACGACTATAATTATTTTTGTATTCTTACTCTTACATCAATATTTGGTACGTAGTTGTATCAACATTAATGCTTGAGAATGTTAACACCGGTTTGTCCCTGTTCTGTTCTATCTGCATTAAAATATTTAAAAATACGATCGAACTCTCAATAAAAAACAGACTATTTCTTTGGAAAAACCAAGGAATGGAAGCAAGCACTACTTTTTTTTGCAGCATCCTACTGGAAGTCTTATGTTGAAAAATTTACTTCGGTCATGCCAACTAATATGTGTTGAACGATAATGGGCCACATAGAAAATATCTTCATTTTAGAAATCTATAAGAGAATAAGTAGATGCTACTGGCTTCATAGATGTTATTATTCGAGACGACTTTTTCAATTGTGATTCACAGTACGATTTATATCTTTTCGACGAACAGCATTCGAGTGTGCAAGAACGCATTTACAACTAAAGATAACAATCAAAAGTGTATGTGTAATTATGAGCTCGATATCAATATTTAAGATGCTCCTGTGTTGTTGTACTCTTATGTCAACACTCTTATGAAAGATTTACAAAAAGAAGAAACTAATATCCTTTCCGATTGAGTGGATATTTGTCAGAGTACTAAAACTGAAATGAAAATTCAAGTTGTCGTTTAGAATTGCTGCTTCCTCCTGATAAACTTAAATTATTTACACGTATTCATCATCTAGAGATTCTAAATAAGTGACTATTGTCATTTCCACAACTCTGGATTCAATCTACAGCAACTATTGAGAGAAAATGATGTAAGTAACTCATGTTAAACTATTGATACAGTGTAATGAAACACTTTCGAAAGATAAACAACATAAGTTGGTCAACGGGGAAGAGCCAAATGCTCCAGCAAAAAATCGAAGAATCAGAAGAATCTACATGTTTTGAGCTCCAGCCGCTCCAGCATTGAAGGCGGTGAGAGCCACATAAGTAATTAAGAAAATATTGCGTCTTCCGAACGCTTCAGATAGTGGAGCCCAAAGAAGTGGACCTGTAACATACTCTCAGTTATATGAATGATAAAAATGAAATAGAACGGGCCGAGTGTAAAGCCAAGGACGTACAAAGATATTCCAAGTGTAGTGACTTCTACGGAGGAGTGAAGCTGTTTCATTAAACCTTCGAATTCACCGACGTATCCAGATGAGCAGAAAGTAACAGCCAAGGTGGCGATGGCAACAAAAGCAGTTAAGGCCCATTTGTATACTTGATTCCGTGTTTGTGGATTTTCATGGTCATTAGACAACCACTCGACTATAAATGGTTTCTCATGTGTTCCTTGTCCTTGATAGTCAAAAGCGATAATCTGCTCGAACCGAGTGACATAGAGTTTGTAGGGAGTTCTGACTGATGTTAATTTTGAGGCATCACTATTTTTTCCATGGACTTTTCCAATGCTTTTGTCAACAGTCATTTCAAGAGAATTGATTGAACAATTAAATGTAAAGAGAAATTGCAACAGTTAAGTCAGACAAAATTTAGTTATCGAAAAAAAAACAATCTTCCTGCAATGTAACTCATTGTATTCATGTATGTTCGGTAGATATGATGACCAAACATACGCTAAATATATTTTGTATTGCTTTTAATTAATGTTTTATATTTTGTATTGCTTTTAATTAATGTTTTATATTTTTGTATCGCAAGGACTTTTTGATTATTTTTATACCTTGTAACAGTCACCCGTACTTTGATTCTGCTTGCCTTTTGCCTCTGTCGATAACATGCATACTTTGCTGTCACGTCTTCACCTTATACGACATATATACATCGAACTAATTATGTAGAATTTGTTTTTCTATTAGGTAGTTCGTATAGAGCAAAATTGAAATATCATCGAGTACTTTTATATTGAATTGAACCAGTGAGTGCACAATTGTGAAAAATGAATTTTTAATTTCATGAAAGTATTTCATCAATGAGTCTATATTTTTATGTTGAAATACATCCTGAGAACTATACAAGGTCTCTAAAAACTTATTATTAAAGAAGAAAATCCGTAGTTAAGAAATAGATCAAATAAACGTCTGATGATTATTAGAAGAGCCTTGACAAATAGGAAGCAATGAAACCAAATTCGATAGCGCATATTCTAGAGCTTGAGTTTTACAATAATCGCAGACCTATCTCACATTGTTCTCAGACAGAGATAAAAATGGTCAAATGACATTATATTTTCTGTTGTCTTCACCTTGATTTGTTTATATGTACGGGAACGAATCAGAATTAAGATGAAAAGGTAAATATTGTATTAAAAAATAGTTTGATTGTTGTTGACTATATGAAAACGATAATTAAAGTCATGTTTGAGATTAAGTGTAAATGTGTCGAACTCGACGATGTTGATCTCTGTCTTGGTGTAAATTCTCCGTTTTGCATCTGATCTAATTTGTTACAGAATCATCTTATGCGTAAATTATGTTGACGGATGTTCGCTTATTCGTTTATCGTCACCGTCATTTTCTACTGTTGCATCTTCTTCTTTTCCTTCTTATAATTTTTAGACATAGGGTGGAAATAAAGGGTATGTAATAATAATTGACGATAAATTGTGAACGACGAATTTTGCATATTTATTGACGGTAAGAGCTTAAATTTTTCCCGCTTATATATCCAATAAAGAGGTTTAGTTTCTGAAAGTGTCAGCTGCCTATCAAACACTAGTGGTATAACCCATCGATTAGACAATAAAATGCATACATCTTTGTAATAGATTTCTACAATAGTTTTACAACATTGATAATAATGATTGAGTTGTAGCGACGAACTATAGGAACAATGTCATCGCTATCTTTGATGGCAACGTTTACATAACTATACTCCACATTTATAGAATATCTTCCTGTCTCTCTCTCTCTCTGTTTCTCACACATATGCATACATTTATATACGAGAAAATGAGTGACAAACACAGAAAAGAGCAATAGGAAGAGAGCAGCAAAGGAAGCAAAAGAAAGAATAAATTAACAACAACAGCAAGTGATAGTAATTACCATTGAGTCGAGCTTGACTATAGGATTTGATTGTAGAGATTAAGAATATGTATTCTTTGTATAGAATCCGTAAGATTTAACAACAAATTTTTATCTTAAATGTCCATTAATTATGATGATAGGAAAAAAATGGAGAACATATGCATCAATATTGATTTATATATTAATTATTCATGTCTTTTAAAAAATATTGTCTTCTAATGTTGCTTTTTAACGATGGTAAAACCCATGACTAATCAAGAAATCAAAATACTGTAGAAATCTATTACAGAGATTTATGGATTTTAGTTGATACGATGGATTACATTACTAGTGTCAGATAGACCAATAAAGCTATGAGAAACTAAAACTCTTGAGTTGACATACAAGCGGTAAAAATTTCAGCATTATCCGTCAAGCATAAGTATGAAAAATATCGTTAACAATTAAAGTCATGTTTTCATTCTAAGGTGAAATGTACAACTTGAAATGGCTTTGCTTGTTTCTTTCATTTTTGAAAAGTTTAAACTCTTTTTAAATAGATCAAATTAAAAAAGCTAAAGCCTCCCAACTATGCGCTCCATTGAAAAAACACTGAACATTTCCTATTCCATACGACACAATAATGCTGATTAAAATGGTAATTGCTGTATCAGCATACAGTAAATCATCTATATGAAAGGACCCTTCGACACTGAGAGTTCCATTATTATCAGAAGTCGTTGCTTTTTTTTCTAGCAACTAGTATAATAGTTACCATGAGAAAGTATCAAAGTACTTGCCATAGCTGTCGAGCAGAAGAAGACAAAAATCATGAATCTCAATGGAGAATTTCGGTAGTTTTTATTTTAATGCTCATGCGCATAGTCTAACCCCACTAAAAAATTCGAAGATAGTGGAAATATTGGTATATAGATATGACATATCAGTTCGTTTTATATAAAGATCGCTGGGAAAATATCAAACCATGAGAACACGCATCGGTATCCCATTCATGAATACCTTGACACCAGTGAAAGATTTGGAAACGTAGGACTAATCTGAATATTCACTGGTGAAACAATCAATATGAGCAAATCGTTATTTACCTAGTACTTTTATATTGGAAACAAATTGCTTGCAAAGATTAACAATACCCATGTTCAAAGATTCACAGTAGGTTCAATGAGCCCTTCTTTGTTTTACGCATAGTTTTTTCGTTCTGTTATCACTTTAGATTCTTCATTAGTTATCAAATCTCTCACATTGGGAAACTGTTTTATGGAAGTTGTTCAGTTTTCTATTTGTTCAGCATTTTGAGATTCGTTGACAATCATCAAAGTTTAAAAGACTCGAAGAGAGGATACTGTAATGATAAACGACCAGACTAGGGTCGATAAATAATGACAAACTGGATTGAAGTAGCTAGTCGCCACCGTTGGCAATGATGTTTACTCGCTACATCATATATCCAGAGTACCACCAACTTTACGTAAAACACGCATAAATAGGAGAGGGAAGAAGAGAGAGATAGATGAACATAAATTAGAACAATGGAAAGAGAACAAAGAGAAAGGAGGAAAGTCATCGGAGCGTGCCATCAATATCGGCACATAGATACATTCAAATAATAGTATTGAGTACCCAAGTAGAAACAAGCCTAGTACAAAACATAGCCATTACCAAGCTTAGTGTATAGATTATTATGCAGCTTCTTTAGAAAGAAATCGTTGATGTCTTCTTTTTTTTCAACTAGTCGATATAATGGAAATCAGAGGAAACTGCGATTTACTAGCGAAATCTAAGACGCAGCGGGCGGTATCTACTAAAACCGGTGGTTTGATCAAATATTGGTGACAAGGGACTTTGATTAAGTGATTTGTGCTAAATGTGTATCGCCCATTATATCATAACTTTGGTGAATAAAATGATTTGTAGCTAATCTGCAACGAAAAGAAGTTTATATTTGTATAGGGTTTGAAAGAATTCCTACATGTCGATTTTAAATTTAATCAAGTGTTATCAAATATTTATTGAATGTCAAATGAAAGAGGTCATTTACATGATATTTGAAACTCTAGAGAAGATTTTATTGATTTAGAGAATTTCGCCATGTATTTTCACAAATCATAAAACCTGGTTGGTATCCAAATGATGATATAAAATATTATAAGGATATATCTTCAAATTACTCTCTGAGAATCAAGCCCATACATTTGATTGCAAAGGCATTAGTTCACATTTACTTTCATTGTAAAATTATTTTGATATTGATTAAAAACATAGAAAATCATAAGTCAGAAGACAACTTCCCTCACTATTCAATTACATCACAGCTCTTTTAACAAACAATTATAGATAGCTTTATCAATTTTTCAAATGGATCAATAAATTTCTACCTGTTGAATCCGAATCTCTAGCTTTCGTAAAAGATTACTCAAATGATCGATTGATACATACGACACGTTGTCAATATATTTATTCGTCAAATAGTTGATTCGAATTTCAATGTAAGCCTACAGGCAAGTATCTTTATAAATATGGATGCGGGTATATACAACTCGGTCAGAGTATCAGAATTGAGTATTTGCAGTATTTAACTAGAAATTTAGAGCTCGACGTGTTTATCGATGTATAGTAGATTTCCATCTATGTGGTGTATATAAACACTAGAAAAATGTATCAGTGTTATTTGTTTTTCCAATTTTAAAATTGAGAGTCATAAAGTAATTGCGCTGATGATCGAGCACTTTTTCTTGAAAGGATAACAATATACTTGGACTGAATGCAAAATAGTGAAAATATGATTAAAAATATGCAGCAGAAAAGACTGACGTAGAAAGAGTTTTTTGAAGTCGATATTACCAATTACAATTTGACATAAAATCCAGTAGAAGCAATACCGCACATGTTGTTCTTGTTTCGAGCAATTTTGAAGTAACCATTAAGACCCCATTCTTCTCCCCAAGAATTTCGAACGACTACAATTGTTGAATTTTGAAAACAAGTGAATGTTGATCAAACTACTTTTTTAGTTTTCTTCTACTTACGCCAATAATCATGTCCATTATCTGTTCCATATCCAACGATCACAACACCATGGTCAACTGCTTTTGAACATGCCGCTAAATCAAGAATATCTAGTCCACGACTTCTGAGAGACCGCCCATAGAATTGTAAATCAGATGTAATACGAATGCTTGTAGCCACTGGACCGAATTCACTAACGATTTTCATCATCTTTTTTTCTCGTCCACTTCGCAGAACTGCATAATCACGTATACGTCCCACTATCGGTATTTCCGTACGGCAAGATTGCTTCAAATTCATATACGGATAGGAATCAGCTTCTTGAAGTCCACCATGTTTTTTTATATACTTATAAGTGGTGGCAAAATATCCACTTGCACAACCATCGTTTGCCGAACAATCTACCAATTGCTGTTTTGACATCTTAATTCGTGTTCTATTCTTCAGTGCGTATGTACCTTCGATTGTAGCTGTTGCTGCAAATGCGTAGCATGAACTTCAAAATGAAAGATTTATGATATACTGTAAAAGTAATGAAGCCTTGAAGCAAAACACGCCTGATGAAATGAAATGGCACGCGTCTACAATATATTTAAAGTAAAACTGTTCGTGTATTCAAAAACTACTCTAATCTCATGGTACTGAAATTTGGAAAGGTATATGACTGATTCATTTAGATACAAGCCGTGTGTGAAGCTAGATCAACAAAGTGATGTCTTCTATAAGAATGGATTAATGCAAATTGCCTCCAAGTAAGTCTATTCCTTATGTGATATGAAAGTTACGAAAACTGCAGATAACTCATGAAATTCCATATGTTGGAATTACTACGTAGATGCTTAATTATGCTCATTACAAAATATTGCTTACCATGAGCATTTGAAGATTTTTAAAAATTATCACGCTTACTTATGTGGTTAATACAAATAGAAAATCATATATGCTATCGTACTTGTCGTTAGCTTTTTCATAAGAAAAATAAGTTTTAAATATTTTGCATGCTGCTAACCAAATATATATATACGTGTTTATCTTCCCTTTTCCTGTCAAATATTTATTGTAGATGTGTTTGCTTGATTTTTTCTCGTATGTTCATGTTAATGATTATGTCTCTTTCCAACTTTATTAGCGTATCTATTTCGGTATGGCTCTTTTACGTTAAGATCATGTCAATCTATCTATGTATATTTCTGCGTATCATATATTTATGTACTAGTGTTTTCTATGGAAAACAACATAGATGTTATTGACCTATCTGGCATGATACTAGATTTTCCATCGATTAAATTATATCATAATGAACATCATTGTCACAACAGCGTTTATTGGATCTTACCATTTACAATGTGCTTCCTATACGAACCTGTTGTTTTGTTAAATTAAGAGAAAATTGAATTTTTCTCATTCGACATGAGAGTATAAGAAATATAAATCTGTTATTAGTGTATCTTATCAAAAGAAGATCTATATTTCGTCTTCAACTCTACTAGAGCCTATAGAACAGTCTGAAACGTTCAATAGTTTGAATGAAAATTGAATAAAGAAGAGTTTTACTTATTGCTATTTTGAGAAGAACACATTCATTTCTGATTAAAATCTGCATCTGTACATTTCTAATTGTATTTTATGGATATTTTATAAACGAATCTGAATAATTATCAACCTTGCAACAATACAAAAGATTTTGAGAAACCCTCATAGAAGAAAAATCTGATCGAGACAATTTTATATCAAATATTCTCAAAGAATGAACTTTCGAGTTTCATGCAACATTGAAAATAATCATAGCTGATGTAAACTATGGAACAAAACTTTCTTCCTATTTATTCGAAGGATGAGCTTTTAGGAAAGTTTAGCCGTAACATACGAAGTCTTTTTCAAAGACGGTAAGTCAAAAGACAGTTTGACGTTTTGTATGCATAACGTTTTAAGAATGCAGGGTGAAAGTTTGATGATGAGTCGCTTCCGTATATGTGGAGGAGAAGAAGCTTATTACGTTCATTACCTTACATAGATGCTTTTACAGTTTTGCAGAGAATAAAAGCGTTATTTATTCTGTTGCATAGATGAAGTTCCTTGATTACGGCAAGTTCGTAGTCAACGATTGTTTCAATGAAGTTGTGATCTCCATTGAATATTTTGTCCTATCGTTTATTCAACTTGAAATTAATCGCAGTGATTCTTAGATAAAATGTTTCTAACACATTCAGATAAAAGTAATTGTTGTCGAATAACTATTGATGCTTGAATCTGAACTTTAAGATCCGACTTTGAATCCATCGTACCGGCCAACCAAAATATACCGACGGTAATCAATCTTTACTTCAATAAGATTCTAACATACAAGCCAATCATTAAGATGAATTAATCTGTGCCTTCTTTACCATATGGGTGAACGGAAATCACCACATTGGTAGACAGCAAGCGCTAGTGAGCAGATTTCCACAAATGCCAACTAATAAAACGTATACAGGATGAATAGTCCTGTATTGTAGCTAGCTCAATCTCTAAGTGTTCAGACAAAAGTACTATTAGTGTGAAAGGAATTATTGTTCTGAACCATTTTCGGGACAGATTTGAAATTCCTTTTAAGATTCTGCACGACTTCAATATGTTCTTAAAATGATTTTCAAGGATCTATGAAGCTTTCTTTGGGATGAGTCTGGTTCAGTACGAAATGTGAAAAAGTTTCTATTTCCTTAAGACAGTCGAAGCAATTGTTGATTTCTGAACCGTTTGCAAAAATATTTTTCTAAGCTGTGTATCTTATACCGAATTCGTTTGAAGTTTTACAGTATGCACATCAGATTGTGCATTTTGTTTACACTGAAGGCTTTCATTTTTCTATTTATCTCTTATTAATTACTATGACGCCCTTCTCAACATGAATCGATTGATTAGAAATTGTGCAGGAAAAAAAGCGATATAGCTTTTGAGAACTCACTTTATTATTTGATTGCATACAAATCAAACGATTCCGGTACTATCATAGATTTAATTATATTCGTAGTACTTTACCTACATTCACCTTGATTTTCCACGGGATGCATATATGACCGATAATCGACAGTTTCCTTTGGTGGATTAGATGACAATTTGAAAAGTTTACAAAAACTTGAAATAACGGTCGCATTCTTGTTCCTACTAGCGAAAAGTTTTATTTTATCCTAAACTTTATTTGTTGTCGAGTGACTTAAAAAAACCTCTTGGGCCACGATTGAAGTCCATCGTCAACTTTTTCCTCCGGTTCGCATGATTCAATATCAAAGTATTGGTCAGGCTTGAGACCACCGAATTTCTTTCGGAATTCTTCCAAATCCATATCACCATATTGATTCATACGAAGTTGATATGGCCTCTTGGCTTCAGCAAAACGAAAATTTTCTCTTACAATCATTTTAACATTATTAATAAATTTTTTAAAACGTTGTTTTTCTTCGCGGTCATGTGTATAATTCTTTTTATAGAATGATATGTATAGTTTCCATAGTTTTGAAGCTACCTTGTTGTCCTGAAGTATTGCTAGTTTATCGTGAATTTTCTTCGATGCTTTTGTTGCCGTTTTATTTATCATTTCGTCGATGATCTATTATTATAAACATATTCAACGAGATTTTACTTGTATCTATTAGGATTCAGAAAAAAACCAAACATACCTCTTGGAAAGATTGACTACCAGTGAGAAAAGCATATTGAGTTTGCAAGATGTAACTCAACATAAAAACACCCCAAAACAATATACGCATGTCCATCTAATCTCAAAGATTATCTATCTGACACTCATACATGTTTGTCTTGTATTTTTATCGCACTGATTTTTGCTTCCAAAGAACTCTATCGTTTTCTTTTCATCATCTTATCCCTCTTACACTTTATTGCTTTTTTCTATATCAAAGTTCACCGACGTTAAACAAATGATGGTGCAATGACGAGCGTTTGCTGTTATGAGATACACTTTATGTATTTCAATTTACAAATTTGTAAGTTGATAGTTAGTAAAGGACACGAAAATTCAATCGTGTTATCTATTATATGACCTTCTCGTTCAAAGATGCGTTAAAATGTCTTATTTTCACATAACGCTCCCTATATCAGCAACAACATGAATTATGCGATGTTATTTTTCGCATATCATACACGACAAGCATTGATATGTCTTTTTTTCTCAGTGCACTTTGTAAAATGTTGCCTGGCAAGATTGACGTATGAGGATATGTAATCTGATGCGAATCTATTTTTGTATTGGTGACATTCAAAAATAAAAATGACGAGCAATTTCGATGGTTCGATCAAGTAAAACGTAGTCAAATTGAAATTTATTGAAAGACCATCAATCAGATTCATTTCTTAATTCGAATTCCATGCGTGAACAAACCTTGATGAATTAATTTACAAATGTTCAAACAATACCATGTTTCGAAAGAAGATTTCGTCTGCATTGCTAATTTATTAAGATATACAATCGAAATATTTTGACATAAGTGGTTGTTGTATTGTTATATACGGTACAATGAACTGTTACACTCTCCTTAAAGATGCAATTAAAGTTAGAATATTGTAATCCATAAAACAACATTTAGAAGAAATGTTGTTTTTATAGAAATGATTTCGTTGCATAATTTTGTTTTGATTGTTTCAACAGGTTTTCTTCACAAGTGAAAATGAGGATATTTGAAATCCTGCCATATTCTTCTTTATCTTTAAACATTGGAAAATGTAACTCAATAGTTATGTTGTATTGATCGTTTTTGTATCATCCATGTCAATTTTACCATACGATAGCGAAAAAATCATTATTCTTTTGAAGGACTATTGAAAACTGTGGTGATTAATCTAAAAGAAAGGATCAGTTAGCAGCGATTCACCTGACAATACCCACATTATACCACGATTTTCCAAAAAGAATCGTCAGTTTTCATTACAAAGTCGTACTATGATCTTCTATTTTTACTGATTCAAATCACTGCTTTAATAATCATGATGTATTACGGTCATGATAAACAACGTATTTATCAAATGCATCGAACCTTGAGTATGTGTAAAAGAGGTAAGAAATGACTCACAAAGTCTCGTAGCCCCAAATAACACAAGTATTTAATAAAAAGAAAATCGAACGATGCAAAAAAACGAAATTCCACGTAATCCAGATGGTTATTGTTTGCATTCTTCAGTGAAAAATCTTAAAGCAATCAATTAACTAGATTGAATCAGTAGGATCGAACTCTTAGCGGTGCACACGATTGATTAAGAATATTCAGATATATATATCATTAATGTGCAAAGATCCCCTCATTCTTCACTTGTCTTTCACATCTATCAGACTACGTAAGAGAACAAGTTTTTCGGCAGTACGCAGCGCGAGAGAAAAAATTCATTCTGAAAGTGAGACAATACGATACGAATTTGTTTCTATCTCTTAAATGAGAAATAGGATTTTTCATTCTCAAATATGATAATTATCTAGTTGTAATTCTAAGTACAAGTAAGCCATTTAACTAATCAATTGTCTCTGAAATATTAAAGCATCTATAAAAAATCACTCCATCAGATCTGTTGAAGTCCACAACGATTTCAATAGCCGTTTGTGGTATAAAAGTTTCCTAATTCGTATCTTTTGTGTTTCGAAGACATTAATTAAATCTATAAAAATCTCTCGATTGGATTCAAAAGGTCAATAGAATCATGAGAAAGTGGTTGATCATGAATTTTGTAATTGACATGATATCCTAGAAAACGTTAATACTTTCACTAAATGAATTATTTGCAAAAAAAGTTGTTTCAACATGAGAACTGATGCTATATCTATGAATTCTTAATAAACATAAGTAGTAAATGATAGAAGAAAACTCATTTTTGACTATCAGCCAAGCAAATATATACATACTTCTCTAATCGTTTCGATACTTTTTTTTTTTACTAGATGAAATATAATGAGCGATACTCTTTGAGATAACTAATCTATGACTGTAAAGATGAAGAAAATGTTTGATTCGATCTAGCATATGTCATCATAGTTATCTATCTTAACATAATATCAGTCGAATATGGTTAGATAAAAGTGACGTCGACACACAACAACAATATTGATAATACTGTGTTTTGAATTAGAGACGCTTGCTTCAAGTAATCAGATGAATACAAATATAGTTTCATTCGGTAGTGAAGGAGAAAACGAAGAGCACTTTCGTTGTTTGATTGAGTTTTTCGATAGATAATATGTTGACAATAGATTTGACGTCTGCAAGTCGCGTCATCAAGAAATATCTTTTTATTGATATTTCAGCATTCATAAACAAAAAAACGTTCTCCGTCTCTCAAGAAAAAACATGTCAATAAAGATATAAACCAGTCGTCAATGATTGCATTTTGTAAAATCAAACACGGATAAACGAAATTTCGATGGGACTTCTTCAACGTTCGAGATAATAAAAAATACTTAAATTTGATTGAATGAAAACTAGAATATGTTCAATTTTTATCATAGTAACAAGGATCATCAACGCATAGTTTTCAAATACTGACATCATCGATTCAAGCTTTGTGATTTCATAAAAGCAAAGCTGATGAAATAGTCGAACATCATTTTTTGAATCCTTTTCACAGATCAATATTTTTCAACAATCTTAATTTTTCATGATGAATAAAATTTTAAAAGTGAAATTTATTTTTTAAATAAATATGCCATATGTCAACGAGCATACCTTTCTTATGCGTCATCGATGATTAATTATAAACCCACAAATATCATATGAAAGAAACTGGCTGATTAGAAAAATATACCGTTTCTTATGAACTAAAGTCTGCTGATTATCAAAGTTTCAGCTTGAAAGAAAGAAGAATAGACGTCATTTTATATACTTTTTATTGAATTTCCCAGCGCATGACTAATCGTATATTCATCGAGTACGAACGTAATATATCTTCTTGCTTGCTCACATCACTTGATAATAAGAATGCAATTCTACTAGATATTTCAATTCTATGACTACTAAAATGATACTTTATCGTATTGACATATTTGCAATGGTTTAAGTGAGTGTGAAAAGGCATAACTAACAAGCATCCGCTCATTTTATGCAAAATGACCTTTTGAAAAGTATTTCATATTGTCTATTTCGAATGTTTTATTTTTCTAGCATTTTTTTCTTGTTCGTATCGATTGAACTATACTTCTTTTCATTGTGATCATCATTTTTATATCTGTATTTCTTCATAGAACTGACATGATTAGATGTATTAACGATACCATAGATATAAAAAATGTTGTAGTTTGTTCTTGAAAAAGAGATTTTTAGAAATAATTCTTATAATAAATATGTAACGTATAATTATACAACAAATTATGGTTTTAAAGATTGTTGCTATGAAAGCGATTATTATTGAGCAGCTCATTTTGACAGTAAAAACACAGCTACGACATATAGATGTTGGGTTAAAGAAAAGCTGTTGCTGAATGATATAAATTGCTATTGTAGAGTTGCTGATGTCGATTGGTTGATTCATCAAGGGAATACCGAAATTGCCAAGATTTTGACAATGGATCTTTGTCAATTACAGTCATACTACAATAATCAACTCTACCTGCGAGTTCCAAAATTCGTTCGGGCCGAGGTAAACCATTCATTAGATGGCGTGTAAGTACTTCAAGACTAGGTGCGTGTGCAACAATTAAAATTGTACCACCGGTATGCTTGTGCAACTTAATTAATTGTTGCATAGTATCTCTTGAGCGTTCATAATACTGATCTGCACTCTCTAATGGTGGAAGCATCTTCAAATACGAGCGATAGGGTATATCAATATTGAAACCACCATTGACTAATTCTGAATAAGACATGAAATTAATCGGTGATTGGTCATACCAAGATGAACATTCAAATAAGCCAATATCGATACGCATTGGAACATGTGCTTTAGAATGAAACTAGATTATAATAGATTTCAGAAAAATAAATGCATAAGTTACTTTTTCGACCCATAGCTCCAAGTATCTGATCAGCTGTTTGAATGCAACGAATAGCCGGTGACGAATAACAAGCTACTATAGGAACATTCTGTTGAGAAAACACATTACCGACATTCCATGATTGTTGTAGGCCATTAAGAGTCAATGGTGTATCGATTTCATAATCCTTCCAATTGTGTCGAAAAGGTAAGGCTGGTGGCATATTCGGATCAAACTGATAATATTGACCAGCATAATTGAACGCATTTTTTGTCCAACCAGGACCATACGTATTGTCAACGCGTTCTGCATGACGAATTATAATAAATCGAAGATAAGCATGATTTCTGTCACGACTAGAACTATAGTAATCGGAATCTGCCGATGTTATATATCCATTTCTTTGCATTGATGTTTGATACTGAGTACGGCGGGATGGACGAAAATATCCAGTCAATTTTGAATACATAGAATGATACTGAAAATAATATTGAAAACAAAAACAAGACTCATATTTTCTTATATATGATTCTAGAAAAAATCTTCCGTTATAGGAAGATGGTTAAATCATATTTACAACTAAACACATTTTACCAATAAGTATTGTTCATATTAGATAATGATTTTTTTTATAAAACTCACATTTATATGACCATACCACTAGAAGAAGTAAGTAACTTACACGCACTAGACTGAATAATATCGTTCTTTAACTTTTATTTAAGCTTCGAAAGTAGCAAATGGTAATAAAACATAACAAGAGCAAACAATCTATCGATGACTACCTAATGTGTCAAAATATGACATGCGCAGAGAAACACAAAACGTTTGTATGTATGTCTATATTTATAAGTATGTATACGAAAATATATGTAGGGCTTCCAAGGACAATAATAATATGGATGAATGATTTATTCTCATAACCATCCTTATCAAGATCAAATACGAAAAGGGAAAAAAGCAAAATACAAAGCTAAAGCAATATATACAACGGTATAAATTACTGAAAAATAAATTCAATCCAGATAATCATTGCTTGATGAAATGTATATATACTTATTTTAGTGGCAGACAAAATATTCCTAGTTGTGATTAGGAAAAGGAACAGTAGAAGACAAATAAAAACTTTCCTAATCTAGTACTATTGATTTTAATACACAGGGTTTTATTGTGATGGATATAATAACAACTAAATTAGCATGACTACATGTATGAGTAAGCAAAGAATCAATTATTGATCTGGCATCTTTTAGAATTCTATTTTCAATAATGATTATGTCTATATTACAAGACACTAGTCAACAATCATTATTATATAATATCTTAATCATTTTTCGTTGCTATATCCCTTCATTTGTATTAACATATAAAATTCTGTGTTCTAGTTAATAAAAATGCTTTATAAGAAATGTTTCCAGTTGTAATTTCAATTTACATGATGATTTCGTAATCTATGTAACGTATCTATCAAGATGTTCAACAGCTACAAATACTTACAAGAAAAACAATCGTTTACTAATGATGATGCAATTAAAAAGAACTATACAAAAACTGATGCACACTCATACATGCATTCATTTAGATGAATCCGGTATTAGACAACACAAGAAAAAGAACACACAGAAGAAGAAAAAAAATAATCTGATCCATGCGAGATCATATCTGACAAACAAACGAAAAAAAAGGTCAAATAAAAAACATTCGTCTATCATTAAAATTTATCCTGAACAGGAAGACGTTGATGACAACATTCTTGACAGAGTAATGCATCACCTAAAGGATAACAACGACGATTTTTTTCATCACCCAGTTGCATTAAACAATCCTAAATAAATGTTGTTTCATTTGTCGATATTTATGTTTCTTATACGGAAACAGATATTTACTTCACATCGATAGCATTGAACATGAAAAGTTTTGCCCATCGAAAGAATTCGTACAGTTTCATTTGTGCCCTATATAGAGTTGTAGTTAAATAAATCAATATTCAATTTAATCTTACATCTTCAGGATATATTGTATTCGAACATTTATCACACCGTGATCCATAAGTTCTAAATGAGAAGAGAAGAAGAAAAAACAAATCCTCTTCGTACTTTCTTTTTCTTGCGCATAGAATAAATAATATCTTACGCATGATAATCATGTAAACAGTAAAGATTTCGATTAACATCTTTGGTAAATGCTATGCCATCCAAACATATTGAACATTTTGTACATTTAAAACATGTTGCATGGTACGATTGTCCAAGTGCTTGTAAAATCTTTGATTATGAATTTATTAGAAAACAAAACATTAGAATGAATGCAAAAAAAACAAAGACTCGACATACCGTATCAGTAATTAAATGACCACAGACAGCACAATGCTCAAGTGTTTCATGAAACCCCGTATACTAAAATATAAAACGAAATATTTTTGATTCTTACAGAACATAGAAACAATTTTATTTTTTACTAAAAAATCTTCTTCACAATATAATTGATCTTGAATAAAAAAATGTCTATTCTTCACAGATCGTCCACATACGACACAGATAGCACACGAACTATGATAGATTTGACCAAGTATATCACATGGATCATCTAAACTTGTTATTGTTTCACCACATTTACAACATTCACCTAATGAAAAACAAGAAGGAAATTTTTATTTTATCTCTTCGGATCAATGAAATATAGAAGATGATGTATTTATATGATGCGCTTAATTTCGTACCGAAATATTCGCTGCTAGAATGTCCATTCGTTGTTTCATGAATCTGTTCAATGTTATCAGTTGAAAGTGATTTCAATTCATGTTTAACAAAATGATTATCATTGGTTTGATTGTTTTTAACGGTGGATGATATACTAGGTGATCGATATATTAATTTTGATGATACGGATGAATTAAAATCAGGAATAATAATTGAATTTGTTTGATTAAATGTAGATGAATGACGTGGCGGAATCACAGGTGGATTTAGAGGACAACGCGGTGGTGGTACTGGTGGTTCATCTTTTGATGAAGGTTGAGTTATGTAGAGTTGAGTCGCATTCAAATACGTTGTACTTGTTTTCATTCCATTCGATTCATTTTGAGATAAAAAATTTGTACGACGAATATAATTATTATTTGTTATCGACGTTAAACGTGGTGTACGGACAATAGATGGTGGTTTTGAATCAGAACTATTATTGTGTGATGTAAATTGAAAACTTTCACCTAAATTCATATAAATATATGTACATGAATTTATATACTGTATGAACACATATAAATGTGCATGTATTTCTAACATTTCAGTCATTCACAGTTGAATGTTTCAGGTGAAGAAAAAAGAACATACGAATGAAATGTTTCACCTGTTAATGGCCGTTCTCTTTGATGATGAGTTGAATTATTCGATATTGATGATGAATAAGATGATGGTTTGAAATTGTGTTGATTACTAAAAGTTTTATTAAGACTACTTTCTTCGTAGAATACAGGTGAAAGATGATTTGACATTATTGATGATTTTCGAGAAGATGGTGTCTCTCGATTATCATGTGTTATATCAAGTCTTGATGATGATAATGATAGTGGTGAAGCAACCGAATAAAATGGTTGCTGTTGACTCGAAATTAGATTTCGATTGTCAAAGGTGTATGCCATCTAGAAGAAGGTAATCGTATGTGTATGTATGCATGTATGTATGTGTGCTCTTTTTCTTTTCGTCTTCTTTCACTTCATATGCAAGCACATATTTTACCTGTATACAAAACAACGAAAGAAGAAAAAGAAAGAAAAAAAAGAATGTTTTTGTTGATAATATTTGACAAAAAAAAAAAAGAAGAGAGAGAATACACGGAATGGAATTTTCGTTTAGATGAATCAGTGAAAGAATTCGATCCTACAAAATCAAACATAAATAAATCATATGAATATGTGTTCGTTCTTCAAATTCAATAGATCAATTGAAATTAGAATGTTTTTTTCTTCTTCTTCTTTCTCTTTGAACTCCTTTTTTTTTCTTCTCTCATACACTATTTAATCGTAAAATGCCAAACGAAACGAGTGACCATAAAATGAAAGAACGCAAAGACAGATTTTTCTTTCTTTTCACAAGCACTCTTCAGCAATGATATCAAGCGGTGCATAGGTTGAGACACAAGTACACCGAATTCATTCGGCTTGAATTTCAAATTCACACATATTTATTTAACTAGAATAAGAAATATGTCAAATAAATGGATTGCTTTAGATAAACGTTATATAATGCAATGAGATTTGAATGCATCATAGTCATTGGTTACTGTGAATTATTGATTTTCTCGATAAACGAGAGTGTCACAAGATAGACTATTAAAAAAGAAAAGAAATTTTATTCTCGATATAACATTTTTGATATTCAAGTAAGTAGCAACAACAATACTGTTACATTTCTGATTTCTCTCTCGACATCAAAGTAGACTAGTGCGGAATAGTTCGAGTGTATCGATTGTTTGACATACAATTGTATGTTTTCTCTAATATCGACACAAAGAAAAATTTTTGATGTATGTATGTATGTAGCACAAGCAAGATATTAAATATTAATCTTTCAACGAAATTTCTATTCATTCATAGCAGTGTTTCGAATTTTACCTATCGCAACTTTTAGTGATTAGGAATGCTCGTCTACTATTCTAGAACGACTATAAGAACACAAACTATTCTATTTAAAAAAACAACAATTGATAACATCTACTCAAGGGTATATGATAGTACAACCTATATGAATCACACGTTTTTCTCCCTGGATATAGAAAAAAACGAATGACACATCATCACATGTGAGATTGCCCAACACAGGGGCAATTAACTATGTTACTCATGAGATTATTCATCAAAATCTACTTCCCATGAATATGATTGACATAGTAATGAACTTTTAAAACATTTTTCTTCGTCGAAAAAGGAAACCCAAATGCACGACTCTATTACATTTACTATAGATACAGTCGATTTACTTAAGAGACAACATGCTGTAGATCGATACGTAACTGACTCGAATGAGTAGAAAAAAAAATTATACATGGTTACTTGAATACTTTCAAACTATGATTCATTATCGAATTAAAAGTACTTTCGGACTGGTTGTGTACAAAACTTCTTAGGCACATTATTCAGTTCAATAAAAATGCTCTAAATTATTGACAGTGAATAATATGAAATGAAACTAACAAAAAGAAAGACTTGGATTCTAGAAATACACACTCGTCGAATTAGAGATTCTGTCTAATCAAAACATGAATAAATTTAGTCTGTATTTACTAGTCATTGAACAGAAAATCTTCGATGAATAAATACAATAATTTAAAATTTTTATGATAACCGATAGAGTTGAACTCTTGACAGAATCTTTTTTTTTCGAGTGAAAGATCTATTGAAGAAGCCAAAATTTTTCATTGTGTGTCAAGTGATATTCTACGATGTTTTAGTTTCATAAGTAATATAACATTCAATGAAAAGATGATTTTGAACGACTGAGACTAGTTTTCATTGATTGCTATTGGTAATCACATGGATATACATCTAACATCTTTGAAGAAATTGAAAGTAAGTACAGAAGAAAAAATCTGATAAAATGATTGTTGATCAACAATATGTTATACAATTGGCAAGTCTATATTTTTCTTATTTCGTGAGTGTAGTCACTGATAGTGATTTCGATTGTTAAAGTAAAACTGTCAATCGACTAGATTTCATTGTAGTCGATAATGCACACATAAGACTAAGATGAATAAATCCATTTCAGGAATGTTTTCAAATTGGTCGAGTTCGAAATTAGTGGCACTTCGAACCTGGTTTGATTGTATAAGAACATTACTGAAAGAGAAGGCTACCATGACACTCGCAACATAAATAATCTATTTAAAGAAAAAGAAAAACGTCAGTGCTTGCTATTGTTTTTATTTGTAATTACAAATCTAATTTTCTAAACTACATATTTATTATTCATAGAAATATGCTACGTCTAATCTTGTATTGTTTGTTCAAATAATGCTTTGCCAATGTCGTCACGATTAAATAGTTCTGTACGCATTTTTCTTCCATTATCCCAATCATAAAAATTCGGTGCAATCAATTGTAAATGATAATCAGCACCATCGGTCGATGATTGTCGATGATAATTTCCATAGATGCGAACAAAAGCATGCGGACCAAGTTCATAAATAGGAAATGTGTAATCAATACGGCGACCATCAACTGTTCGTTCAATATACCATCCAGTTAAATCTCGTGGTTGATTACCTGTATTTTCTATTTCAACAAAACGACCATTAACATCCACAAATTTGATAAGAATAGTTCCTAAAGTACACAGTTTAGTAAAGAGATAGTTATAAATAAATGTTGTTATTCTTACCTTTATATTTTCTTGTAATGTGAACTTTACTTTGTAAAAACTTTTCATCCACTTCTGGTAAAGTAGGAGTTGCTACTTGTTCTCTTCGATCCAAACTATGAGCTCTGACTTGTTGTCCCGTACCACCATGAGAAAAATGTCGTTTCGTTCGTGTTGTGGTTGTTGTTTGATTTTGATCGAGTAGAGTTTGTTGTAAATTATATAGACCAGCATCTGTTCGAGCCGGTATAATTGTTCGCTCACTGGATCGATCAGTACTTTCGCTACGCGTAGATGGTGCTACATCTGATGAAACAGTCTCATAAGTCCAATTAGTACTTGTTTTTTCGGGCTATCAATAAAAAGAAACAAAAATTGAGATTTTATTTTCTTTGTAACTTTACTTCGTCTATTCGAATGATTGGAATCGTACTATTATTTGTTGGTTTTATTGATTTACTTGTTGTTGTTGTTGTTTTTGTTGTTAGATTTGTTTCTGTGAATGAGGCCAGTGGACGATATCTTGATGAATAATCATCTAAATCTGTTTGTGTTACCAATTTTGTTGTTCCTTCTGATACATCCGGTAACGATCGTGAAAATCCAGTGGATTCTCTTTCACTATTAATGGTATCCATAAATCGCGTTGTTTTTGTTTGACGATATGGAGAATCGTCAATAGCTGGTTCTTCTTCTTTCTTTTTTCTATTCAATGAATTTAGAAGAGCTTCGTACACTTTTAATTCTTCTTCAACACTAAATCGAAGTGTATAAGCTAATTTGTCTAATTCATCTCTTAATGTAAAATATTCTGCACGTGTCAAAGCAGTATCATGCTCAAGACGTGTGTGTTGTTCAGCATGTTTTCGTGCTCTCGTTCTTGCATCATTTTCTAGATCTTGTAACATGCGTCGTTTCTGTTGAATTTCTTCAGCTAATATTCGATAATCATTTTGCAGACGATCGTGTTCCATTGAACTTTCACCGAGACGATTTTCAAAACGTTGAGTTTCTTCACGACGTCGTCGTTCATCTAAAAATGAAGAAAATAAATTCTTGTTCTTTTTGTTTTATTTCTCAAATCGAGAGAAAATTCAATCGAATAAATCGATAACTTAACCATTTTCATCGATTGGTAAATCCATATGAATTCTATCTTGAACTTCTTTTAGTCTTGTCTTTAATTCTATTTCGACATCCATCTGCTGATTCTTAGCCATTTGTTCATAATCGATTTGTATCTTTTGTTTCATTGTATCCAAACAATCTCGATAATAATTTTTTGATTCTTGTGATATACGATTTAATAAACGTTGCCATTCATTTATTTCTTCTTGATTATAGGCTAAACGAAGATTATAATGTTCTTTTAATGACTGAATTTCATTTAATAAATTTTGTTTATCCAACGAAAGTTGTGACCATTCTGATAAATACGAACGAAACTTGCCTAATTCTTTTTGATAATCATCATCATGAGATTTAACTTGAGCATTGCTCATGTCAAGACGAAAACGAATTTTACGTAATTCTTCTTCTAATTCATTAGTTAGATCGAACAGTATTTGAGTTTTATCTCGATATAAATTTATAACATCAATAAAAATACCTGTCAGTCTATCTGTTAATTGCGTTTGTTCATCGAACATTTTTGTTTCAGCATGAAACGTTAATTTGTAACGATTTTGTTCACCTAAACCTCGTATGATTTCATCAAGTTCTCTCAAAAATCGAGTACGATTCTCTTCATTGACACCCCAATTTATTATTAATGAATTAAGATCATCACGTAATTTTTTATTTCCTACTTCAAGTTGATTTAAATCATGAATCAATTCTTCCAGACGATTATTTAATGAATGAAGATAACGTTTTTCATCTTCATCATGTCGTTTTATTGCGGCGACATCATGAAGAACTTGTCCTACTGATTGTTGATTATCATGAATTTGACGATTTGTTCCAGCATGAGTTGATAGTTCAGTTGTATACCGTTGAATCAAAGCCATAGGCAATGGATCTTATTCATTGAATATATATATATATATATATATATATATACGTCTCGTTTTTCTTTTCTACGCATTCATAGTCTCATCGTACAATTCTTAACCGCAAAACCAATTATAGTCGATATTCCCTCCTCAATAAAATTCTCATTTTTTGCAATTCATCGATTTTTAATCATGTTTCTTTTTTTTTGAGACTTCTTAGCACGGTTATGAATATAGAAAAAAAGAAAGGCCTAGTCATCATTCATATTATTCATGGCCATGTCCTTCAATGCAGTGATCTTTTTAAGCATAGAAAAAAAAAGAATATGCGTGATTAAATTTTTTTCCTAGGGAATAGAAAACGCCGGTAACAATGACAGTAGTAAATTTTAAAAAAAGATTCAACAATAAATGATAACAAGATGGCACGCAGAAGAAAAAAAACGCCACACATTTTGTTCTTTTATTTTTCCCTTTTTATTTCATCATTCTTATTTTTAATCATCATTGTTTTACATGCATTCATCACCATGTCCACCTTTCTTCTCTTCTTTATCAAGTTTAATCATATCATCAATACGTAAAATCGTAATAGCTGCTTCAGTTGCATATTTCAATGATTTTATTTTTGATATAGCCGGTTCGAAAACTCCACTTGCTTTGCAATCACGTACTTTGCCAGATTGTAGATCTAAACCAAACCATTTCAATTGTTCTTTATCCTTTTGTGTTTGCGATGCATTATGATAAGCACGAAGTTTAGCTACGAGTTCCGTAGCATCTTGTGCAGCATTAACACTCAGTGCTTTCGGAATCGATAGAAGCGCTGATGCGAATTCGGCTATGGCTAATTGTTCTCGTGAACTCTAGAAAAGCAATTAATCCATATCAATTTTTTAAAATTTCAATCCACAAATCAAACTAAATACATACAACTGTTGTAGCGAAATTCTCTAAATAAATTGAAAGTGCTGTTTCACAGCAACCACCACCTGGTACGACTTGTTTTGATTCAAGTACACGTTTTATAACGCAAAGTGCATCGTGCACTGAACGTTCGATTTCATCGCACATAAAATCATTGGCACCACGTATTATAATCGACGCAGCTGTGCGTGCTTTTGGTCCTCGAATAAGTATAAGTTCATCATCACAAATACGATCTTGAACGACTTCATCAGCGTTACCAATAACTGATGCATCAACGGATTCTTCACCTTCCATATTAGCTAAAGCGGTTAATAATGTTGCTGAAAACGAATAAAAGAAACAACAGATAGATGCTATGAATTTCGTTTTTATCTTTCGTTCATCTTACCGCCTGTTGCCTTAGCAATACGTTTTAAATCGGCTTTCTTACAACGTCTAACAGCCATGGCTCCAGCTTCAACAAATTGTTTTAAACAAAGATCATCGATACCACCTGTTGTTAATATAACATTGGCTCCTGCATTTAATAATTTTGCAACACGTTCTTTAGCGATATCAGTTTCTCTGAGAAAATAAAAATACACAAGAAAAAAACAATATTCTATGAAAATATGAAAAATTTCTTAATCGACTAACCGTCGTCGGATAGCTTCGAGTTTTTGAGGATCTTCAACAACAATTTGAACACCTAATTTCATTCGTACTTTTTGTAAACTAAAATCCAAACATGCGATTTTAGCATTGGTTATACGTTTCGTCATTAATTGTGAAGCAACTGTACAGTTCAATGCATAACCCGATATTAATAAACTTTCATGTGTTGATCGACCATGAGCTTTCAATACATTGATTGATTTTATAGGTACTACTATTCTTTCTTTTTCATTAAATTTAACCAGATTCGATGCCTCCACACACATCTTAGCAAAGAAATCAGCATCCCTAACAAGAGAAAGAAAGCAAAATTTGTCTTATTCACTGATGACCAATGAAAAAAACAATAGTGACATACATTCCAATAACTTTACTAGCCATTGATGTTTTAGCAACATTCAATAAACATTCACTGCCTAATTCATCAACATTAATAAGCATTTTATCGTTAATATATTTTACTGCCAATCTAAAGAACACAGGAAAATATGAATTCATTTTAATAACAAAAAGAAAACAAATATCCATCGATTTCTCACTTGCAAGCCAGTTTATAACCACTTATAACCGATGTTGGATGAATCTTTTGTTTAACAAGTTGATCAGCATTTTTCAATAATTCTGCAGCAATGATTACCTGAAAGAGAAAAAAATTCAATTATTATTCTTTAATACAGACATTATAATATGAATCGAATCTAGAACATACCACACTAGTTGTACCATCACCAACTTCTTGATCTTGTAATTGAGCCAATTCAACAAGAACTTTTGCAGCTGGATGTTCGACCTCAAGTAACTTAAGAATGGTTGCACCATCATTTGTAATAGTTACATCCTAAATCAGTTGTTCTCTTATAACAATAAATATGTGAAAAGAAAAACATACTCCAATATCATCGACAAGCATTTTATCAAGACCTAAAGGACCTAACGATGTTCGAACAATATTTGCAATAGCCGTAGCAGCCAAAACTATTAATGGAAACAACAAAAATAAATATATAAAATGGCTTGAAAATATACACACCATTTTGAGTACGAACTGAATCGCCTAGAAATTAAAACAACAACTTTCATTTATTTTTCTTTTCAAAACTAAACATTAATACCTGTAATACGTTCACCACCAAGTGATAATGTAGCTTGAGCCATTTGATGAAATAAAAAATTCAATAAACAGTGATCTGAAAATATAGACTTATACGATATGTGTCTGTTTCACACCAACTATGAATTGGTTGTCAACACAACGTTCTAGAGCACGTTGTTTACAAATTCTTTTTTACCCTTTTCAATGATTTCTTTCTTTCTCAATTTGTTCTCAAGGATCCAAGAAAAATAGATAATCTTTACAAATAATATCCGTATATCCAGTAAGATAACTCGTATACAGAATTTCAATGAAAGAGGTCACTATAATCATGTTGAGGAAAAAAAAACAATGGAAGGTACAATGACATGTCACATGGTGTCCATTTATGTTTACTCTATTTACTTCTCCTCCTTTCGGTTAATTCGTTAATGTTGAAACGAAAAAAAGAAAATCGATAATTATAATTTCATATTGCAATCTCTTATACACAAGCTAATTTTCTATTAAAGAATTTTCTCTTACTGACGAATTATATCCAAAAGTGGAACTTCTCGTTCATCCATCCATATCAACTGGCGTATCACTATCATCATCGAAAATGATGTCTGGTTCTCCCCCGCTTCATTCACATAGTCCTACTTCAAATGGTGCTTCATCATCGAATAGTAGCGGTCCATCATCTGATGCATGTAATGGAATAGTTGCCAATCTTCTATGTCATCGACAACGAACAAACGGTGAAAGTGAAACCTTTTCGAAGCGTGCTATTGAAAGGTAAAAGAAATGACAAATCAATGCAAAAGAAGAAATTGAATATTTTTGTTTCTAGTCTCGTAAAAAAGCTCAAAGATAAAAAAGATGAACTTGATGCATTGGTAACAGCAGTTACATCAAGTGGACAAGTACCAACTAAATGTGTTACTATTCAACGAACACTCGATGGAAGATTACAGGTTCGATATTAAAAAGTCATTAAATGTTTTTCTCATTCTGATCAAATGAAATTATTTAGGTGGCTGGTCGTAAAGGTTTTCCACATGTTATTTATGCCCGCATATGGCGTTGGCCTGATTTACATAAAAATGAATTGAAACATTTGAAAATTTGTCCACTAGCTTTTGATCTTAAACAAGAATATGTTTGTGGTCAGTTAAAATGAATTGCTTTTGATTTCATTATCAAACTTTTATTCTTCATATCTAGTCAATCCATATCACTATGAACGAGTTGTTTCTCCTGGTATTGGTAAGCAAGTCATTGAATCTTCTTAGTTATATCAAATGAGTGAATTCTATGAACTATGTAAATTTTTAGATTTAGCAGGAATGCCACTTGTACCACGTTTTCAATTACTCGGTCATGCAGATCCATCGTCATCAAACGATCGTGATATGTATTCAACATCGGATGGATATCGTTTCATTAAAGGTATGTAAGACAATTTTTTCTTTTCAACAAAAGTTCAAACAAAGAAAAACATTTCACTTCTCTTTCAAGAGTATCGAGATGATCAGAATTCTCCACAACCTCTAGGCGTTATTCAACATCAAACACCTGACACGACTAGTCCAAGTCCTCCACATCTATATAATGCCAATGGAACTTCTGTCACAAATACAAATGGCTTTCCTCCAACAATGATTCCACAAGGTATCATGATATTGACGAAAAAATAAACTTTTTATCTCACACTATTTTTATTTTCTCAAGAACCACAAGTTCCTTTGTGGGCACAACCTTCACCTGTTGCTACTAATTTATGTAAGCATCTGCTTTTTATGAACTAAATTCTTAAATGAGTTAGAATTATTCATTAAAGGGCAACAACATTCTATTGTTCCGAACAATAGTTTAAGTGCATCATCTATTCAACCGTTGACACTCATTAATAATTTCGGTGAATATTGGTGTAGTATAGCATATTATGAACGTGATATACAAGTTGGTGAAACATTTAAAGTACCAGACACATTTAAAGAAGTGACTATTGATGGTGGAATGGATATGGCTACTGTTGGTGATCGATTTTGTTTGGGACCATTGAGTAATGTTCATCGTACAGAAGCAAGCGAAAAAGCACGGTATAGATTTATTATCTATTTGAAATAGATTGCTATAAGAATAGAATACATTTTCAATTTAGTTTATATATTGGAAAAGGTATCCGAGTTGAATGTCGAAATGAAGGTGATGTATGGATACGATGTAATAGTGAACAAGCTGTTTTTCTTCAATCCTATTATCTTGATCGGGAAGCTGGTCGTGCACCAGGCGATGCTGTTCATAAAATTTATCCACAAGCTTGTATTAAAGTATGTGTAAGAAACATAAGACATTTTAAATTATATATATTGTTTTTTCATAATTGTTGAGGTATTTGATTTACATCAATGTTTTTCTCAAATGGAACAACATGTTAAAATCGCTTTGCATGCACGAATGCAACAACAAACACATGCTCAAGGATTATCACTATCTGCTAATTTAAGTGTAGACGAATTACGACGTTTGTGTGTGTTACGACTTAGTTTTGTTAAAGGATGGGGACCTGATTATCCTAGGTAAGTTGATAGAAGTCTAATAAAAGAAGCCATAAAAATAATCCAATAAAAATAAAGCTTGCATGCACACTATCCATCGATGTGATATCGTATGTTTATCGCAAAAAAATTATCTAGTTATAGTTTCTAGTTGATCAATCGAAGATTATTAAAAGCTGAACAGAATGAATTATCGATGAATCTAAAAGAAACTATCTTATGCTGGCGCTGAGAATCTGACTATTCGAAAAACCTATGATATGAATAGGTTAGAAAAATTTTCGCTTTCTATAAAACTCCGATGAAGTATCATACCCTCAAGCTAGACAAATATTAGCATCTAAAAATAGCATGAATGAAAACAAAACAACTTTTTTCTTTTATACTAAAAGTCGTCGATGATCCGAAAATAATTCATCGTATTATAATTTTACTCTCCCATAGGCACATGTCACTTTTCAAAATGGAAAGAAAAAATATTCCATCAAATGTAGTTTTTCTATCTTATTGTTCCAATAATTTTCCTAAATTAGCATGACATGAAAACAAAGACCCCGGAGAATTAGTTTTTCGATTCAAATTTCATTATTTAGCATAGAGATGTGAACTTAATTTCATCTGGCATACGTCGTTATCTTTGAATATTATTCCGTTGATTCACTGAAATAGAACTATGCACAAAGTTTGCATTGAATATTTGTTTTTGTTCTCATCAATATGTAAGATGATATCGGTAAATGACGTACTAACAAAGAAGAATATATTTTTTTCTGACTAAGTACTTCATAAACTTTATAGATAATCTTTTGATTATTATTCGTTGAATTATCATTTTATGTTTCATTTTTATTGTATTAGACAATCGATAAAAGAAACTCCCTGTTGGATTGAAATTCAAATTCATCGTGCACTTCAGCTACTAGATGATCTATTTAATTCAATGAATCATCAAATGACAAGTACTGTTGTGACGGCTTCATCTTCCATATCATCAATGCCATCGATGATTTCAACTAACAACAGTAATTTACGAGCAAATACAATAAAAATTGAACCTACACATTCATCATACAGCAATATGGATAGTTAAAGAAATACTTTATCCTTTATTGGCTTTGTTTTTGTTTTCTCTTGTGTTTTGTTTTGCTTTGTTATGCATTTAATTTATTTTAAGAAAAAAATCTTTTCAACTCCAATAAGTTGTCACATTTATTTATTGATCTTATTTATTCTACGATAAAGTACACTTGCTTTATAAAACAAAAAGACCATGTACAGACAATTTTCCTTTCATTAGCAATATTTCCTAAATCTTGTTTGTCCTCTTTTTCTATGACTAATGGCTTGGCTACCAACATTGTGATTTTTTTTCATTTCGTCTATGTGGACCATTTGTTTCTATTTGATCATTGTTATCTTTTCTACATTTCACGGATTTCTACGATATTCGTTTTTCTTTGTTATAGCAGGTTAACTTAAACATTCATCTTCCTCTTCTTCTTACTCATTTTTTCCTTCGGTTGTCCTCAACAAAACAATTAAGTTGTTTTTGTTTATTACGTAATTTATGTTGCTTCTTCTCCTTTTTCTTTATAAATCTTTGTTTGTCTCTATGGATACTTTGAGTCACTGATGATTCATGGTTTTTTTTTGTATGTATATAAACGAAGGATGATTTTAGATTTTCATTTATATAATAAAATAAGATGGCACACGGACTATCAGATAAAGATCCCACGAAAAAAGAACTTGTTGATAAGCCAGATGTACTTGATAAAAAAATTGATCAATTAGCCGCTTGGATACAAAATGCTAAACATTTCATTGTATTTACAGGTCAGCTAATTAAAATACTTTTCCTATAATCTATTTGAACATATGTATATAATATGTAGGTGCTGGTATATCGACATCAACTGGGTAAGTACATGCTGTACAAATTACAAAGCTATTGAATAACTAGTAGTTTTGTTTTTGTTATTAATTAGTATTCCTGATTTTCGATCGAGTATGAATACAATTTTGCCAACAGGACCTGGTGTATGGGAACTTCGAGATCATCCAGGTGCTAAGCGTTCACCAACTGCACGTACTACTTCATCAACAAAAGCCATACCATCCATTACACATATGTGTCTTGTTGCATTAGCTCGACGTCATCTTCTTGATTTTGTTGTTTCACAAAATACAGATGGTCTACATTTACGTTCTGGTTTACCATCAACATTATTAGCTGAACTACATGGAAATTCAAATTTAGAAACATGTAAAAAATGTGAGACAAAATATCTCCGTGATTTTCGTACGCGTACTGCAAAAAAAGTTCATAATCATGAAACAACACGAAAATGCACGAAATGCAATTCGACACTTTATGATTCCATAATTAATTTTGGTGAAAATTTGCCCGAACATGAATTAGAAGCAAGTTTTGATAATGCGGAACGTGCCGATGTTTGTCTTGTCTTAGGCTCATCTTTACGTGTAACACCAGCAGCAGATATTCCTCAACGCGTTGCTGAACGTGGCGGAAAACTGATTATTGGAAATCTACAATTAACTCCATTGGCTAATTCAGCTAGTTTAAATATTCATTCATTATGTGATGATTTAATGTTGAAACTAATGGCTAAATTAGATATTCCAATACCAGAATGGGAACTTCATCGACGAATACGTATTACACTTCAAGATCAAACATTATCTCTAATGGGTCTTGATCTTGATCAAGATATAGCTTATACACTTATTACAGGCATAAGAATTTTAGTAAAAGATGGAACCGAATCAAAGTATGATTCAAAAAAGATTGCACGTGAAGATCCAATTGAACATAAAATAAAAATTACTAGTCCGAATGATACAATGAATATTTATATTGAACTACATTGGCAAGGACACTATAATGAGCCAATGTATACGGTTAAAATTCCTTTTACGAATTCAGCAAAAGAGATACATCTATTTTACAATCCAAAAACAGGCACTTGGAGAGAAGAGTAATTTTCATGTGATCATTGTTTTAGTATCATCAAGATACCTGTATACATATTTGCTTTTATTTTTATTATACTAATATATTTTTCAATACAATAAACGATCGAGTAATTTTAAGAGACTTCTACATATATTTTCTATTTACAGATGTATTTATGTATACATATTTATTAGTTTCTTATCTATTATATTTTTTCTCGTAATTTCGATTGTTGAAAACATTTATTTTCAACGAAAATCTCATTTATGGGTTCGAATACATCACAAACAATCGGTGAATTAAATGAAGACGATATTGAGTTTATTTCAACTAAAGCTAATATTGATCATGAAAGTGTCAAAGTTTGGTATGAAAAACTCAAGGTTTGTTCAATATCAAATGTAGAATTCCTCCTTGTCTACCATTGTCTGTTTCTCTTTTGATCTCACAGGCTGCTTGTCCTAATGGAAAAATTTCTAAAACTGATACAGTGAGCTTCTTACGATGTATAAATAGTGGTAAAGAAGAACAGATTCAACAACTCGCAGCAGATATTCATAAAGCATTCGATACTAATAATGATGGCATTGTTGGTATGTTGAACATGTATAGATAAGATTTATTCGTCATCGAAATGAACAAGTTTTTAAATAGATCAACGAGAATTCTTAATTGGTTTTGCTTTAACTTCGACGGGTAATTCTCGTGAAAAACTTAAATATGTCTTCCGAACATATGATCATGACAAAGATGGTGTAATTAATAAAAAAGAAATTGACCGAATGGTTAAAGTATGTTATCAATATTTTCGTACGAACAAACATAACTTCATTTCATGTTGTCTGATTATGTATTCATAATCTAGCTGTTTGTTTGACATAAGTTTTTTTTTTTGATAATTCTATTCCAAAAGAATCTCTTTAATTGATTTGAGCAGTCTACATTCCGACATGTTCAGTTTTCTAAGAAAATTTCTATTCACATGCTGTATCAATCAATCGTTAGCAATAGTTAATAGAGACACAGCATCGAACTAAGCATGGTAACCGTACTGAAAGTTTTTCTTGTGTGATGCTTCTTAATCTGTATCGGCAAACTATGCGAGTTCGATCATCATGTTGCACAGTGAAGCTACGAGTGATGATGAGTATCTATTTAGATAGCTTGAACAATCAAGTGATAATTTCGAGTGAAATTATCGCTTCTGATTCATAACTATATCGACAGCGACTAATAATGATTGATCATGTGATGAGTTCATAGTAATTGTTATACGATCGATTCAGATGAATGCTTGCTCTGAAAAGTAAAACAGCTGCCTAGAATATTTATGTTTCATTGATATTGATAGAATGAGTTACTCGCAGCCAGATATAAAATTGCACGTGACTTAAATACATAAGATATTTAAAAATCCTGACTATAGCCATGTGCATAATAATTCAGAAAGATTCCTTTACAAGAACAATTTTATTCAACATAACAAGTCATGAAGGAATGTCAAACAATAGATTCAGGTTCAATAAAACATCCATAGAAAGGAAAGAAAATTTTACATGATCTTTTTGCATTTTTCGTAAATGAATCCAATACACATCACAGATCGTTGGTTGTAGTAATTAGAGATTCAAGTGAGCATTCAGTTTGATTAGCGTGTTTACAACTATTAATTACACACTCATATAGTTACTATTGGACACAATTATCATGCGAAAATTGGTTGTTTTCAATCACTATTCTCATTAGTTTTCTGTTCGTTTAAAACAAATATACGAGACAACAGCTATTATTTCAAAGCAATGTTTTTAATCATCGAACGTTCGCATACCTATAGAATATGCATCATATCATAATTTGTCTTTTGTATAACAATAGAAAAGTATCATTATCACTGAATAGAGATGTATATAGAAGGAAAACGCAGTAATAGTAAATAGACTGTAATTGTTTGTACATGATTGATCGTTAACACTATTAGAATTTGAATCAAAATGTGAACTCATGTCTTGAGTATAAATTCATCGTGCGCGAAGAAGAGAAAAGAGGAACTTATATGTTTGTCCGTAAAAAAATTGAATAATTATTGATGTACTATTGTTGTTGAAGTTTTCTTTTTGTTTTGAAAATTTTACTAGATCGTAATGAGACTTCGTGCAAAAGATGATCCTGAAAAGACTGCACGTATTATTGATGAATTGAAAAGATCACTTGAACATCTGAATATGGGAAAAGATCTCGATAATATAAAAATAACATCAAAAGATTTTATACAATTATTAATGAATAACAAAGAATTATGTGAATTAGTATCACCTTTCAACATCGAACAACCCAAATAAGTTAGCATTCAACAATCGTATTCTCAATCGAAGTAATCAAAAGAAAAAAATACTGCAAGTTATTCATTGTCAGTTATACAATATCAATTTATGTTTCTGATTTGTTCCGGTTCTATAATTTATCTATGTTTTCATTGTAATGCTTATAAAAGAGTTTAATGGCGACCTGTCTTCTGCTTCTCATTTATATATTTATGTACTTCTTTCTATTTCGTTTTCGTTTTCACTCGACAAACTTATGTTAAGAATTATCGAGCGATTCAACAATCGATCAAATTCGAGTAAAAATCGATAATCGTAGATGATAATAAAGTGTTTATTAAGTCATTTTTAAAAACACATCTTTTTTTTGTTAATTTTAGTTAGAGTCAAGATCAAAATAAATATTTGAAATATGAAATCAAAAAAAGAAAAAACTCAGCAAATAAATATTGATGATAACTATCGAGTCAATAGAAAAATATTAGATCTTTTACGATATTCACTAAAGACTTTTTGTTCTTACAGTAAAGACATGGTTTTTATGAAAAAATATTTCATCTATTTCTTCATTAACTGATGATGTAATATCAATCAAATTCTTGATATCTTCATAGAGAACAACGAGTAATTAAATCAAGCAAATAGTAATGAAAATTAAAATTGATCTATCGCTTAATAAATTCATGAATATTTTTCAGCGATAAAAATTCTCAAGTTTTCCATTTCATTTATGATGGATTCTTATGAATTTATGAGAGTTTGATTGAGATGTTTCCCAAATACATTATTCAGATATGTTAGATAATGTGTTCTTTTACAAATATATTATTGTTGATACATGTCAAGCTGAGAACATCAGACTTGTTGGAAGAATTTTAATAATAAGTCGTGTTTAGATTCAGAAAAATCTTTCTCGAAATATGGAGAACAAAACCATATTGGAATTTGTTAATAAAACATAAACACATTTTATACAATCGATATTTTTAAACAGAAATTTCTTTTATCTTTTTTTCTCTGATTCAATAGAAGAAGAAGAACAACAAAATAGAAAACCATTCGACAGTCGACATTTTCTCTTCTTCACAGCGATCGATCTAGTTTTCATTAGTGCCACGACGCATATGACATCGATAACATAACAATGTACCATCTGTCAGTGGACAACAGCCACCTAATAGAGCAATTGCTTGTTCATCACTTAATTTACATTGACAATCCTAGAACGTACAATTGTGTTGACACGCGTAAACATTTTCATATCAATACTACTTACTTCACATCGATAACATTCAACATGAAAATTTTTATTCATAGCAATCACACGAGTCGTTTCATCAGAACCCTATTTAATATAAGAAAGAAAATTGTTTGATTTTGAAGAAAAAAATAAATTATTCATTATCTGACTTGTTCGGGACATATGGGATAAGCACATTTAGCACATCGTGGAGCATATGTACTAAAATATAGAAAATGAAAGAAATAGAATATTAAACGAAAAATAAAATCTCTTACTTATGATAATCGTATAGACAAAATAAATGTCGTTCTTTATCAATAGTGAATGGAAGACCATCCAGACACTCATTACATACTGAGCAACGAAAACATCCCGGATGATAAGTATTGCCAAGTGCTTGAAGCATCTTCAATAGAATGAAAACTATTATGTGTTTTCTTTTACAAAAAAAAACCCAAAAAGCACGAGAATACCTTATCCATGATAAGATGTTCACAAATGTGACATTTTTCTACTGTCTGTTGAAAGCCAGTAAACTAAAACAATCAAACCAAAAGAAAAAGTAAGAATTAATAAGAAATCATATTCATACGGAATGTAGAAACAATGTTTACATAGAATTATATCAATATTTTATTAAGATTGGATGTCGACTTCATTCTTTCACAAAACAACGAATTCCGAATAGAATACTGTAGTATATTTTTGTTTTATGGCCTACTCACCAAATAATCTTCTTCACAATAGACTTTTTCATGTACACGATAGAATGCTTTGCCTCGCAATGATCGAGAACATACGAAACATTTAAAACAATCATTATGATAAAGTTCACCCATTGCTTGACAAGCATCCGATGACCCCGTAACAGACTGACCACATTTCGTACATTGTCCATAGTATTCACCAACAGTTGCTTCAGTTTCAAGTTCTTTTTCTAAACGTAATGTAAGCGCTGCTAATTTTCGTTGAACATCAAGGATAGGAGATATTGAATTAGGATCAGCACGAGTTGTTGACATCATTGTACTGATTGGTATTCGATTGCGAGTTTGACGCATGTTTGGTGTTCGAATAGTTATTCGAGAGAAGTCATGCAATCTATGCGGATGTTGATGAGAATGAAGATGACCGTTGACTGTTACATTGAATCTAGGTCGAGGTAAATGTAGCACAGGTCTCTGTTGATTGATATACAATGTACTAGAATTATGAAAAGGAGCAGTCGATGCAGGAACTTGTTCTTGTCCTCGATTTATTGGAACGAAATTCATATCGAATTGTTGTTCGAAATTAATTATACGATTGTCAATCGAAGAATTAAGTGATGATTGTATTGGACGATTAGAATTTGATGTTGCGGCATCATAGGGAGAATTCGAAAGACCAATGGTTGTACTTGGATTTTGATAAGATGTTGAAGGATAGATAGGTAATAATGCTTTCGATTGTGGTGAACCCAGATTGACGACAATAGATGTTCGTTAGTAAGAGCAACATCCGATGGGGGTCTGTACAAACGTGCTTATCCGTTTTTTTATGAGAATGTCAATACGTCCGATGCGATCTACTGTTTTTTTCTCTTTCCTTTCTTCCTATCATTATCAGCACTTGAGGAACATATGGAATTTTGTAGATGATTCGGAAGAGAGAAGAACTATCGTCTATAACTAAGCCATAGGACACACTATGGTCCCCTGCTACAAGTTAATCTTTTGTCCATATCCACACATACCAATAGTATTTAAGAATAGATTTTTTTTCTTTTGCGTTCTTTGCTTTTTTTTTCTTCGTCTTTTCTTTATTCGTACATTTTCTACTCGTCTAGTGTTGCTAATTCATACTTGACTATTTCTTGCCTAGGAAAACAACACAGAAATAAACAATACTTGATCATAATAATATATCTCTCTAACTAAAAACAAGACAAAGAAAAACAGAAAGGTCAATATTTTTGCTCTGATGTCTATTATCAATGACTGTTTTTTATTCGACGTGTCTCTATTGAGTAATAAGCTTCATAGAGCTTTTATCGTCAAAATATCTCATATATTTTCCTCGGCAAACATCTGTTTTGTTTTCCGTACCATATCTATATTCGATGTTTCATTTGTTGTTTTTATTGCGATCGTCACGTGTTTCTTAGACTATGTGAATTTCTTCGATCTATTAATTAGGTATTGAATTGTAATTTTTCTTATGCAAAGAAAATGATTTATGATGCAATAGCTCAAATAAGACAATATCGTAAGCACAACTGTTTTCAAGCAATCAATATCTATAAAAAATTATGGCTATTCTAAATGATTTATATATTCATAGTCAATCAATCTCATGATATAATGGCAAGAAAGGTCATACATCCAAAAGCTGTTAGTTGAGACAAGCCAAATGTAAAATAAAAAACTTCTGTACTATGATTTGTAATAAATATCACATAGACGATTGACATAAAATACTAAACGAGAACATCAAAATCAGCATATTATGTGTGCAAAAAAGAGATGACAAATGATGATGTGTAAATAATTTTCGAATGAACTCTATTTCTCAAACACGAGTAATTATTAGAATAGAAAAACAGATAGAAATAATTGCAATGATTCTACGATTATTGCAAACTTAAATAACGTTCGGTTCGAAAACGAAATAATCACGAACGGCTAGCTGAATATCATCGACCATGAATGTTACAATTGAAATGTTCTGTGAATGAAGTTTTCGTCTATTCTTTCTACTGGACGATAAGAAGAGAATTTTCAATTTTGAATAGCTAATTTCATGTGACCGTTCTGCATCAATCGATAATGATTTAGAATATTGTTGATATTAATACTTTATTTTTTATGTTTAATGAACCATGATTTATATTCAAAACATTTCTGAATTACATTGAATACAACATTATTTTGGTTGCATTTTAAAAAATATTTCTTTAGAGAAATCATAAATTTACTGATGTTAGCTTCATATTTCAAATATCTAAAACTTCATTCGAACTATTTAGTAGAAATATATTGTAGACAATAAATCTTGACATGACTTTTATAGTAGTATCATAAAGTTTTCCTAGTAAAAGAGAGTCAGCCAGAAATGCATCCGTCACAATTATTTGATGAAAATTATTACGCATATTGTCCACACTCGTGATCTATATCAGCAGAAAAGCTCGTCACCATTGTTTACTAATCTTTATAGAAACAATGAATATTCAAGATTGCCAGAAGTGACTTCGCATTCATGATTGGTTGATATACACATTGTTTTAATGACATCTGTGAGTATCAAGTAGAGTCGACACTGACATGCTCGCTGTTAAATTTCATCGAAAATGGAAGTTCTGTTTGAAATATGTCTTTGAGAACTTTCATGCCAATTCAGATGCATAATACATTCGATAAAAAACGAAGACGATTCTATATCTTTATCATATGACATACTATCCTCACTAATACAATCTTTTTAGGATTATTTCGATTTAATAATTAAATTAGTCTTAACGATTCATCTCAAATGGTTATGGCATAAATGACTCTAGTCTTCTCGATTTATTCGAATGCTCAATTAATTATACTCAAGAATTATCCATTGAAATAACAAAAGACTTGAGTCAATAAACTAATTCTACTCAACAGTTTATTGTAGAATAGAACTTCACAAAATATATTTCATTGTTTGTAACGAAGCATTCTGCAATACAGTTCGATTTGATGACCTATATATTAAAAATCCGTTGAACGTAAAACAGAATTTTTAATCTGTGGAAAAAACGTTTACTATCGGATGAAATCGTGTGTCTTTTCTACAGTTGTTATTAATCAATTGACAGATTATTTTCATGAAGAAAATCAAAAAAGAACTATCATATAGATTTCATTGGCAAACTAAAAGAAATAGAAAAAAATCGATTCGACGAAAACTAGAACTAGATTTCGATTAATATTATTCTAGATTTTCAACTGTAAAAATTTCGTCACACATCAAACATATGACAAGTAACTACTATAAGTTAGTATTAAATTTAATTATACATGCTACGATTAAATACAGATAATAGGGAAATATCAACGAATTTTTCTAAGAATTTGTTCATCTTTTTATCCTCATTTAAAAATACTAATTATATTTGTGAAATAGAAGTGAGAAAATCATCTTTACTTTTCGATTCAGTGACAATAGATTTTATAATAACAAATTGATCGGTTACAATGCAGAAAACATCAAGTAATGAGAACTTTTTTCGTTAAATTTGAACGATGACTATGAAGTATTTTCTAACAGATGAATTTATGACAGCATTCCTACATGTGTTTGGATAGTTCGTTTGAAAAATATCAGAGATTCATATTCGATCCTTTTGACTAAAGTTTTTCTTGTTAAAATAAGTTAAACAATGAAACATGTACGAACTTTAGTCAATCCCTGACTACGAATTATCGATGAAAATTCATGGCACTTGATTTATGACTACTGTTGAATGCATAAAATAAATACATACAGCAATGATCTAGAATAATGAATCATGGCGTTCGTTGCTGCATAATTTGGAGAAAGAGCTTGAAGTTTTCTGACTTATTTCGAGCTTGCAAAAATTTCTACCACGGTCTTCACTATCTAATGAAGGCAAGGATTAATTATATTCACTAGCATATTACTGCATGCGTCGTCTGTCGATTGAAGGCTAATTCAAAAAAATCAGAATACTATGTAATTACCTTCACCTATTGATACGATAACTTGTTTAGAGCTATGAAGGTTATTATTCCCAGTTCAAGTCAAAGAAACATGCTCAAAGAAATAAGTTTTACGTATCTACGCAACAAGATAGTTCAGTTGACGAGCAAGTAAAATTGAACATTTACAATGTTCTTCGATAATTATTCATCTATGTATGCTAAAAATTTAAAGTAAATCTTGAACACATAATCGTTTTTGTTGAACTCTTTGAAAGAGAGAACTATGCATGAACTTATTGCAGAGCCAAATCATATTTCATAATGAATAAACATTCAAACGACAAATATTTTCAACATGCAACAATTTATTTTATTCATGTCTCATGCTAACATATTATAAGCCGTCCCCTTGACATAGACGTCTTCGAAATTCGAATACATAGAATTACGAATAGAATGTTAATGTTAATGACAAAAATATTTTCGTAGTCAAAGTAAATTAGAATATGAAGATTAGAACAAATAGGTTTTTTACTAATCTAGGACAAGCATGAAACAAATCAGTGTCGACTGACAAAATACATAGTGCTCATGATCCCATACGTTGACGATGAATACAAATAAGTTGTAAATATTATGTCGTGTAATTTGTAGTTCATACGCAGAATAGTATATTTTCAAGATCTATTTTATAATAGCAAAAAGTCATATGTAAATGCTGAGAAGATAGTCTGACAACACTACTACTAGTGATAAGTTCAGTTTTAATCTATGGATAACAGATATAGTTTTACTAGATTCTTTATTTGTATTTATGCCAATACGTTTTTTTTTTAAGAAAAATATTTGAATATCCGATTCATAGTTTCAACCGATTTTTGTTGAATATTGATGGAAGAGAAAAATTTTTTTTCTAATAATCTTATCGTTTGTATTTTCTAGATGAATCGAAGGGATTGTTTCATTGAAAACAATACATTAAAATTTTTGAGGAAATTTCATTTTTGAAGTCAAACTCGTACTTTTTGTTTTGACTGAACACATAGACTCTGTCAATCAGTAGAAATCAATGACATTCAACTAACTATCGCGTCTACGTCATCGTCACTAAGACGTGTAGTCGTTCAAAGTTTGAAATATTTTACATTCATACATAAAAGTATGGAATAGCAAGAGGTTGTTGATGGAACTTGTAGCATCAGATCTTTCAAAGCGAATAATAACATCTCATTAATACTAATAAGTTCATGAAATAGTTCCAAGATATGTATGGCATCTAACTTGAGAGTTGACTGGTTGGTACTATTAGACATTATTTACAAAACTAAAATATAAGCCTACATATGGAACGGTATTATAAAATATCATAGCCATATAATATCTATTCAACATATTGCCTATATAGAAGTAATGTTCTAATCAAAATGTGTGATGAAGATGTTTTTAAAATCAATTCGTAGTTTGACTTAGATCTGTGAGGGAAAGTTTGAACAAATTTTACTACTCATAATTCTTACTGTATCAATCAAATCTAGAAGATGCAAGCGAAAACCAAACGAATTACTTTTCTCGATGGATCAATATGTTAAGTGTCTCTCATCGATGACAGTCTCAAAAATCAAAGTCTTTAACCAAGAAGCACAATGATACGCATGGATGCATTGAACGAGTGACAGAATTTAATGCCATATTTGTTTCAATGCATTATCGATTTTTTAATATAAACTTGTCGAAGAGAAAGTTTTGATGAGCAATAATCTCTTTTCGTAGCAGAACATCACAGAAAGGAAACACAGATGAGTACTAGACCAATTTAACGATGAACGATTGGGGAAATTCCAAATATATTTATACGAAATAACTTTTTAAGATTGATTGAATATTTCCATACTGAATAGTACCAATTCTGAGCAAGGAACATCATAAAGATTCTTGCTTAAATTTCAAAAGACAATCGTCTTAATAGTCACAGACAATGAGTAATATAGTAAAATGTGAATTGAGTTTCAACAGTGCACTTTCTTGTTAGGCTAACATTCAATTATTTGAATATTAAGTAAACCAAAGTATTAGAAAGTAAAAACAAAATGAAAAAGTCAGATTAAAATATTCAAGAAATCACAAGAGATGCTATGAATAACTTGTATCCATTCAATAAATATTGTCGATCTCTGAATAACTGATACCTATGATCTAGTCAAAATTTGGTGAACTGTTACATATAAATTCAAAATTTCCGTATTCTAATATCAAGGTAGCGTCACTGACTCATCCAAACATTGAGTTCAAATCAACAAAAAAATTCCTTCTAGTTTTCCATGAGTGCATATTGTCTTATATTATAAAACTGCGATATAAATTAGAATAATCATCTGTGTTAAAATTGAAAAAAATGTTGTCCTTCATTTCAAATCATAAAATGAAAACTCTACAGTTTCACTTCATAAGATATATAATTATGAATGATACGTCTTGCTCTTGCAATATGAAAGTTGAGATAAAAATATATATATATTTATTAGACAAGATGGAATTACAAGTGAACTGCTTCGACTGAGCATTGCTATAGGACTTCAGCATAGGTTTATAAATGATTCTTAATTAGTTTAAAATAGTCTTAAAAGAATTCATCTTGACAAGCCTATGAAATCGGATTATGATTAATTTACTGAATTTTCTATCTTATATTTTGTCGAATTCATTACTAGATTCCCTGAAATAGTCTAACAGTTTCAGTTGAGATCAATGTTTTTATAAGAGAATCAAAAGCTTATATGAAATTCACAGAAACGTATTCTAATAGGCTGAAATTTCTATGATACTCCTAAAATCGTAAGACTTTTCAAACGGACAAACGTTGACGTAGAAACTTAATCATTTAGTTTTACAAAAATTAAGTAGGACTGATAAGAAAATCGAGTCAACTGTTCAATATTCATCATTGATAATACATAGATACAAACAGTTTCACGCGTTGTCTTTCTTTTACAAAGAGTTCGTAACAAATTTCAAACGAACTGTAATTATACATTGCAATAATTTTATAGGTAGACAATTAACCGTCAAGTTTTAGGTCAAATAGTCACGATTCATGACACATAATGGATATGATAAATTGATATGACAAAGATTATATAGATGAAAAGAATATTCATCGCATACCAATACATTGATCATGAATGATTTGTCTAACATCGCAGTAAAGTTTGATTGAAATTCGAATCCATATATATATATATTTATTCTCTTGTCATTTCTTATCTGCTGATACGAAATAGAAACCGATGGAATCAGACACTGTTTCTTAATAAAATATTCACAATATGATCCCCTCCAAGCTAACTCTCATCTATATATTTTACTAAGCTGAATCCTCTGAAAAGATTAATTATACTTAATTTAGATCAAAGATATCTTTTTCCATATTTACTCATTGATACTTTTTTCTTTTAATTGAAGTTTTCATAGTTTATAGTAAAAGGTCATTTCGGTATTAGTAGTTTTATGATGCTCGACTTTCATATACACATAAGACAATAAATTAATACGAACGAGAAAACATGTATACTACATCTATACATTTGATAAGTCAAAACTAAACAATTCTGATTCAGTTGTTTATGAATAATGCACTTTTTGTTTGCATTATGATATCTTCAATCATCAAGTCGTGTCTTTCATTTTTAGGCATTAACTCCAACACACGAGTTACATCTAAAATATTTTTCACAAGAGAACAAAATCGTATTGCTGCTTCGTTGAATCCATAGAGATAAATTAAATACTTCCATAAAACAGTTACGTATATATTTTGAATACGAATGAGGTCACTTGTGCTTGATATAGTTATTGTACATTCTTTATCATCAAACGTAACCATAGAACAATTACTCGAGAAACTTATAACGAACAACATCATTTTCATAAGACTTCCATTCTGATCACATCGTGCTGAGTTACGACGACAATTCATAAGAAATTCTGTTCCGTAATATACACTGCAAGCATCGAAAAAAATGGGATTATTATATAAATCAAGTTGACGACAGAGAAAGATTCCATTAAGTGCACCGCAAGAATATAAATTATGTTTGGTAAGAGCTTCACGAGCATTCACCGTTAGTGAACAAAAATCTGGCGATCGTTCGATCAATGATTGGATACCTGTAAAGAAATGTTTAATCATATTGTAAGTATCCATAGATTTAACACGTAACTTCGGTGGTAATGTAGATAATTCATTGAGTGAACTTTGAATTCGTACTGAAGGATTTATGTCATCAAATGCATGAAGACAATTCGACAGAAGAGTCCATTCATTGATCATTAACATCGAACGATCATTACGAAGAAGGCTAAGTGGTAATGGCTGTTGAACACATAAACAAAGATTTAAAAAAAAAAAGAACGAATTTATGAAAAAATACATTACTCTGGATAGGGTAATTGGTTTCTCAGCTCTTGCTTTGATTCTTTGGATGTTCTTGGAGACAGAACTGCACTCTGAAATATTGTCAATCAAATTTGAATGATTCATTCCTAATTTTAAACATTTCTTCAAACGACAGAATGAACAATGGCTACGCGTTTTTTTTGTTATATTGCAATCATTTTGAAATTGACAATAGGACATGTGCTATTCAATTTTCAAGAACAAATATGACATGTTTTATAAAATACAGGTAAAGCTTACTGCTTTTGTGGATATAGTTCTGCGAAAAAAAGATTGACAAGACAGACATGTTAATACATTGAAATTAACACCATATGAAACATCACCACAAATTCGACAACTTGTTGAAGAGCTAGATACAACGTTACACAAGCTCTTTTGCATTTTCATCCTAGTAGAAAATATGTTTCAGAAATATTCACAAGTGATTGATATTAATTTTATTCTATCAGAACACAGTGACGCAGTGCATCTACATTGGTGCATATGCTTCCGCACTGCTCTTATTAATGTAAAAGAAAAAAATGACAAGAGGCAGAAGTAAAACCTATTGGCTCATCACACCTATCTAATCACGTATCTAGTCAACCATAGAAAAGTGTTGTGGCGCCAGATTAAAATGCTAGAATTCCTTTTTATCAGAATCCAAGTACACTGAGTAGTTTCCTAATTGCAGAAAGAGAAAAAGAAAACAACCTGCTCTTTATCATGTTTGCCGCTTTAAAAATAACCAGCTAATATTGATGTCTAATTTTGGCACAGATATCTAGTTGTGTATCAATTTAATGTATCTAGATATTTCTCTATTCTGGATTTGAGAGAGTTCTAAGTTCATCGTTATTTTTGTTTTCTACATGTTCTAGATCAACAATTGTTATCCTAGAATGTTTACGAACATGCAAAACAATATTTGTCTGCTTGAGCAGAAAAACTCGTGAGAATAAAGCAAAAGCCATTCTTAGAATAGAGAATGCGAATGAAAATCATATAATAGTTCGGAAGGTTTCATTCGAATTAGCAAAATGTGAATAAGTTCAACTACATAGTTGATATTGAATAGTGCGAAACTAGTGGAAATTCGACTGATGGATCATCAGACTTACCTTTAATGTGACAGACATATTGATTTTCCTTTTTCACCAACACTTACTTTGGAACTTTTTTTACAACATTTCTTTTTCTCGAAGACTAATAAAGTAATGACTCGTGTGTGAAATTTCACAAATGAAACGATTGGTTTATCCCAGGATGTATGATAAATATATTATATCTCTCTTGTAGTGATCATTAGAAAAAAAAAGGAGTTTAAGCTTATCATTTTTTTATGCCTTTTCTGTCGCACTTCTCGTAATAACATGTCAAGTAAAAATGTTGACTCTAATTCATTAGTTTTTGAATATTGGGGTTTTTTATATGAATAAAATATAGATTTCACTGTTTTTCTAACAGTTAGAACCGCTTTCATAGCCTTGTTTACTTGATCGAATATTTTATCTTGCAAGCATATAAATGGTAAACAATTTCCAACGCCATGTCATTCAAGGACGGGATGGATTGAACTAGTTCAATTGAACACTACTGTAGTTAGTTTGATCATTTACATTCTTAATTGAGTAGATGACGATCAGAAGAAATAATTTTCTATAGAAGCAAATGATAGAATTATTTAAATCTATTTTGTCTCATAATAATAAGGATTTAAAGCATAGAGAGAATGATGTCGATTTTTATTTATTTCATACTTATCATTCTTGTAATAGCATCATTCCAAAAAATGAAATAGTGACATGTTTGTTACATGAATTCCACTAGGATAAATGGAAACTATTCACAATATTTTGACTCTTATTTCAATGTGCGAATTGAACCATTAGCTGTTGTAAAATCTAAAAATGACAAATGAAAATTCGCTTCTATCTGACTGCAAAGAGCAAGAATGGTTGATTTCTTCCATTGGTTTATTATTATCAGATAAATGATTTATATTGAACAATTTATATGGAAAGACACAAAATTTTGTTCTTTTCGTTTTTAAAAAAACAATTAGCCCATGCTGCTTGTCTCGTCGAGTTCTACTGATGTATTCCTTGACTTGTCACACGATTTGTATTTTGAGTTGTGCATTGTTTGTATAGGAATACCGTTCGATTTTCGTTTAAAAATTTACTAGTCTCAATATACATTTAATTTATTTTAGACAATTAGCATTGTTATGAACAACTACGTTTTTTGAATATCATTTACAGAGAATCCGTTTTTTTTTAATTATTTAAGCACAAGTTGTGATGAGATTCTTTTCATGACATATTGATCCGTCGAAGCATACAAAAAACATACTTCCACTTGATGATTAGAAAAGAGGATGAAAAGAAGAGAAAGGAACTATAGATAAAAAAAATGCTCGTGCAACGAACACCGAGATCTTTGCAAGAATTACAGAAAGCACTCACCGTATGAATAAACAAAGTCTCCATAATTAGAATCTATTATAATTCTAAAAATACAATAAGTTCAAGTTTCTAGAAATTTTATTTTCGTTTTCTTCTCTTGAAATTGTGGACATTTGACTTATTTTTCGACTGTGTCTCATGAATCTGTCAACAGTTCACTTTTTTTTAGGATGTCTATTTTATATTGATAGATAATTAGTAGCTACCTTAATAGTAAGAAACATTTTTGCTTCTCTAAAACAAAAGCATATACTTCATTCTTTTAAATTGAATGTTCAACGATCTCCTGATTTACTTACGGTTATTCATAAGAACATCGACTCATTTAAATCATATTGTAAACATCGCTTGAAACATATTCATTTTGTTGTTTTTCTAGTTGAGAAACAGCAGCTATTTTCAATTGAGAAAAAACAACTTGATAGATGAAGAAAATCACGTAGTTCATAAGTAAGATAGTTTGGTCTTCTTGTACAATGATTTTCTAAATGATAATAATTACAACGTACACAATTATGAAATGTTCATCTACTAGATAAACAGTCATACGTTGATCTAGAAGGAAAGAAAAACTCGAGTTTTTCATGTAGAATGCGTGTAGAATGTATCATAGGTATATATATTAGCGATTGCACGTGTAAAAGAAAACGATGAACATACGAAGCAAATGATTACAATAAAATAATAACAGAGAACGAATCATTCAAGTTCTATTCTTGTGTCAGTAACTGATTATGTAACAGCAAAATCAGCTTACAATACGCATATTCAAAGAGTACTAATTTTCACATAATATAAATTCAACATCTCCTTGTTTCAACATATAGCTTTGAAGTCATGTAAATATCTGTATCCAATGGCATACTATGGAGCTTAGACTACAAAGCAACAGAGTGAAAACTTATTCAGTATATGTTAAGAAATGTTACATGTTGAATTCTTTTCTTGGTCTGCTGTTTATCACATCGTATAATATTCGTTGCGTTATATTATCCATTGATTTCAATGAAACCAACACAAATAGTTTCGTTGTAATGAGAAAGAAACTAATGATCTCAATATATGTCTTCGTCTATAAATTAACCATTCTATACGAGTAAGAATTAGAAATTCTTAATTTCATTTTCAAACACAATATTCTATCAAAGACTTGAAGCATACTTTTATGTTCGAAGTGAAGCGAGAAGTTATTTCAGTGAAAACTAATTTTAATTTTTTAACACGAAAATCTATTGCTTCCTTCATAATCTGATCAAATATAGTTATCTAGTTCATAATGTGTTTGATCGATACCAGAGATCCGCGAGTCAATCAAAAAAGCGACTCGTCACCGCCTCGTCATGCTGGCGAGTTGCTCATTGCTGCCTCGCCTCGCCTCGCCTCGCCTTCTCAGAATCCGATTCGTCACCGCCTCGCCTAGCCTCGCCTAGAGTTTATAATAACTATTTTATTATTAGGTATTTTTTCAACCACCCATAACAATCACTATCTTTCTATTTTATATAATCAAATAAAGAACATTTTATACATTTAAATAAGTTAAAAGAACAAACATATTAATGATAATCAAATAAATAAAGATCGTTCATTTTTTTACTGAGCGTATAAAAAATGCTATGAGAACTGCGTCAGTGCAATAGTTGGACTAGACTGAATAATTAAATATACGTGTATCCAGAGTGTTCTAAAGGTCATCTAGCAAAAAGAAAACTGCATAGGTGCACACAATTATGATCAAATGAACTAATTTTTTTCTAATGGTAGAGATACTTCAAAGTTTTTATTCATCAGTAAAAAGTTTAATAAAATCAATTAGACTTATTATCACTAATTTAAAAGATAAAAATTCACATTTCTATGCGAAAGATAAACGATAAATCTGGGGTTTCTATAAGCGGATGCAAATTCCCCTGTTCTTAGATTTTCAAAATTATGTAATACTTAATTTGAAACCTTGAGTTTTCTCTATTTTATCTAACTTCGCAAAATCCTCTAAAATCTGTTTGCCCTGAAAAGATCTGAAAACACCAGTGACTTTAGTTGAAGTTTGATAAAGTACTCCTCTAGACAGTGAAGAAATTAGCGACACTATTCTAGAATTTACTGAAGAATCATATTTTTAGAGGTCTTATTTGCTGATCATTTTAGTTAACAGATGTTCCATGTTCATCAAGAAAAGGCGTTTCCCGAGTCAAAATACTGGAGAACGACAAATAGTGCTAGTCAAAGCATACGACATTTTCTAGTACTATGACTCAGATAACGTTAGTTCTTGATGAAAATAGAACAACTTTTTAACCAAAATGATCAGTATAACAATCTCTAAAAATTGGAATTTGCGAATAAACTTTGGGATACATTTCTATTTTTTGTGGTTGACGACTGATAGAAGTGTGTTGGAAAAGGTCAAACTCCGTGTTCAATTAGATGATGCTAGCTTTCAAGTGTGTTAATAAGCTGCTACCACTTGAATAGAAGCTTGGAAGTATCCTCTACCATCACGAAAAATATCAGATTGTTTGTTCGTCACTCTGTAGAGATATACAGTTTTCTTTTTTAAGCTGATCGTTGTAACACCCTGCACACTAAGTTATTGTTCCGATTTGATAAACTTCACTACAAATGGAAACGCTTAGAAAGAGCTGCATAAAATCGAAATATATCCTTAAAGATTTGCCATTTATTCATCAAAAATAACAATCTAAGTATAGGCGAGTCGACTCGGCGATTTACAAAGTCAACTCGTGCTCGCCGCGGTGTAGAAAATGCCGACCCGCCTCGCCTCGTGGCGGTGCGAGGCGAGTAAACTCGGCGATTTTCGGATCTCTGGTAAACAATCATCCAATATCTGTAAACTCGCTATCAAAAGCTACAAGTAACGTCAATCGAAAATCGATTCATTGGGCCCTAGACTGACAGAACTCATACATACAGATATATGAACAGCCCATTTGGTCAGCTGTTTCCGCCACAGATTCTGATATTTCCAAAAACTATGACTGAATAAGTTCAATCGAGAGGAGAAATACAGAGGGTGAATAAATGAAAGTGGAGTACTGATGAAAAGAAAATGAAAAATTTCTAAGAACAATGAATAGAAAAACGCAGCCATAATAAGCGTGAAATACTGGTGTGAAATAGTGACTGAACTACGATTTTGCTTCTGATAGAGGGGGAGTTCTCAGTCTCCTGAGTAATAACTAGAATACACTGTTAACAATTCTCGTTTGCGGGCTTAAGTATCTTTCAGACGGGAAAGAGGTTGAGTTTCATCTAACAACTGGATCACACTGTTCAAAAATTTAGCGATGGAAGCATCAAAGTTCCTTTTAGGAACTCCGACTGCCCCCTCGCTTACTTGATCAGTAGAAGTGTCTATTCCTTGTGGCCACCAGTCAGAGGATCCGCCAATAATACGTACTGTTGAAATGGTCATTTGTGCCACAAAAATGATCGTTTGAGCCATAAAAATAGTAATTTGTGCCAAGACCGTGTTATAGACAGACAGACTGACACAGGCGAATTACGGTTTATCGACCCTAATTATTCAGTATAGGGAATATTTGAAAGACAGGGAAATATTACGTTATTTCTTTAAAAATTAGTTAGAAAAAAATGGCGAAAAATAGAACCAAGAGTGTGGTCACAAAATCCACTAAACGGTCGAATTTACCATGGAGAGTAGATCAAAATACCTCTGTCCCCGATCCAAACACAGGCATCACCGATTCAAACACAGAAAATTACGGGTTTCTAGACCCTATCCTCTCAGTTTAGGGAATTATATGTTGTTCCATCTAACAATTGAAAGAAAAGATTGGTGTTTTTTCATAAATCTTACAGGGGCTTTTAAGATAAAACAAAACGTGTTTCCATAAGAGCACTTTTATGAATAACTATTGTTCTAATCTTGAAGAGAGATGTCACGTATGTTAACACAAATGAGAGTAGTATGCCAAAAACAAAATGAAACATGAACTGCTGACGAGTTTCAATTTTATTGAGAGCAGAGAGATAATCAACTGTCTAATTGGTCTTATCTCAGAAAAGAAATGTTCGATACATCGCTATTATGTAACATAGGTTAGAAACGAAATATTGACTTCTTCGAAAAATCACTGAAGTAAGAAATTCTTCCTTCTCATAAAACACTCTATTCACGAAGGATCAGCGAACATTTTCTTTTGATGCGAAATGCAAAATATTGAACTCCTGACTAATTTGATTGAGAGGCTACCGTAATCGATGCGAAAATTTTAAATTGATTCATATGTTAACTAACACGTATTCACTCAAGCAGAACCCTATACAAAAAAATTTTTCTTGTTTTGATTGTTTTTCTTAATCTTCTATTAAGCCCATTCCCACCCGTCTTTCCAAAATTCGAAACATCCGTCAGAAAAATGAGATTGGATGCATTTTCTAGTTCTTAGACGTGTGCACGTCAATATTTAATACAACTTTCAGATCTTTTTTTCTAGAAAGGTAGCTTTTCAATAAAAAGCTTTGACCTTCTTATTGCAAAACAAAATCGATCTTAACAGTCGTTACTTTTACTATGAAAAAATGTTTTTCTCACAAAAGAAAAAGGTTTTGATAGCAACAGAATGTGTATTGGTGTATAGCATGTGCTTTATGCATAAATTAATCATTATTAAATAAGTCAAATTAAAATATATGCTCATGCACTATTTTCGTTCTAGATATAGTAGTCATTCTAGTCAATAGAAAAGCTATGAACGAATTCAAACGACAAAACATATTAGAGAAATCAAAAATAGTATTTGCATCGTAGACTGATTCTGAAAAACAACTTATTACTTTATTCTAGATAGATGAAATGAGTCAATCACAAAAATAGAAATATCGTTGGCACCATATCCATCATTATGCCATAGTATCATTGGTTTTTTTATCAACTTTTACGAGCTGCGTTTTAATAATACATTATACTCCTAGGTTTATATTATTCTACATTTTATTATTGATTAAAAAATATTTCAGCCGATTGTTTTCAAATTTTTTCAAAGTATAAGGTTGACGAAGCATTTCCAACAATATTCTATTAAATCAAAGGATAAAGTTAAACGTATTTTTCTTAATTGAAAACTGACACTTAAAGGGAGGTAGTGACTCATGCGAATAATTTTTTGAAAAAGATTAAGGATGAAGAAAAGCATGCTATAATTTTTATAAAACTTGGGTGGTTCTTAGTATTTTTGAAAATTTTTACATTGCATGTATGCGTCAAATCAAAAGAAGGAAGAAACTGTAAAAAAACTGTCACGAGAATCATTAGTCTCAATTTTCTTCTGTTATATAGAAAAAGGAATAGAAATTTTGAATCGTTTTCACAGAATGTCGTTGGAGATTTAAGAATCTTCACAATATGAATTGCATGCATATCGAAATCATCGTAACTACCCGAAACCAAGAGGTAGAAGGCTGACATTTGTTTTTCGTGTGTTTCACTTATTTATACTATTTTGTGCACAACATTTCAACATTATAGCATGGGATAGTGTGAAGTTTGATTGTCGAAGGGAGGAGGTTTAAACAACTGACTGTAAAAAAGTCAGCACTTAACTTATAATAGTTCATACTCTTAACAATAGTTATTAGTTTCCATATATAATCATACATGATCTATTCTTCAAAAAACAAACAACAACGTATGTCTTCCATAATTGATGGGAAGTATTTTTAATCGACACTAATGGTTGGTTCGGATTATTCATCATTCAATTTGTTAAGTCAGTTGACATAGTATCGAATGACAATTGAATTCGTATATGAATGTCTTTGTTGGAAACTCCAACCCCTGATATATTTCGTACTGTTAATTGGCACGAGAAGAACAATGAGAATAAAGTTGAAAATTGAGCAGCGAAGCAAAAAGAATTTAGAAATCGACTATCTTAACAGGTTCGTTGCCATCGTATACAGAGATAAACACATTTACAATATATATGTATAAAGTTCATGGCATTCAAGATGACAGTAAATGTCGATGGATCTCATCAGAAAACGACGTAAATACAAATGCTTCAAATAAAAGAAAATAATTCGTGAAGAACCGTACACGTGCAGTATATGACTGTTCTCGGATATAAACAAAAAGATAGATTTATAAATCAAAACTATCATGATGGTTTTTTTTGTTTTGATTTGGAGCAAATGTTGTGTTATTTGTTTTAATGAGGCCAATCTGACTATTGCAGACAGACATAGAAGGCCTACTGAAATGTCGAGTTCCAGATATCTTACTTAATCTGCAGATACTATAAAATTCTCTTGTCTCGATCAGTACTCTATAAGATCATTCTAGTCGTTTTTAGATTAGTCGATGTTATATGAAAGTTTTAATTGAACTGATGAACATAAATAATCAAATAAAAGCACATACATTCGCATTGTAGCATTTAATCAAATAAGATAACGTGCATCATGACTCGTCCATTTCGATAGATATCAAACGATCAGTTACTACTTTCTAAACTATCTTCGTACGATCATTAATCTAGATTTTTGTTCTATTGTATATTCGAAATTCATGAGAATGAGGAAGTTTCTAAAGTGCAATACGACGTTTCGCGGTATTATACTGAATTGTCGGATGTCTTTTTCTTCGACTCTATAACGAGTCTTTTGCTAGATTTAAAGAGAAGACGTGGATTTTTCAACTATATGTAAACATTTATGACAATTAGTAGGATATTTACTTTTTTTTTTGAATCTAATAACCTTACTGTAAAACAGTCTCTAAAAATAAGCTAGCATAAAATAATGATCATATGCAAACGAATTAGATTAAACTAGATGAATACATGGGAAAAGTTTTTTGGAAGATTCAAAAGAAAATGTGACCGCTTGATTTGTTAGTCGAAGCAAATAAAATAAAAGAAACTTAGATATAATCTTATATCAGTTTGGTAGATGTTGTCTTATTTACTTCGACGATGATCTGTTTGAATAAATCCAATCCATAGTATTCAGTCGTATAGAAAAGACACTCTCTAAACATAAGACAATGAGTATGATTATGGAAAGAACAGAATATATATGAAGTGATATACGAATGAAAACGGATAAAATAAACATAAGAACTCATATTTGTGATCATTATTATCGTTGGATGATGCTTGCAGAATATGTGATGCTCGAATGATCTCATTGATTAGCATTGATCTTGAATACATATAGATTCGAGTTCTCATCAAACACGAACGAACGAGTATATTTCCGTAGATATAACTATCAATCTATAGCGTAAAAAAAGAATCTGAGATCTTAAATTAACTTCAGTATTTTGAAGAGTAAAAGTAAACATGCTTAATTTATTCCTTCCTATCACATCTATTGTCATGAAATAAATTATAGTTATAGTAAAAACTATCGTTCAGCCACATATCATTATGGGTTATGCTAGAAGTTTTAATACATAAGAATTTGATTCGTTGCATCGAAGAAATATAAGAGATTCATTATGTCGGTATAATGGCATCACCGGCTTTTATCAGCTGCTGAAAATATTCGTCTAGTAAATCAACCATGTTCTGCTCATTGACATTTGTCATTATTTGTTAAATAATTATTGCACTTCTTTACGGTATTTAACATCATACTGCTAATCGGTGATGAATCTCTTCGACACGACTTGAAGACAGGGGATTTTATTCACGGACGATATATATTGTGCTATCAATTTTATCGCACTCTTCTGTGCATAGCAAGAAAACAACGGAAAATATCTTGAAAAAAAAAACAAGATAATCAACATATCCTATCAGCTTAGTCTTATATTCATTCTCAATTCTTTTTTGTAAACAATAAAGTCTGTTTTTGAAGAAACTTGTTTGATGTCTCAATAACTAAAACAAATAACAATCAGCGTTTTTCAATAAAATTGATATAATTTATTTTCATGAATGTACGTTTGATAGAATTCGTTCGCACTGAAATAAATCACTGGTGTATGTGATCGTGACCATAAATCTGAATAGATCAAAGTTTTCCTCACAAATCTATAATGAAAATACTAAAATCCATTTTTGAGAAATTCAAAGGAAAATTGAGTGCTAGCATAGTTTTGACTGTGAATAATTTTTACACAACATTCTTATGAGTTCAGATGCATCTAAACAATCTTCCAAAAAAAATTCGTTCTCTTAAATTTAAGACGTCACTCAACTATCTTCGATATTTGTTCGTCGAAGTTTCGATTAAAACAAAACGAAGAAAAAGTAATACTGTTATGCTCCGTCATTAGCATTATGTGAGCACGGTGAAAACCTCTCTGAATAATACATGTCTCGTATCTATGAATGATCTGAGATTGAACGAAATTATATTCAACCTTATAAACTTCATTGTGAGAATGTTTCCATGACACTTGTGATATATCACCTATGTCTTTTTTGCCCTAGAAGTACATCTTTTTGTCCTTAGATGACAGTATTTATCAAGAAAATATTCATGTGATGACCCGACTACCGTAACTAATAGGAATTACTATTAAGTTGAGAATGAAGCAGTTGATTACTCATAACAGTATAGATTCATTGATAGATGAAAAATTGATCACTAAATTCTTAATTAAAACCGTTACACATGGTGCTACCATTTATCAAGTACATATCAGAATGAAAGTTACACAGATAATTGATCAAATGTGTTAATAATACGTAAATCAGTGTGCAAGAGAATCAATTCAAAAACAAAATGATCAATACAATGTTACAGAAATTTTTATTTTTCTAAACCGCTAAATTATGTGTACTTATCGATAAATGTCTTAATTGAATTCATTTTCGATGCATACCGAGAAAAGTAACAAGACCTATAAATATGGACTAATGCAAACGTGAAATGTCTGAGAATGATATGATAATTCCATTGTCTGAAAAGAAAACTTTCAGGAAATGAACACTTCTGAATAGTACTCATAATATTCAGGATAGAAAAATTGAACTAAAGATCAAATTGCATGTAACATTACAGTGGAAGACTTCCTAAGACAATCAATGAAGCATTCATTCGAGATTATACGTTCTTGAATCATGAACGCGACGTCCTCTAAGATAAATCCTGTCAATTATCTAGAAGAATATGCGGCAACGAAAATAATTTTCAATCCATAATCATGGAGATTTTTTCTTCACACAGAAATATTTTCAAAGTATGATAGAAACCAAGTCTGATGTTAGTTGATAATCGGTTTATGATAATCACAGTTTATTCAATAAAATTTCGTTTCTTGTTAACTGTTTTGTAATGATCATAGCAAGGCCATCTATCTTAAGAGTTTCTGAAATACATCGAAGAAAATGATGTTTTTACAAGCATAAATTTTATAGCAAGATACTGCTCTATTTTTGCTGTCAATTTGCTTGACTTGAATTTCTCGTAATAATATTTGAACTCAAAAAGAATAATCTCAATATTTATTTTATTTATACGTTAATTAGTGCATTGCTTTTTGTTTAAAAAGCAAGAACCCATTTTCATGAAAGCATTCTAAGAACCTAAAAGGAACCATATTCTACTAGCATAAATAATGAGTTCGTTCCAATACAAATAAGTAAGCGCATTCTAGCGATGTTGTGCTATCTGAGAAATGAATTAAAATTTTTGTATTTTATGCTTCGGTGAATCGAGAAAAAAATATACTTCATCAGAAATAATACATTGGCCAGTATTGAAATGAAACAACTCATTAAAACATCTTCTTAGTTGTCGTGTTCACACGATGGATTTTTGAAAAGCTTGCATCCTGTTTAAAACTATCAGGAATAATTTTTAGTCACTTGTAACCGTAAAATAAATTAATAAACATCGTAAAAGTTAACATAGATATACTTACGTCAATTAATAGCTTGTTTGAAGAGAATCTACTTTCGGGTTTCTTGTCTAACAGTTGAATATTACTACTCGAACTTTATTTCAAATAATGAACATTGTCTAAATCATGTCTTTTCGATCACATAGGATAATGGTGAAGTTTGAACTATCAGTTTCAACGAAATGGGATGACACAAAATTTTTATTTTTATTGTACGTTAAGAAATACTTGAAGACAAGTATATCAGTTTTTTTATTTAACATGCAAATATTCGTAATGGTTTTTAGAATATGTACACAAATTAGAAACATGATTCTTGCAATTGTTAAAGAAGGTTGAAATTTTAATTTCAATATGACAAGAATAGTTTTACTATACTGACAATGAGTTAATGTGTTCGTAAAGTCGACAGTAAAGTTGTTTTTCAATAGAATAATTCATTCCATTTTCATTTCAAATCTGCACAAAAACGATTGATTATTTCTATGGTCTTCTAGAATCGTTTGCAATTTCCCTTTATAGTTATGCCACTCAACGTGATGTATACCATTGATTGTCATTCAACTTTATAGAAGAAGTAATTCTAATTATTTTCTCTCTGCAATGAATCACTTTTGGAAGTTTACTATCGGAAGAACGAAAAATTACAATAAATGAAAGCATTAGATTATCCAAAAAGCCGTCACTACTTTCCAATCTATTTTAGATTAATCTAGCATGCTGTTTTATCATTCAAGTAATGTTCTTTCTTGTCAGTATTTGATTGGAGGAAATGAATGTCACTCTTGGCATACAAGTCATTCTACTTTGTGAGGTCATATTCTTTCTGTTCGGTTAGATAACTGATCTTTCACTTCCTTTTCTTGCTTAATACAGAGTCGGCTACACCTGTTAGAGTACTTCAACCCAACCCTCAGAGCTTTTTATGAAACCCTGGAGAGGGGAGGGCGGTGCTCCGGTTAGAAATTCACTTTCATCTGACGCTTTGTCTATTTAGAACAGGATTCGTGCCATGACCACTATTACATTAGTGGAATTAGGGAAAGATTATTTTGTTGTTGAAACAAGTGAAGGCAATACAGGATAAGAATATAATTATTTTTCACAGCAGTAATTCGAAAACTTCATCAGAATTAAGTCGATGCTCCATTGATATGATAAGTTTTTGACGTTACAATATCTATTTTTGTTTATTCGCTATCTTGACTGCAGTATAGAAAGGATTCGACTTTATTTCTATGAGAGGAAATGAGAATAGATCTGAAATCGTACTTCTCTCAACTACAGTGAAGATCTCGTGATGATATTGATCAATCATTCAAAAGATACTAATTTGTTTAGCCTCATTTGTTCATTTTTAATGGATAAGACATTTATCAGTGATCACTCTCAAAACCAATATAAACACAGATCTTTGGAAATCCAATTACAGTTTATATGTTTTCATAGTGCCATTTCTGTTTAGTTAGATTTTTCTTATAATGATTATTCTCAAAACCCAAAAACAAAATTCAAGTGAAAACTTAAAATATCTCTGGATCCTTGTGCATGCAATATTTTACTTTTTTTTCTTGCACTACTTGTATTACTTTACCAATTTTATTCACTTATTTCATCAACTCATTACTGAATACAGCACAGCAGTACACTTCAGTAATCATCATCTATACAAATGCATTCTTTTATTTTATAACAGTGTCCAAGAGCAGTCAGACTCTTGTTCGAACTCGACTTATGCAATTAACCTTAAGACAATCACTGTTTATGCGATGAAGTGCTCATAAAAATATCATGGATTAAGTTAAATTCATCCGTTTAGATTGATTGGTTCAAGTTATACGGATATAGAAAACACACTATCTTTTGCATTTAGCAATACGAAATATATCAAGATTAGTGTAAAGTCTGCACGATAAATGATGGAACACTCAAGAATAAATTCTCACAATCATACGTATCATTAAAATTAAATTTTATACGTATGATAAGTGTATTTATTTACTTAGAAAAAAAATTATGACAAAATTAAATTTTAGCAGTGTTATATATCCATGATATCGGGAAAGTTGAAGAAACGCAAGGAGAACCTATATATACCCCAACGAACGATAGACATCCTATGGCTATGATCACCTACAAGTGGGATACCTAGGTACTTATCTACGAGAGATGTTGCATCTTCCTGTTTCTGCTCTTGAAAAGGATTGTAGTCCCATGTACTTTAGATAACCATCGGAAGGCGATGCATACCCTGCTAGGTGCTCTCCCTAACGATATCGGATACATGCCTCATGCAAGTGCGAGTTCCAAGAAAGGACAGATACACTTGTCGACACAGACACAACACATCCTGTAAAAGTGAGGGTGCTGCGTAGTGCCAGAGACACACCACACTCTACATCGAGAGAAATTGCGAGATATGACATTTGCCTTAGATAAATACCAGGAGGCGTGATGTCTGGCGAATAGATTATGTCTTCTTCTCATTTGTAACAGATTTCTGAAGTTATTTTTGTAGTCGTTACATAATATTTTTGAAGTGGTTTTGTCATAGCAAACTTCTCCATGAGCTTCTCCGGCTTCTCAATATCCTTAGTATGTGACACGGTTCTAAAACTCAACTGTTAATATTTACTTTCAACTTTAATACATTTTTGAATTCTCTATAATATTGAAAATAATAGTAGTATTCATATAGTTCTGGTTTTATTGATTGCCATGTATATATACACTCCAGAACTATTTTCTGTTGGACGACTTTTGTTCTTTATATAAAAATCGGAATTTTGACGACTACATAATATAATATAAAAGCTTAATGAATACATACACTTATCAAGCATATAAATTCTAATTTAAATGAAATATGAAATTGTTAGAAGCCATCCTTGAGTGTTGCAACAGTATTTGCGTAGATCGTAATCTCAACAAATGTACCTATTCTTCAATTCTATTCATCATCCGATCACCGTATGACTTATTGTGGTACACAAGTCGACGATATAATGCGCATATATTCAAACAATGAAATCTATGGATTTTCAATAACGACAAACCTTGAAAAACTCGTCCCTCGTTCAGAAGATTTTACAAAGTTGCCTGCAACACTGTTGGTCTATCTGATATCGAGAGTTTCTATGCAAGAAAAATGTGTGCAAATACATTGGATACGAACACATGGGAGTGAAGGTGAGTGATAAGTCGTCAGCACATAAATAGACTCCCAAGAAGAAATCTTCTTGGTAAGGAAACACACTTCTAATGCGTTTGACTCAGATTATTTTTGTTCTGTACGCTTTTTTTAGGGAATTAAACATCTCAATTCATATAAACCAGCCTCTTATGAAGTAATTTGTTCAGACTGCTGTCCTTTTTTCACCTGGCTTTGGAGGATCTGCTATTGAGCAAACTTCTTTCAGTCACTTTTAATAGTATTGCAGCGCTGCTTTTTCTTCTAACATATTTTCTCTATTTTCTAAAGACACCCCTTTCATCCCTATGTCATTTTATAACTTGTCGTACTAATTAGTTTGTTACAGTAGTTTGTATATTTCTTCAATTGCACGTATTTTATGGTCAAATCATATGTTAACACTATGGTTGTACATGTTTGTTTATGTATATTGAACAATATTGATGTGTACTTTCAAGGAAAATCAAACGCATCATTTGAAAATAGGTTTCATAACAGACTTTTAGAGAATGTAAGAAATCAACTTTAGTCGTATACAACTGTGTTCTTGCATATTCTTCATCCGTATTAACTTCATTCCCAGTAAATTCTTCTCACTCTTTACGTTAACTTTATATCAAAGACTAAAAACGCACATGAATGCATAAATTGGCAATCAGTGTAGCAATACTCTATCTATATATACTACGTAAATAAATAATTATTTCATGGATTCATTTTTAATCTTCTACTAAACTCTAAAGGAGCACATGAGTGCTTCGACTGCAGATTAATTTCAAATCGTATCATTACTCTTCCAACTTTGAAAGTTCTTTCAATGTTCAGTAAAGAGGTTCATAGAAAAAAGGCAATCGAATTTTGAAGTCACCACTGTAACGATAAACTGGATTGAGTAGCTAGCTGCCACCCTCGGCATAGATGTTTATTCGCTACTTCATGTATCCAGAGAGTAACAACTTTACATAAAAAACACACGCATATATAGGAGAGAGAAGAAGAGAGATGAACATATATTAGAACAATGAAAAGAGAACAGAGAGAGAAAGGAGAGAAATCGTTGGAGCTTGCCATCAATATCGGCTCAATCACCAAGTACCCATCGTACATGAGTCTGTAGAAAGTTATTTCACTAAGTAAAGAAAAGAAGAGAGTGATGTTTTTTTGACTTTCAATTGTTGAATGTGGAGAACTTGTGTCATGTATTCATTTTCAGACTCATCGGAATGGATGTAGTAATACGATTCTATGACATAATCATGATTGTTAAATAGAGAAATATATGTTGTTGACATCTATTGTAGATACATCGTATTGTCAAAGTCAACACGACAAGAGTACACAGTGTGTTATTTGTCAAAAGCATTAGACATCAAGATGGCAAGAGGATTTGCATTGATGAAGTATTTTATTGACGGCTGCATTTTAAATCAATGGCGAATCTGAGTAGAAGTTCGCGGAAGTTTGACGTATTTGTAATGAATATTTTTCTTTATGGTTTATGCTAGTCAAATAGATGTATTGAAAAATTCAAGTGCATTCTCGAAACACGATGAAGATCAACTGAATTTCATTGATTGAATACATCATCAAATAGTAGACTGATGTAAGGAGGACAAATTTTTCGATGAAAGCATGGCATGATTCTTACGTTTGTACTTTTACTATTTTTGGTCGCAACATCGCTTCATTATTCATTCATAAAAAAACAGAACTGAAAGCGTGAAAGGACAAAATAATCACAAAATAAATTGATTTGATTGGTGAAAAAGCAAGAGAAAATGAGTTAATAATGAAAAAAAATAAACATAATCAACAAATGAGCATGACCCTTATCGATATCTTGACTAGAAAAAATTCTATGCGATATGTTGATGAGGAGTAAATAAAAAAGTGAATGATACAATAAAAGGTTTCCCTTTAGCATAAGCATGAAAACTGTATGTGACAATTTTTTATTCCAAGCTTTTGCCTTTTAAATCATTAGAACGGACTAAATATACAAGGATCTATGACTGAAACAGCTTGCACTTGATTTTAGTCGTACTACTTACATATTTGTTATCGAAGAAAATTCGTAGTCATATCGAATAAGTGGCATTTTTCTTTATTGTAAATTATTTTGCATCTCAAATAGTAAAAATCAAGATATAGAAACAAGAAGTGAAACTTTCCTTACTAGGGTAGAGCCGTTTCCTGAATATAAACTGATTACTCGTTTTTTGTCTATCTAATCGCCGAAGAGATTCCCACCAAGAAGCATTTTTCTCCTCATTTTTTAATATTCCAATTCCTTTTCGCACTCAATGAAATTTTCAGAAGAAAAGATTGAGTAAGATAACAGATGATTATTTTTTATTTTTGAAGTGCGAGGTGCTTATCTAGGTTTTGAAATCCAATTTTCTTCATGAAAACGTTGAATTTGCTTAAAACAGTAATAGAAATATTGATTTTCGGAATACATACAATAACTTAATTGTTTTCCTAGCATAATAGCAACAGTGTTCTGATGCAAATATAAAGAACAATCAGATTGTTTTGACCTTCGAGAATATTCCGACGGGACGATTAAGTTATTCAACAGTTGGAAAAACAAATTTCGAACAATGATAAATAAAATATTTATTTCAAAAGCAAAGGAAAGTCACAGGACGGTACAAAGACAAAAAAACTGCTTAGATAAATTGAAATCACACAACGTATTCAACGGTGACAATACAATTTTAATACGAAACTTAACAATTTAATGCCGTATATCTGAATCTAATTTTTCATCGGAACCATCTAAATTTACTTAAAGCATGCTTGCGACAATGAAGGAAACTGAGAAACATCAAGTAGAGTTAATCGGAAAATTTCATCCTAAGCTTATAATTGATTGAACATATAAATATTAAATAAGTTATGTTTTCGAAAATCTAAAGCATATCTCAATGTTTAATAGATTGTACGATTGTCATTTTCCAAATTTTCATTTCTTTTAAAAACAAAAGGTTCATTTTTTTGTATTTTTCATTTGATGACAAATGTTTTTTCGTCGTCTATAAGTATTTTGACTCTTTCTATGCGTATTTCGTTTTTGGCATTTTCCAGTTCAAATCGATGAAAATATAACACTACAGACAAGTATACTATATTCATAAAAAATAGGCACATGTGTTGCCATTGGAAAATTTGAGTTAAAATCTGCTTCAGTCCCTGATCACCAAGATATTTTCTGCTTGCGTTACGATTTTATCCATCAAACCTTGACGAATTAAACTCTGAGGCATCAAGTTTATAATACTTATTGTATTGAGGACATTCATTACAAGGTGTGTAAAACGGAGTGTTGCTGTTTTGAATCCATATAGGTAAACCAAATATTTCCACAGCATTGTCACATAAACATTCTGAATACGAGTAAGATTGATTGAACTTGACATTATTGAAGTAGTTTCATCATGATCATATTTAACTATTGAACAATTACTTGAAAACGCCATTATGAATATCAAGACTTTAATGAGTGTTCCATTCTGATCAAATCGTGCGATATTTCGAAGACTCAACGTTGTTGATTCAGATCCATACATTTGATGGCCAGCAAAGACAAGAGCTGCATCATCATAAAGATTGAGATCACGAGACAAAAGAAATGCGTTCAAGACGCCAGTTAAATGCAAATTGTGTTTAATAAAAACTCGACGAGTATTTATGGATAAAGAATGAAAATCTGATGAACGTTCAACATATGGTCCAACATCAGAATAGAGCTCACGAACAAGTTGTGCCAGTTCAGATGTTTTGCCACGTAATTTTGGTGGCAATGAAGATAGTTGATTCAAAGTCATTTGAATTCGTCGTGTAGGATTTAGTTCTTCATATGTATGAATTAAATTCGACAGAAGTGTCCATTCAATGGTTGTAAGAGTTGATCGATCGTTATGAAGTAGACTCAGCGGTTGTGGCTATAAACGAGAGAAAAAAACAAGCAAATCTATCGCTTTCGAAAAGATTAAATTACTGTCGTCAACTGAATTTGTTTGTTGTTTTTTGTTGGTACTTGCTTGGGTTTTTTCGGAGTAGTGTTAGGTCGAGGAATGCGTCGAATCAACTCAGGATCCATACCTAGTGCTAAACACTTCTTCAAACGACATGGCGAACAATAGCTACGTGTTCGTTTTGTTATATCACAATTATTTTCGAATTCACAACGTGAGAGAATCTATTAAATATTTTTGGAATAGAAATGTTTTGATGTAGATATAGACTCAGCTTACTATTTTTTTGTATGCATTCCTACGAAAGAAAGACTTACAAGACATACATGTGATAACATTGAAATTCAGACCACGTGCAATATCACCACAGATATGACATTGTTTAAGAATAACTGGCATAGATTCTTGTGACGTTTTTATTTTACTCATCTATAAAAGAGAAAGTGCATAAGTAACATGAAGACGCTGTATCTAGACAAGTTTTTTTTAAATAAACTAAGGTTTCCGTCGACGTTGCTATATTGACACGCCGCCTTCTACATGTAGTCGCAGAACTGAAAAAAAATCCATGTAATCTTTATTGGTTTGCTAGTATGTCCAATAAAATGCCTCTACGCATATGAGAACTAGTATGATAACTTTTGAAGTATCAAATTGTGCTCTTCATAATTTTACAGAAGTGATCATGTCATACGTCATAGAACTACTTCATCTAAAGGAAGTATAAAGTACGTTTCCATCGAAATATGAAACACTAAGAATTTACTTTGTAAATAACGTTTCTTTCGAAGCTCATATTTTCTATCCTCAGTAATTAATCTTTCTGCATATGTATTGCAAAGAAACAAAAATCCTGAATCATAATCCTTTTCGGATGGGTGTAGAATAATGTTAAAGGATAGTCTTGTCGTAAATGTTAAAAGAGATGAAATGGAATGATAATCCAAACGTGCCTCAAATAGAATCGTAACAAAAAAACTAAGAAATTCTTCATCCTTTTCTGTGAAACTTTGTTGTCTATCCGCCTATAATTTTATATTATTAATGCACCACTTTGAAAAAATGGCACGAGCACAAACAAACCTATCAAGGAAAATATTTAGATTCTTCATAAAATGCAAAGATATACTTCAAAGTGTTGAATATCGTATGTCTTGAGGGATCATATTTTAAGCGATTTGTTTTCGATCTAATCATGCAAGTCTTGCTAATCTTTGTAACAAACATGAATCAACAAAACAATATCAAGCCAATACAGACACTAACACAACTAATTTCTATTCTTACATGTATTAATGCTAAAAATTCTTCGGATCGTATATTAATTGAATATTTTTTCATACCTTATCAGAAAATTTCTACAACTTCACGGTTAGTTTAACCTGAAATGAAATTCCTTGTATGATTTTCTAAAAATAATCGTTGATTTTCATTTTCGATTATCATCCAAAGACTTTATCGTGCGTTCTTATACAAACAAAACACTTAAAATTTGCGATCGAGGAATCAAACAAAGTTCAAAATTAACAACGAGGTCCTTGTTATTAATGAAGAAAATTCATTTATTATCACGATCCGCCAATCAAGAAAATATATAATTAGTAGCTGTCTCATGTAATTGTGCGAGAGTACTCGGAGACGTTTCACATGGGTATGCTTTTGTTAATACATCTTTTTGATTATTTGCATGTAACAATACTATCTGCAATACCCTTGAAATAGGAGAAAATTCCTTATCAAATCAGCAAGAGATTTTTACGGTGTGGCGTTTTTACGGCAATAATTTTTATAGGTCATTGTTGTCAACTGATTATGGTGAAGGATATGCAATGTGTTTCTATTTGCTGTAAGATTAAAATGCACGAGATACAGCTTTGCGATGACTCTTTTTTTATCCGAACGGAAACGTTTCGTGGTCGGTTGCTTATTTGAAGAATTCATATCTTGTTGATAGGATTCTGTCAAAAATGAAACATAAAAATATGAGAAAACCATAAGTCTAGATAACATATCACTGGTCGTATCACATAGATGCAGTTCATACTAATAAATGTTTCGTTACAAAACTGTTTTTTCTTCGATACAGTTTTTTAAAGCATATTTAAAACCTCGTAATAATTATTTTTTACGCTAGTTTCGTTTCTTAATCATTGGCAAAATCGAAGTAGTGATCTTGAACTTGAAGAAGTTTACTTTGGTTTTTCCCTATGTGCTCTTCATCTACTTCTTTTTTATACCGATTCTGCTACATGTTCTTACCTGTTTTAATGCAGGCATTCGAAGATTACAGATTAATGTAAATCACGCCGAATGGAATAACATATTAGTATCGAATATTTGAGAACTGGTCTAGTGGATATCGTGTAACATAAACGTGCCGTTCATTCAAGATAAAGTATATTTATTGAACCTTTCTCATTGAAATAGAGTAGGAAGAAAGGAAAATCTTACGGATTACAATAATTTCACATCGTCGGAATTAAAAAAAGACTCAATTAAAACTTATCAAGTCATGAAAACGATTCGATAGAGCTACGTAAAAAAAAACGAGCGCATTATAACGAATCAGTGCAAACGTGTTTTGGAGCTAAAAATATCTGTTGATTTTAAAACCTCCGTTTTGATAAGTAAGGTTTGTTAACGTTCATATGAGAAATGAGATATACATTTTAAGAAACTCATAATGATCCTATGATGATTTTTCGGAACGATGAGTCATCTGAACTATTGACCCTGACAGTCAAACGATCGAAAGGCATACAAATTTGACACGATTTCAAGTCTAAGTGTTTGTCTATCTCGAATTTAACTCGATCAAATAAGCATAAATCTAAAATTTTATTCTATACAAATATAAAGATTGAGCGTTGCGATGACAAGTATTTTCTATTAAGTGGATACTAATTACAAAGGAATTGAGAAAAAAGGAGCTATTCCTTTCCTTTTTCATCAGCATTCAGAATGATGAACATACGGACCGATGATTCTGTCGAAAATTCTTTCAAAATTACAGCGGAAGTCGACGTTATAATTCTTCGGCAATATTTCCAAGAGCATAACTACAGGGTATGATAAATAGGGTTGAGAATAGAATTCCGTAAGCGGCATATTAATTAGAGTCTATGTTCACATATTATCATGAAATCTGTGCTACGTAGGTTCCTTTGCTTCACCATAACAAAGATTGATACAGAAAATAATTTCTTTATTTTCACTTGGCTAATTCCCTCATATTTAAAGTACATTTCTTTCTTTGTTTCTCCCTCTCTATTTATATTCACATCTCAGTATAGCATAGACCGAGCGAGAAACAAGACATTACACAACGATGCAACAGGGTACGAGACAAAAAGCAAAAGGAGAAAATACAAGGAGAATATTGCTTCAAAATAAGCTATAAGTGAATATGAGATTCAGCAACATCTCCACTTACAAAGACGCTTTACTTTCTAAAAGAAGAATGGTTGAGAACTTATTGAAATCCAGAGAAAGAAAAAATAAGTAAAAGAAAGACAAAGCGAAGAAAAAAAAAAAAGCTATTGACCTATGAGAAACAGTATAGGTAACGTTCTTTAGTATAAGTACCCTGGCACACACGCTCTCGGGTAATATGAGTATCAACAAAATCTATTAAAAAAAAAATACGCGCATCTCTCTCTCTCTCTCTTTCAATGAAATTCAATGCCTGTTAGTAAGTAAAGTTGATATAGAGGATGTATTGAATACTTGCATGCAATATTAAATTTTTCAAAAATGTTATAAAGTCATTAGTTGGCTTGCCACAACGAAAAAAAGAGTGTTGAACTATGAATTTCTTCCCCGTAGATACATATAATTAGGAGAAAGATAAAAATTGAAAAGAAAATAAACTATGCCTTTTTTTTAAACATCCCACTGTCATGTAAAGTGTGTTCTGTTCAGTTGAAGCCTTCGTTGAGTTCTATTAGATTCATCCCAGAAGAGTTCATTTGTTTTATGAAAATCTTCGAGAAAGAGGAAATTCATTTACTATAAAAATAAGAAACAGAAAATAATTTCATTAATCTATTTTGCATAACATTCAACATTCTCTGAAAACTCTGACTAATTTGAAATTCAGTAGTTTTTCCTTCCATTATGAACCTCACATATTTTTTTGACAGGCACTTTCATGTTGTGGGAACATGTTTTTTCCATAATCAGTCCGTTTGAAAGAAAAAAACTAAAGTAAAGAAGTATTGGAAACAGACATTCTGCATGTTTGCAAAAAATCAATGATTATAATGCCGTCTGTTCTACTGTTCTCCAATTTATCTCTCAAATTTCCGTCAATTTTTTTACGATAATTATATATAGATATATATATATATTGTTTTACGGGTACAGAATATTATCTTTTATTACTCGGTCAAACTTTAAATTATAATAACAATTAATGACTTGTCTATTTTTATAAAGAATTCACATTGTGATAATTCTTCAGCAGCTGTTTCCTATTGAAATTCATTGTAAAATATGCTTTTCAAGTATTATTCCAATGAACATGATGTCGCAACTGAAGCCAAATATACTGTCGTGTCTTATCCAAGTTCCTGTTCTCTAGGAAGAACTGAAAGACAACTTGAATATTTTCATTGACCAATGCTCATTGATTTGTTTAATGGAAGTTATCAGCATTTACTTCTTTTCATAATTAGCAATGATATCTTACTGAATTTTTCCTCGTTTAATACGAAAATAGAATATATTAAACTGTACTAATCTCATTTTCTTTCAGTCTAGCTTCTCGGTGTTTATGTGGATTCTATCGAACATTCATAATTCAATCTTATACAACTATTGACATTGAATAACTAGACGACTGATATTATCAAAAGTTCGTATCTTCTATGAAGTTAATCGTATTCGTTGTCATCGATTGGAAAAGATTATCTATTCTTCTCGTGAAGACAAACATAGCAAGCGTTTTACGACATAATCTAAAGGAGCGACATGGTATGAGAAATTAAGAAGAGCATCACATGCATCAGAAAGCAGTCAAACATCTATCAGTCCAAAAAAAAGCAAATATTGGGTGTGTTATTTGTTCCCAACATTTTAAGAGACAAAGAATGAAATAACTTTTGTGAAAGGTTCGATAAGATATAGATTGTTTTATGAATTTCAGAAACATGAGTTCGATCAAAAACTGTTGAAAACTTGAAAGCGTTTTTCAAAACAATGATGATATTTGATCCACACATTAATAGTGTACAGACGGAAAAGAAGACTTATTGAATACTGATTTTTTCAAATCACTGTTCGATTAATTTCGATAACCAATTTTTAGTTTTTATAATCGAATCTCTGAAATTTGAATAGCATATGCTATCATGTTCCTAGAAAGAAAAGGATAGCATTTGTAAAAAGAAATGATCTCGTGCTTGCGATATAACGTATACCTATGTCAACTACGAATGCTTAAACCATTTTAAATTTTACACTCTAAAATAAAGCATATTGATCATTATGGAAAGTACTCCGAGATCATGTTTTAATGTCTGGGACACTATTTATGAAAAATATGATCCTACTAAACTACATATACACATTTTCCGTTCATTTTTGTCGTTCCAATGAATTCTCATATTATATTGTACCTTCAGCTCGTGTAAGTGTATCGAAAAGAAGAACTTTGAAACTATTGATAGTGTAATATTTGATGAATCATCCGTAACGACTACATGCCGCAACATTTAATGTTGAATTTTTCGGAACTTTTATGATTTGAATGGATCAATTTTTGCAAACAATGACGTTTGATAGAATAAAAATTTCTATGGATGACATAGAATTGTATATGTTGATAGGAGATTGTACCATTCTTTGACTATTCAATAAGAACGATGAACTGAACAAACAAGTTTTCTAGTTTTCAATTGTCTTTTGTTTCAAATCACTTGAGATTTGTTTCACTCGATTTTATATGAAATTATCCTAACAATGATGATGTTTCTCAATCATTCCTTCTACGATATCACAAATTTTTGCATTAGATGAGGCTGACAGAACGTCTTTTGTTTGTTCTTCTCACAAACACTTTTCCATTGCATTATACATACGACAGCTAGCATTCTTGAAAATGACGAAACAATCAGTTAACAGCTAGTAGTTCTTGAAATCACGCGTCATTCTCATGACACTCAACAATACTTGCCAGATATGCTCCAATCTTATTGAATGTATAAAACTATTTTCTACTATCTGAAAATAATTCTAAGACAACCGGTGAATAAACTTAAGAAAACTTGGATCAATCAGATTCATTTTTTATTAAAAGGTATTAGTTTTTCCTCGTACTCAATGGGACATGTTATGAACTTGAGCTCTGTAGAATAGTACCAAATCTTGTTGAAATAACTATCCTCGTTCTGTGACAAGATAGTTCAAAGGGCCCTGTGATTAGCGTACATGCAAAAATAGCAGTACAAAGAAACAAAAGGTATTCAGCACACGACAGAAGTTTGTCTATTCAAACTCCAATGCTGATCTTAATATGTGTTCTCGATTGATTTCATTCGATGACAAAAACATAAAATTTAGAAAATCTTTTATGTAAACTCAGAGAATAAATCTTTGATAGATGTTCTTTCTCTTTATTTAAATTATACTCAAGAAAAAAAAATTAATTACGAATTAAATAATATTTATCCTCTTATTCATGATCGATTTTCGGTCTATGTTGGACTATATTGATTCTACTATCCAAAAAACAATTTCGTTGTATATTTTCGATGTGAATTGATTTTAGCAATGCTTTTTACTCTTAGATTAAGCCATTTCATTTATTAGAAAAGCATATGGGTATTGTTTAAAATAGTAACTGACACAATGACAAACAAAACATCGGGAAAAATACGAGGTACACTAAAGATAAATGAAAACCTGGAAAAACTCTACAATCCCGAGATTTTATTTAATACATATTCAAAAACAAAATAAGATAGACAAAAGCAAAAACAAACAAAAAATATATTATGGAATAAATGACAACTGACAAATTGATAGATATCGCATAATTTAAGCTGTTATTGCACAGATATACAAAAAATTTACGGAAAAGAATACTTACTGTTCGGAAAATGTTATGAATCTATTTAAGATCAACATCACCATTTATCTTTTTCCCAATATCGTCAATCATAGAGCGAATTATTCGATCAGTACGTAACGTTGTTAATGGTGTATCATCAAAATGTTTTAGAAATGATTCTTTATTTTGTTCTTCGACATCGGCAATTAATTGTCGGAGAAATTTAACTTCAATCGATCGTTCTTCAAATAATGGATTATCATTTAAATAACGATTCAACGCAGTATTTGCATTCTCAACATCAATGCACAATGCACACATTGTTGCTCTAGAATAATGTATAAGTCAGCATTGATAAAATAAAAACAGCAGCAAAATCTAGATTTATTGTCACAGTGATACTAAACGATGGTACATTTTTTAGCAACCGGAAATCATGTCTGAGAAATAGTTTTAATTTTCCTTTCTCTGTTAGTTATTATTATTTTTTTATCCGTCTTTTACACAGATATGCAAGTCTGATATAAATATTGACGTTGAAATCACTGATAGAGGGGATTCATTATAGGATTGTCGATGTCAGCATCTCCGCAAGTCTAAAGATCAACTTTAAAGGAATTAATAGAACTTTCTAGAACAGTGAACTTCAGTTTCCTAGTCTTCAATTCTACAGTAGAGATAGTTGTAATTACTGCTACGGAAAACTGATGGTCTGTAATTTGACAATTAGAATCTCATATTATCATTGTTTTACTGAAGTTAATTGGATCTTGTGCATGCCAGTGAAAGTCTACTCTCATCTCTTTTTTAATTAATTACCATTACTTCATTTATAGTATTTGATAATTTCAAGGATGTATTTGAAATAATTCAACTTCTGAGTTACTTTTTCATGTGCAAGACTATTCCTTTTGATTAATTAAAACATTAGAATGATCTATTAATAGATTTTGAATCCTTTCGTTGACATCTTAATCCTTTCTACTGTGTATGAAAGACAAACATAGTCGAGAAAAATATTGTCCTTGAGTTTCTGACTGGCGATGAAACGGGCTATCCGGTCCGGACTTCATCTCTATTTTCATCAAATTTCCCACGTCAGAAAAAAGAAATGATATTTTTCCCTTCTAAAAATAGATTGAGATTAGTTTCAACCTGTTCTCATAGAATTTTAACAAAGTTTTAATAGACAAAACTATACTTATGGATTAGAAGGATCTAAAATGCATTGAAATCAATGTTTCGATTAACCGTAGTTTAGTCAAAAGGGAAAATGATAGCTAGTTAGACACATTACTTTTTGTATGCAATGAATGGTTAACATAGCAATAAAGATTATGCATAAGTCAAGAGGTGAAGAAAAGAGAGGAAAATGTCATTTTTTCTTTTAGCAACAACAAATGATAATCTATCTAGTAAATTATATTGAAGTTATAAGACAATCATAATATCTTATGTCAAGGATTATCTATAAGACGTTGTATTATAGATTGTTTTCAGTCCTAATTCTACATTAAATTGAATAAGCATGAGTTCCGAACAATGTTCTCTTCCTTGAAGAAATTTTATGAATGACCTCATATTTTGTTCATGAACTTGCATTCGATGATTGAAAACAACAATGCTGAATTATAGGTGCTTAAATACGGACAATCACTGAAGACATCGCTTTTTCAAATAGTTTTCGGTTGGAACATTTTTTAGTTGAATTTTTCCTGTTCGACAAAACTACAGCATACTTATCTTTAAAGCTGAGAAAACAAATTTCAATCCCAATACAATAGCGCCATTTTACTAATTATTTTTCCAATTTTCTCTTACATCTTCTTAGATGAGATTTATTGCGTCTTGTAAGTCATCATAACCTGAGATCTCTATTATGTAAACTATTTAGAAATTTGATGTATCCGATAAATAAAAACAGAATTTATTCGGGTCATTTATATATTGTTCATCTACGCGCAAGACAAAGCCTTCTAACACGAGAATTAAATAGCATGACTACCACTGAAGCGTAACTAGATTAACCACGTACTGAAAATAATAGAATAATTTAAAATGTTAAACAATCTCACTCTGTGAAATTGATCAGCAGTCTATTTTCTTGTTAAAGCTGGTGTTGATGAATAATAGTAATCTTCAAGAAATTCGAGTATCTACGAGTGTACATTCGTCTTTCGGTTTAATTTGCAATCTTTTCAACATATTAAGATGGTCTGATTTGTGTAGAAATGCTTTTTGCAAAGGAAATCAATTTTTAATAGGGCTATTCTAAGTTGCGTCAGACCATCGAAAAGTGGCCCGATTTGGAGGCCTGGTTTCTACATAAGAGCATCTTAAAGACAAAAAACACGACGTACTTTCAGCGACTCGAGAACTATTATAGCAATAATTCTATAATACAGAAAAAAAAGAACGAAACTTTTACGAGAAATACAATACTAAATATTGTTCTGCATTTTTATCAAACTGAAGCTTTGTTCTCACTAGGACATTGATTTAACCTAGGACCGAGATGAAATTAAATTTATAGTTTTTTAACATTGATAAAAGGCCGTTTTGCAAGAGCATTGCTAACTTCGCAAAATTATGAGTCTGATTATTATTATCAATTTCTACAAATTTTCCTCTTCTATTTGATTTATGCTAAAAATATCGTGATAAAATTCAAAAAAACTGACCAAATGAAAAAGTTTCTAGTATTCGTATCAAATACTCTTCTAGAGGCAGAGACCTCATATTAACACACTAGTTGAATTATTTGGAGTATTCAACAATGTTCGCTCTACTTCTGATGATCGATGTGTTCTAAACATTGCGAACGTTTTCTGAAAACAAACCATCGATATAATGTACTCGGAATCAATGTGATAATGCAAACTTTTCTTGCAGTTACATATATATATATATACGTCGACACTGCAACTATCATCGAAAAATGTAGCTTTTTTGTGTTTCATTACTTTAACCAAAAATCTTTGGCACCAAATTTCAGCATTGAGTCATCTTTGGTTTTTTCAGCCATATCTTCGAATTCTTGTTGTGCTTCGATAAATTGATGTTGAAGTACAAGTGTTTCACCTATTCTCTTTTGTACTCTGTTTGCACTCGCTTTTTGTCCCTCTTGTTTTAAAAATCGGTATGCTTCTCTTAAACATTTCATCATATTCTCATAGTCATTCATTTGTTCATATAAATCAGCAATTTTTTCAAATATTTGCGAAGCCATCGTCCATTTTCCTTGACTCATATGTAGTTCAGCAGCACGTGTTAATGGTTCTACAGCTTGTGGCATATCGAACATTTTATATGATGATGATATTGCTTCGTACATTTGAGCCTTTTCGAAATCTTCTGTGCTCAACTCTAATGCACGTTTGTAAGCTTCGACAGATGTTGGATAATCACCTTGAGCTCTTCCCGCATTACCCGCTTGAATGTACAGTTCGCGTGCATCTTCGTTGATAACGCTACCGGAACCAAGCATACGTTGAAAAAGTCCATTGGCTGACTTAGCTTTTTTATTAGCTTCAGCCATCAATTGAGCTGCTGTTTTATTATTCGTTCCACCAGCCATGTGTATTATGAAAAATCTGAAAAAAAAAAGAAAACAATTGTTTCTTATCATGTGTTGACAACTGTGATGCATTTAAATAGAATTCTGTTAATTACAAAGAAAAAATAAAAGGGAAAAAGTGGATATGCGATGCATCGCCGAGTTTAAGTTGGTCTACATCTGAAGGAAAAAAATGGAAAATTAATAAATAAACATCTATTTGAATTCAATCGCTTTTCTATCTTTACCTTCCACCGATTTCCACAATTTTTGCAAAAAACAAAGATAGTCATAGGTTCATCAGAACTACGAGTTTGAAGTTCTGTATAAGCACAATTATTTTGTTTACATCTGAAAATGAATCTTTCATGTATTTTATTTGTGAGAAAAACAGATTCTAATATTTTACCGTTTGCACTGAATAAGATCAGTGCCAGTGCCTTCATCGACAGCCAGTTGACATTCATTAATAGCTAGATCGTTTAGTTTAGATCGCTCTTCTTTCAATGCATCACTTGCCATTTCCTATTGCCGAAGGATTTCGTTTTGAGAAAAAAAAAACATGAAGCTAATTTCGAATATCAACAAACCTCGGCAGTGAGAACAGCTAATCGCTCTGGTGTGATGTTCCCGAGAAGAACACTAATACGAAGATTCGGATTTTTCGGATCTTTTAAATTTGATATACGACTACGAACACGATTCCAATATTTACTACTGGTATCCTTGAATTCTTTGTAAATAGCTAATATAATGAGATACTTCATTTATAACAAAAAATTAATAACAATAAACTTCTATTTTACCATCTTCTACACGAGCAGATAATTCAACTGGATCGGCACAGCCTTCGGGAAGTTCCGCAATTGTAAGAGCAGCAGCTAATATCTCACGCGATCGTAGTCTAAAATGAATTATCGATTATTCATATCTAAGACTCGAAATGTATGGAAACCGATGTTCATCTTGTGTTTTCAATCCTGTATAACTGTTCGATGTTGAAGATTTCTTAGACTCTTGTTGTTTAGTAGATTTAGTCGAGTCCATACTTTTGCTACTAGTTACATTTGCCTCTTGTGAGCCTTGGCTTATATTATTACTGCTTGATATTGATTTTTTATCATCTTGTTTTGTTGATTCAGATGAAGTTTTTGCTTAACAATAATAGAAAATAAAAATTACGAATATAAATCTGTGAACACATTTCTAGAACATACTTGGTACGAGCTTTTTCCAATTTTTAAGGAGATTTTTAGCGACAGTTGATAAATCTTCATTTTTAATAACTCGTCGTAGTTCATTTACTGTTTTACCGATACCCGTTTTTTGAAGGGTATTAAGTGTTATACGTGATTCTTGTAAACGAATAAGTAAATCTCGTGCATTACTCTCCTCCTAAGCATACACAAACAAATAATAAATGAATATTTTATTTTGTCATTCCTATATTCAAGTGCATACCACTTCTGATTTGTCGATCATTTTTTGTAGTTTTCGATTGATTCGTATAATTTCTTCTTCGGCCATCGGTCACTGTTAGGAATCAGATTTATCGATAAACTAACTATAGAAAGTGGAGAATAGTTTTACTCGACCAGCTACTCAAACTTATCCTGTTTGTTGTTGTTTAACAGTTAATTGGTCGAATGAGTCACTTGATTTCTTGTCAAAATCTTGTGATTGTTAAATAGTTTAAATTTAAAAACAATTTAAAACGGACTGCTAGCGATTAATTTATTGAATTATGAACAATTCTTCATCCACACTAGATGGCGCTGATGAAAATGTTGCATAAGGGTTTCTTTCTGAACGAAGTACAATCGTTATGAATTTCCATCGCAGGAACCTTTTTATGCTCTTATAAAATTCTTTTTTACTTGAACACGACGATTGAATGGAATTGAATAATAATTTAATGACACATGCTAAAATAAAGAGCGCATGAAAATTTTATGTTTTATAGCATAGAATTGCCACATGTGATGACAAGGAATCTTATGTTAATGGAGGTGTGTATTAAAATTTGAGTCAAACTCAAAAGACCATTATTATGCTATATAAAAAAAGGATTCAAACTTCATCAATTCTATTAGAAAATAGAATTATTTTAAACTCTAGTATATTTTAATGTGGTCACAAAAAGAATCTATTTTAACTAAATCTAGCAGGTGCAAATTGCTACAGGCAAATTTTAAGCTAATGAAATGAATAGTGTTGCTTTTGTATTCATTCATTTTGATGTTATGATAAATCGAAATTATTTTGTGAATATGTAGTTACTTAACTGATGAAAACATCTGATAATCACATGCGCCATATAATAGTTATGTACATTTTTTCGCGTGATAATAATTATAGTTTTCATCGTCATAAAAAAGAACATGATAATTGATATTGTTGTTGATCTTTCAATGTAGAATTTTACATGTTGACATAATTTCTCCAACTGATTCATGAATCTATATAATGTTCATTGGATTTGACTTAATAATATTACTAGAGAAGATTACGATGACGATGTTTACCTTTCGATTCATTCTATGATCAATGGACGTTTTTTAGATTATTATTTGATCAGTGTTCATCATACGACATGAACATAAATTTGTTATTAGTCAATAAAAATCGATCTCAGTAAAGTAACAAGCTCGTTATTTCAATTCTAACGAACGAATTTCAGAAAGCTAGTAATAATTAGTAGCAGGAAAAAATGCTTTTGTAAATATCCATTCACATACGACAACAGATATTAATCTCATTAGTGTCTGTGAAAATTTTTAAGTCTTCGTTGCTTGAATTATTGCATAATGTATTCAGATAACAAGAGTACGATATGATTCTTTCTTCAAACTAATATCTAAATCATAGCATATTAAAATAAAAATTGTCAACAAACATCAATGAATATGTATTACATCTTGACACATGAATAGTGACTCTAACAATATATATATATATATATAGATACATGGATCAATTATTTTCTTCATATGACTTGAATTACATGATTACCTGTATTGGTGAGTATTCGGATTAATTCAAATACTATTTCTTACATCCAGTATAACTAATATCAACTGGATAATATTTTTTGAATAGAATCACGCTATGTTCTTTGTTTATGAATACAGTTTTCAGTTTGTGTTTTGAAAACATTTGATTTATGATGTTACGCATCGTGGCAAGAAAATAAAAAACTAAATTCAAATATTGAAACATTTTCGATCTATTTTCCTTTTGTCAATTTGGATCATGTGAATCGTTTGTTTGCAAACATCACACTCGTATTGTATATAAACAAAACGAGAGAGATAGAGATTAGAACGGACATGATTTAACTTAAACGAACGAACAATAAGCATCAACAAGCAAAGACTTAGTTGCCATAATTCATTCATGTACAATGACGACTAGTATTTTGACTTCTCTATTGATAATGATTTGGTTAACAGTTAGACAAAGTATAGAAAAAACATGGTAATAATTGATAATCAAAGTTATTTTATTTAGGCCGAGCTGATTGTCAAAATGATACATCAAGTGAACAGCCATTTGTCTATCGACGTGTGTAAGTAGATTTTTGAAAAGAAGAAATATATCTATTCATGGATTATATGTTTTTTTCAATGATTGGCCATCAGTTGTTATTTTGCCAATTGGGCAGCCAAACGCTATGATAATATCAGTCGTTTAACTCCAGAAGATATAGATCCATTTCTATGTACGCACATTAATTTTGCCTTTGCTAAAGTACTTGAAAGTTTAATACTTGCACCATATGAGGAAGATGATTTAAAAGGATGGACAGCAAGTTCCAAGGGCATGTATGAACGTGTATTACAATTGAAAGAAACCAATCCTGATTTACGTGTACTTCTAAGTGTTGGAGGATGGACACATGCCTCTCGAGGTTTTAATGAAGTATCAAAGAGTGGTGCAAATATGTACGTATTATTTTCGTTACATTTTAGATAACAAGACGATCTAAAGAATTTATTTATTTATTAAATCTAGTAAAACTTTTGTTAAGAACAGTGTAAAATTTTTACGCGATAATAAATTTGATGGATTAGATTTAGATTGGGTACGTAAATAAATAAATATATACATATATTGTTTCATGAATTCCATCGAAAATAAGATTCATCTTCTTAGGAATATCCAGGAGCAAAAGATCAAGGTGCTGAACCTCATTCGAAAGTTGGATATACGAGATTAGTGAAAGTAAATAGTAAATATCAATGAAATATGTATAAGAATAATATTACTGAACATAGAAATTAAGTCGAGTATTCAAACGTGAAGCTGAACATACGGGACAAGAAAAGCTATTGTTAACATCTGCTACAGGTATTGAAATCAATTTAAAAGAGAAAATCATAAAAGCAATAATGAATATAATTTGTAGCTGCTGCTCGACATCGAATCGAAGCGGGTTATGAAGTAGAAGAAGTCTGCAAGTAAGAATATATATTTAAGAAAATATAGACGTGTGCTTGTGTTTGTGAAGTCGGCACATATAACCAGATTGAGATTATGAGAAAAAAATTTGTTCACACTTGTTTACTTTTGATCTAATGAAATACTTAGTAAATTCTTTTTTTTTTCTTTCAAGATATTTTGATTTTATATCAGTCATGACTTGTGAGTAATCGAATCGAACATTGCTTTTCTTTTTGATTGCTTACAAGAAAATATTTACTTCGATGTTTCACTAGATGATTATCATGGTAGTTGGGATGGTAAAACTGGTCACAATAGTCCATTGTATGGAATGCGTAATGAGCGAAAAAAATATCGTGAATGGAACATAAATAGTTCCATGCATGTATGGGCTGAATTAGGTTGTCCGAAAGAAAAACTTAATATTGGTCTATCAGCTTATGGTTAATTCTTCTTTTATTGTTCTTCTATGTTTACACATGTGTATATGTATTTTTTTTTCATGATTTATAACTCATTTAGGACGGGCGTTCTCATTATATGGTGATGTAGGCATGAGTAATGGCAAACCAGAAGTGAAGAAAAAATCATCGATTGGCGTCAAAGCAAGTGCTGCTGAAGCTGGACGATATACTCGTGAAGCAGGTGTTCTAGCTTATTATGAAGTGAATAACTATTTGTGTTCTGTTGAAAACAAATCAATCAGAATTTTTTTTTCGGAAAAAACAACATATAGATTTGTGAATTGATACAAAACAATCCAAATAATCGTGTATTTTGGCATCGACAAATGAGCGTACCATATGTTGCCAGTAAAAGTTTATGGGTTGGTTTTGATAATATCCGAAGTGTTACACTTAAGGTACATCATTTGAACGATACGTAATCTCTTGTTGCTCATGAATATTTCTATTGATAGATGCAATTTCTCAAAGAACACGGTTATGGAGGTGTCATTATTTGGTCATTAGATCTCGATGATAAAACAGGTCAAGTTTGTCATGAAGGACCATTTCCAATATTTAATGCAGCGAAACGTGAATTACTTATATTACCTGATCGTCTTGTACATAATAATAATAATAAAAAATGTTCTATTGAAAATACAACAGTTATCATTGAACATCTCCGTTCGAGAACGACAACAATAAAACTAAGTAAAATTAATAAGAGCATTTACGTTTTTTTCTATAATTGAGAATGGTACGTTCATTTTTCTATTTTAGATTTTTTCTTTGTTTTGTACCTGGTGTTATTAATTTTATTTCAATAATAATAATAATAAATAAATAAAAAATAGTCGAAACGCATTTAATCATTTGTTTCGTTTATTTTATCGATCTTTTTTCTTCCTCATTTTTAGATGAATGATATTAAAAAATTGTAGAAACAAAGATAACTTACTAGATTAGAAGGCAATACGACTAATTTTAGTATCCATTTTATTCGTTAAATGTTTCAAATATATACATAATACTTTTTAGAATATCGTTTGTTCATGCTGAAAAACAAAATCGATTGCCAATCTATTTAAAAGATCAATCAGATTAGACTATTGTTACTTGTTTAGAGACACTATAAAAATACTGATATTATTAAGTAAACCTGACCATTTCAAAGATACATCTATGCCGAGAATGACATATCAAAGATGATAGTTACTCACAATGTTCAACTCTGCTTAAAATTCACTACGTAGTATTGTTTGTTAATAAAGTCTAAGCATTTATGAGTAAACATAAGTTTTATCTTAATATTCTTCCACGTCTTTAGATTCGTGCGATAGGATTTATCTTTGTCAAACAGATTGATTATAGTATCTATTTACAGAGTTATCTAATAGATCGTTCTAAGAACAAATTAATCAATCAAGAGGAGCAATTCTGCTCAACGTGAAGAAATCACATCAGTAGAAAAATCTCAGTGAAGACCTAAAAAGAGCATTAAATACGTATCATCCATGATTGACAAGAAAACTTTCTAGGAGTTTGATAATTGAAAATAAGGAAAATCAACTACGTGAAAATCACCAATTCGCAGCATTTTTTTATCTTCTTTGACAATAGTAAGAACCATGAATTGAGAGTCGTCGGATATCTAACATTTCTCTATGTCAATTGTAGTTAATTTGAAATACAATGTACATGTGTGAATGAATATGTATTTTGTATGTTTAATTATACAAATAATATTTGATCAATAGAATAATTTAGAGAGATTAACAATTATGATATATATTACAAAGAGGATTAGAATTTTCTTCGTTTCATTAACATTCATTCAAAAATAGTAATAATCAATTAACAATGGAATCATTAAAGAAATCACCTATCATGACTTATTGCAATCTTGTTTGAGTGTCATGAACATCTGACGTGCAAATTTTTTTGAACATATAATTCTAATGTATAATCAACTAAAAACTATTGAGTAGTTCTGATTGTATGATAGATTCAATTTAGAATAAATCGATACCATCTCTTCGTAAGTACTTTCGTCGATATATTTTCCAATTCAGAGGCGTTAGACCATTGAAAAAAGAATATGTCTTAATTTTCAAACTACTAGGAGTAGTGAATGAGAAAAAGAAGAGGAAAACGAAATGTGAAGTTTCCTATTCTTCTCTCTGAAACTGCCATTGATCTTATTTGTATCTGAAGGCTATCGTTCTACTATTCTTACCCACCTTATACTACATGAAGATACAGACAATCATTATTTCTTATGTCTGTCTAAAATGAGTACAAAGCTTTATAATAGGGTTAAGGAGTTTGATACATTACTAAAGATTTGATAGCAGAACGTTTCTCTGTTCAATTGAGAATCTCTCTTCAAGTCTGGATATCATCGATAACCCTCGTATTTCTTGATTTCATCATGTAGAATGATATTCATAGCATACAATTTTTATCATCTCTGATTTAGATGGCTGATAACAGTTTAATTGAATTACGTGAACGAGCTGGCCTTGCTACGTGTGCTAAACGCTACAGTGATGTAATAGTCATCTATAAAACTTATCTAAAAACCTATGGTGATATTCCGCCAGCGGATCGTCAAATGCTTTATACAGCTTACAATAAACTTATACTTGATTACAATTTTAAATCCTATTGGAAATTAACATCAATCTTATTATGTAAAAAGATTGATTTTGATTATTTAGAAAGTATTGAAAATGAAATCGATTATCTCTGCAATGATATAATTCAATTGATCGATAATTATTTTCTTGCATCAAAATCTAATAAAGATTTAGATATTGTTATGACATTAAGACAACGTGCTGATTTTCTATTTTTCAATTCTTCTATTGCTAGACCTGCTACGAAACAAATTATGTTACAATCAGCATTACGTTCATATACTGAAGGTAATTTAAAAATTATTGCTAGTTTTTTGCGTTTTCTAAAACAGTATATTTTTAAAAATTTCAGGCGTCGAACGATCTCGTTTAGCTTTGCCAATCAATGAACAGGAACGAGTATTGATTCAACTTCGTAAATGTGCTTGTGATGTACAACTATCCAATGGAATATGTAATTCATATATATACTCAGAATTAATCGATGCTATACAAGAAATGAAACGTTCTATGTCATCATCCGATCATCCATTACTTCTTCAAATGGAATCATATCGATTAGAATTAGAAAAACTACATCGTGAATAAACCTATTGTTGTGTTTTAGATTTATTTATGTAGATATTTTGTTAGAGAACTTAAAATAATATCATGTCGAACTGTTTTCTTAAGAAATAGAATAATAACAAAGCTAATGAAATTTTCTACGTTGATCGGCTTAGTTCGTATTAGTAAAAGCTAAAATCTCAAAAGATCAACACTAATTTCTGATTAGTTTTAGTGTTCATTTGGACAATAACTAATAAACAGATATCTCATTTTGACAATCAAAATTGTTCCTTCATACTTTTCTGTTAATTTAATGAGGCAATCAAATCCCAATGTAACAGATAAATGATAGTCTAAAGCTACCCATTTATGACTGAACTATCAAATAAATATATATTTACACATAAAAATTCATGGGAGGTAAGCATTTCAGTATTCCATAAAATTGAAATCATTATCTTTTCGTGTCAAAATCAAAAATGAATCGATGACAGGAATTTTAATCACTGTCATTCAGTTGTAAATCGTTATTCACCATGCGTGAAATTCACTCGATAAACTCGACATTTTTTTATGAAAGTAGAATTTCTAACACTCGAATCTTTTTAAGATGAATTGGTGATTAAATTAATACAAGTCAACATGAAAACACAACATGCACCAATTTAGTGGTGTGCCATCGAATTCACTGTTTCGATCATCAGAAATGCCATTTTTTTGCAATACGATTCACGAAAAACATGAACTTCTTTTTTTTTATGTTTGCTCGAATCTAGAGGATGAATGACGTAGATTCGATGGTTTATAAGATAATGCTATTGATGAGTAATCAACAATTGTTTTCGTTGAATAAATCTATATATATAAGTGACTCTTCTGTAGATAAGTCAAAATAAATCAAAATTCAATATTTGATTAGTTATCCATTGGATGAATGATGCACATATCAACACACAGAGAATAGTGTGACTATATCTCTTAGACGTGTTCGTAAATTAATTCATACTTTTATCATTAAGTTTTAAGCATCTATTTCTATTGAGAGAGAAAAAGTAAAGAATCTGTTAATATAATCTTTTCCGGTTGTCGTTATGTTAACTTTAACTTAAGAAAATTACACATAGTGACAATATCGAATAGCAAAATTTTCAATGGTGTAGGGAAAATAGTGTCTGTAGAAAGTGACAATCGCCTATGATTCATGTTCCCGTTGTATTTTATGAGAATAAGATAATTTGAATATAAATTCTTGCCTCATAATGAAAGACTTCTTCAGGGAGTTCTTCTATTGTGAGGGGAGCTAGTGGGTCACCATAATCGAAATCTTTTGATATTTATCTGTCGGAAGTTTTACTAAATTATTAACAGAATAACTCTATACTTGCTTTGGACATCCTATTGTTGTCTTTTTTTGATCATTTTCATCATACGTTGCCATGTAATGATAGAAATTGAATGAAAAAAAATATTATAATAAATCCATTTTTCTAACATATCTTTCCGGGCAATTTTATTTTTGTAACTTTTTTCTTCTTACCAAAAAAGGTGATTTCAAAATGCACATGCACTCCTAATAAGGTAATGCATATCGTCTTCTGACGATGGATGATTCATGCCACATGCCAGCTTTTTCTGTTCTCTTGTTTTCTCCATATTAATACATCTGCATCGAGAGAAAAAATTGTATTCCATACGTTAGTTGTTTTTTGTCTGTGTCTCATCTGTGGATTCAGATATACTATATACATATATCTTCCCTTTCTAGAAGAAGATAAAAATAGCAGAAGCATCGTGATAGAATATGGCATCTTCAGATAAAATAGAACCTTGTCCTATAAATGACCTTCCCGAACTGGTCTTAGTTCAAATATTTTCTTATTTATTAATCGATGAACGACCTGTTTTAGAAGAAACATGTAAATTGTGGTACAATATTCTAAGAAATGTTCATGGTCTTGCATTTACTTGTGTTATAAAATTACGTGCACTCATTGAAGAAACGATTGATCCCAAACAAGCACGAGTTGGACGTGTTCTACCCCGACGGACACAAGAAACTACAAATCAACCAAAACAAGTAAAAACAATTGATCCAAGGCCATATGGTTATATTCAGCAATATTTAAAACGATTTCGTCATCGTATTAAACATTTATACATTGATGTTGAACAACAAGATGCGACATGTCGTTATGTTCTTTGTCAATTATTAACACTTTTCGGACCAGAACAATGTACACAAGGTAGACAAATTCGTTCATTTCGCTTACGTTTCATTGGTCATAATCCATTACTGATGCAATCTCAAACTATACTTCAACCATTACGAACATTTTTTCAATATGATGCTTCGAAAAATCGTCATGAATCTCTTATTTCATGTGATTTATCCGGTCTTATGATATCATTAGATGATGATACAATTTTAACATTGATCAAAAATAATCCATATTTACGTAAATTAAATCTACAAGATCAATCATTAGTTTGTATACTCACACCATTTTGTGTTCTACAAATAATTGATACGCTTAAAGAACTTGAAGATTTATGGATTGATATGGTATCATTATGTGATGAGTTTATTTTAATACTTATTGGCAATGATGATAAACAACAAATAATTCAAAAATCCCCACTCAAACATTTAGGCATAAGAATAAGACGAGAAGAAAAATTTTCAGATGAAATCGAAACAAATCTATGGCAGAAATTACATGAAAAATATCCACATTTGAAAATGACATTAAATTTTGGTATAACAACACCATTGAATCGTATTCGAACTTATATGAATGGTGATTTACAACTACCAGTATGGTTTTCGTTTTTTATGATAAACTAAAATATCTTGCTGGTCGTTTATATTTGTAGGTGCAAACATTGATAATTAATACACCAATACCGGTAGTTGATGAAGTTTGTTTAGCAGCAAATACTTATAGCGATACGCTTGAACATGTTCATATCAATACGTCTGGCCAATGGGCTGCTATGACACGAACAACTTCATTTAATCAAGCTGTTATTTACTTAGCATATAAATGTATTCATTTACGTACACTCTATGTTGATGTCGCACTGAGCCAAGATACGATTGAAGAAATTTATCGATTACATCCTCACCTGAAAGAACCAGGGGCAAGTAAACTTCTTCTTGTCGATAGTCCTACGCATACAATTCTGCCACAAGACATGGGTGATTTATTTGGATAGTCTATGCTATGAATATGTTCTCGTTCTTTTTGATTCAAAAAACAAAAGCGTTTCGGTCTTTTTCAATGTTTATATCAATATTTAAATAACAGACAATTTATGCTTGTAAAATATATTTTCATTTCATTTTCTAATTCTTCTGAAATACATTCGTATATTTTATGAATCCACATGAAAAATATAATTCAATAAATGTTTTCATGTCTTAAAAATGATAAAATCAACCTAGACAATGAATGATTACATTTGATAAATGATGAGCATAAAACGATTTCTCTTTTAATTCATAGAATCCGTTTTCTTTTCTGGTGATTTTCATGTTTTATAAAATTTATAAAATTAAATGTTAGCATTAGCATATGTATTATTTCATCTTACGTGTTAGTAAGAGTTGCAACTGTAAACAATCAGTATCATGATTCATTCGGAGAATAGAAGGAAACGAAAAAATCACATATCATATTTCTCGAATTCAGTACTCATCGATGTATAAGATGTGCTACTAACGAGAAATACCTGAAATTTCAATCGGAAATTTAACTATAATGCGAAATATTGAAATCTTATACCAAAATCCGATTTGTACAATGGCAAAAGTGTGAAGAATGAATTTACCTGATCATAGCATCATCTCATATTTGTCTCTTTCGTTTTGGTTACTTTTGTCATCGTTGATCTGTCGAGACGATTGTTATAATGTCTGTGATGAACATGAGAAGCTTCTTTCGTTTAAAGACAATAGAGAGTACAATTCCAATTTTTTCTATCATTTTCAAGGTGCATATTTTTGTGTACATCATGCAGTCTTCACTGAATCATGGATACCGTGACAGCGTATTTGAATCGTTAGTTTATTGCGGTAGAAACACTCCATTTTTATATCGCCTATGTTTTTAAATAGTGATACAGACCTCAGAAACAGCTATCACCTGCAGGGTGAATTCCAACTTGAAACTTTGCATATAAAAGAATCTTTTAAGCTTATCGTGTTTTGCGAATATGTCTGATCTGACAAATTTCTTTTTTATTATCTGACATGAAAACATTAAATCTACATCTATATCTGGATGATGTAAAATATACATGATGACCGTATTTGTATCTTGAGATAGGAATAGAACCCTTTAAAAAAAATAATCTCTCTAACGGCTGTTTCTATGTAAAATTTGAAGTCAGCATTCGAAAGTCAATTTTTCTATTTCAATTTGAGCAGAAGCCTCGTACCCACTAAAAATACATTTTATGAAGTCAAAATCTTTGTAACAGTTAGATGATTGACAGAATACTGATAACTGATTCGAATCTAAACGATACAATCAGTGTGAACACAACAAGAAAAAGATAAAGCAGATTATGTCATTTTCGGGTAAGATTCAAATGTAATTTTTAGACAATGAAGAACCACACATCATGAAAATCTTAATAATAAAACAACATGAATAGTTTAGCAACTTCGAATAGAAGTTCAAGAAGTTTCAGAAAACTATTGATCGTGAACTATTTCTTAAAAAAGATTCAACAAAATACTGTTCAATGAGATTAACAACAATAGTTACATTGTATTTCACATTTTAAATTTAAAAGAACTGTTCTGATAATCTGTTGATATTGATACGCTAAAATTCACTGGCATCCATCGACAATGAAAATAATGATAATCAATATCATTCCATTCTTGGTAACAATGAGCTCTATCTCTCTCTAATTAAATAATCTCTAATTTTTATGATCGTTATTGAGATCTGAATACTTACTGCCATTTATATTATTATAGTAACACCGATTAAACAAAATTAATTCTATAAGATCATCTTCTTAATAAAAACTATCAGTCGTCCACATAAATGCTCATAGTGATTAAACATTGAAAACATCTGACTTCAGACAAAACTACCTCGATGCTGATAGTTGATCTATATTTATTAAGTTTACCATTTATATAATCAGTGCAGAATACATCTCATCCACTGTTGAAATATGATGTTAGAAAAAAGAGATATCGATCCATCGAAGAAGATCGAACTCAATCCCAAAATGAGTTACCAATCATATTATTTCTTCATTCGATCAATTATACGATAGTGACAAATAAAGTAATGTTGTTCGATTTCTTTGTTCTACATTTGCTACATATAAAATGAGAGAAGAAAGAACTAGTGAATAGCAAGACATTTTTCAGCACCTAAATACTTTCTCATCTAGAACAAAGTTGCATTTTCTTCACTATTTTTATAGTCGTTTTTCATGCATCAAAAAATTGCAGATCTCGTTCTTCATGGAAAACCATGAAATAACAGCGAGCTGCATCAAATTGATGGTACATCAAACTCATGCTGGTATTTAAATTTTCTTGAAAAAGATCAGCAGAAAGCATGAGTTAAACGAGTTATGTTTGGAGTATGCTTATTGTGACGGAAAATAAAATAAGAATGAATGGTAAGTAAATGGTATGCTATTAAATGAATGAGGCAGTTGTTATTGAATCACTATATATTGTTCTGCCTTATATTTATTTATGTCGATCCACGCCTGATTCCGTTACTTGTTGAGTTTTACCTTTATTTCAACAGTAATTACTACACGTACATCTTTCATCTAGTATTCTGAAACTAATCGCTTTTGCATACACTCTTATCAACTCTAAACCAATATCTTCCTCTCTCCATCCTTGATATTCGCAACCGTGCATATACTTTATGATTCTTCTCACTCTTTCTCTATTGTGCAAAGAGAACAATGAACATCTATACTAGGTATAGAGCAGTGATTACAAAGTTATTGAAAAAGAACGATCTACAGCGTAGTAATTAGAAAGCCATTGAACAAGTATCAAAACTATCAGTAGTATTAAGCAGGGCCGGCGCCAAGCCATGGCACCTCCAGTCGAAGTATACTGCCCTTTTACGACCGTATCCTTCGATCTGTGTCGATGGAATAAGAGTCACACAATGCACGGATGAATATCACATATAGGTGATAACATATCACATCGATATCTCTCTTGGCACACTTATTTTGTGAAAAATGATTTGATTTATGTGATGCGATGAATCGTATTTTTCTCTCTCGTATTGCAATTGTAGATGTTGCTTTTCTATCGCAGATTTTGTTGAGAGTATCTATTTTTATTTGGACATGTTATCAGATCAATTCAGTAATAAGAAGAGAGATGCACAATTTTTCTAATGGCGTATTGAGATGACGAGGGACAAAATCAGATCAACGTTGTGAACTGCGACGCATCAAACAATCCGATGTCCCTTGATTTATAGTGTTGAGATTTCGAAATATATTGATCATCACTATGCTTCTATGTAGTTAAGTTGTTCAACGAGAATTTTCCCCCTGCTCTTGTAGCTAAAGGTAACACTTTGTATGCTGTTGAAAAAAAATCTCCAATACGGTATTAAACATGAACGCGTATGATCCACCACATTTAATCTGATCAGAAAAAAATGATGAGAATATCGATATTACAAATATTCATCATTCAGGATGACACTGCAATTTTTTTGCAACTAATTTAGATTTATTTCCAGAATTTAGAAATAAAGTCATACGTTTTAGTTCTTGAAAGACAATGATATGTATTCATCTTTTACAACTTTCTTAACGTACGTTTCTAAAGTTTAGAAGATATCTATATTTTTCGGTTATACTTATTTCTTTCGTCAGAAGAATTCTCAAACAAACTTGGTTGTCCTAAAGAAAGAAGATGGAAAATGATTCTAGTGTTCATTAGATGTCGATTGATAGGGGCTGAGTCTCGACGCTTATTTTACCTTTTTACTACCAGCTAAAGAGACACGCTATTTATATTTAGATAGATACATCTGTTGTAAACTATACACATCGATTAATATTTAACTAGATTATACGGATATTTGTCGGCCTTTTTCGATTAGAAAAGTCAACCATACCAATTTACAGTTAACCTTTATTTTTAATCAATACCTAATCATTCTTGCAAATTTTCAACTGAAAATATGATCATGAATAGTTAGAATTTAGAATCATCGTACAATGTTGAAAGATTTAATAAGAACAATTGTATCATTTAAAAGATAGAATTAATTTAAATCATGAACTTGAAAAATAGAAAGAATGATTCCATTGGAATAATAAAATGAACTGAGAAAATGATACCTTACGGGATTAATTTTTTTCAAAGAAAACATGTGTGAGTTTTTCAATTTATTTTCTATACAAACATTGTAATATTCGTGTGATCGTTCGCAACATCTCTCAAAGAGTTTTGGACATCAAAATTTGTGATATTCGTCGAGTTTTCTCGATTTTTCAGATGAGTAATATATTTTCAAAACAAAAAAGGAATTTCCAATGTATGCATACTCTTAGTATGCCGAGTTCGATCGTTAGTAACGTTTCATACGTGGAAAATCAATTCGTAAATGATTTATTGAAAATTCAGCAGTAATTGTACTTTTAGCATCAGACAAAAACAAATGCTTTGATAAAATAAAAAGAAAACTCTAAGTACAATTATTTTCGAACTGTAATCATGAAGATGAAATCATTTTTGCGAACATCTGAACTAAGTTTGACTACAGATATGCTGTCTGTTGAACCTTTGCTAACTATCAAATTTGTATGACAGGGAAATTTTTCATAATCTACCGTGTATTTAGTCATTTATAAATAAACATGAGAAACAATCAATAAATTTTGAAAATTTGATAGAAATCGTATTGTAGTTCATAGATCGACGAAAAATTCTGAGTTACAACTGAACATATCGAACGCATTCTAATTATATTTCAGTCCATTCGAGAATTGTTTCTAATTCTCTTGATAGATACATATTATCAGCAGAGAAAATCATTCGAACAAAGTTTATTCCAAATGGAATTCATATCATATTCATTTATTCAATCTTGTATAAATTACGAACAAACGATAAAGTTAATGTGTGGATTATTGTTACCGAAAAATTGTTATCCTAATTCAAGTAAATAAACATATCTAGTTTACTTTTGTATATGAATGATATAGTTGTAGTCTCAAAAATTAAGAGGCAAAAAATGAAGCATGTATAATATATTTTCTATCGTGTACCAATCATATAGGTTTATACAATTTAGTTTGACTGATAAACAGATCACTGGTGAATTTCATTCATAGTTATAAAACTCTTTTAATAACTGTTTTTACAACAATTAAGAAGAAAGTATACTACTGTATATTTAGTCATAACTAATTTAACTAGGAAAGAGAGCACTCTCACGTATCAATGTTTAATATGCTTTGCTGTTGACGGTTATCGGAAAAAAATTGATTAAATAATAAAAATAAATAGGCTTCTTTTGGAAAAAAAAATTCTTTCAACATGAAATTTTCATTTCTTCTGTGAACAATCATGTTTACAACATCGATACAATCGAGTGCCATATTTACCACTTCTGTTAACAGTACAATTGACAGGAAAGGTAAATTTTTTGTTATTCATGTAATATTTTTATTTTTGTAAACTGCACATAAACACTATATGTATCATGAAAGTTCTATGCACTCGTTCTTTCGATTGTAAGTTGTTCATGATCTCTAAAGTCTCCATTCGCAAACACGAGACGAATAAAAGAAATAATATCAAAGATTATTTAGATAGTAGAAGCTATATTATGCATCCCACAAGTTCAATGAAATTTTGAATTTCTATTTCGTAGTGATAATCCAGGATACAAAAGATTATCAAACATGAGATAGTAGCGATACTTTCATGAGACGTGCTATTTTTATTTAATAAAATCTTAGTACTTGTAGTTAAGCACCATGAATGCATGTCACCTTGTAACCTTTTTGTCCTTTCGAGTATAATAAATAGCTCGATCCCTAGTTTATTGAAAATAAATGTCAAATACATGCCGTCTTTCAGTGCATGCATTGGTTATTAGCTCGATGAATCATGAGATTTTTCTATGCACATTGAAGATTGTTATATTGACACAAAATGTTTTTTCATTTCTATTCGGAAGAAATACTTTGAATCGAAATTGTAGGTCATAAGAATCTGTGTATGCATTTATAGTTTCAGGTTCACTAAACTAAACTACCCCATAGATTACAATACTTGTCGTGATCTACTGCACATACGATTGGACAACCAACTAGAAGAGCAAACAGGGTGTTTTTTTTTTGTTCTGCAACCACACAAACGAAGGCATATGCGCCAGCATAGCAACGTTGACTAGCAGTCGTAAAACAAGTAACGTAGAATAGCAGCCACGCGTTCTCTTGAACTCATATTTTCTTCTCACTATGAGTAAAAGACACAGATTGAATGATTCAATATCCATGCCACCTAAAGAATGTAAAATATGTGGTGATGTGGCACGTGGTCTAAATTTCAATCTAATGAGTTGTATGTCGTGTAAAACATTTTTTCGAAGAAATGCGCACAAAAAATGGGTAAGCTTGATTGACATTAAAAACAAAATGCAATTTTTTACTTATAAAATTCGCACAGCTTTTGTCACGTTGCGAGTTTGAAAATGGTTGCAATTTAACAAAAATAACACGCAGCTACTGTTCGCCATGTCGTCTGAAGAAATGCTTTGCATTAGGAATGATTCCTGAAATGATTCGACGCACGCCTCAACCTAACACTGCCGTAAGAAAAACAAAAGAGCTTAACGAAAAACTCACTCAATCACTCTCAGTAATTTTATTCTTTTTTGAACTTTATTCGAGAATGATGCTCTTATTTATTCTTTTTTTTTTGTGTAGCTATCACCGATTAACCTTCTCAAAAATGATCGCTCAACATTAACAACAAACGAATGGATGCTTATGTCAAATTTTCTGCAAGCTTTTGATGAGCGAAATACTTCCCTAGAAGTTAAAAATTCTCTCAATAAATTAGTTTCATTACCACCCAAATTACGTTTGAAACATTCGGAACTCACGATTTTTCTTGGTCAACTATATGGCGGTGTTGGACCACTCATTGAGTGCTCACCAGATTTTCGTTCTCTGTCACCTGATGCTCGTCAGCTTCTTGCTAAACACAATTTGTACATGACTGGCGTGCTTAATGCATCTTTTCTCTGTCGTGAACTATGTATATCTGCAAATATGTCTGTCCTCAATGGTTGCGTTCAGATTTATGGATCAAGTTTCATGTTGCAATGTAGTCAAAGCATAGCCAGATATGATCCAAATGGAACTCTTATTAAAGTTCTGATATTCATATTGGCTTTTTCGAGTAATTGCTCAATCGTCACGTATGATAAAGATGAAACTATTTCGCTCATGTCAAAATCAATTGATATTGTTCGTATTCAGAACGAATATGTTACAATGTTATGGAAGTATTTAGTATATATGTATGGATTTAAAGAGGCAGCACTTCGATATACTAGTCTCGTCAAGAATGTTTTAGATCTAATTCGTATTCAAAATGTGATGCCACAAAATGAAACTAGTCGCGTTATGCTCGATGTTATCGTAGCAGAAACTGAAAGAAAACTGGTGATCCACGATTGAATCATGCATTACATCCAATCAAAAGTAGCACTAACCACTTCTCATGATTTCTCGCTTATATCACGATAAATAATAAGGTTGACACAAAATAACAACATATAATCCATGATTGTACATTTTCTATCATCGCGGGAGATTTTTTTTATAAAACATTACTTATTGTTAAACTAACATGCTGGAATAATACTATTTTAGAAAATGAATCAAATAGATGTCCAAGTGAAAATACATTCAAATAAAAAATACGCACTAGAAATTATTACAAACATGTTATGTTTCACTGAAATAGTCAAATTAAAATGATACATGTAGCTTATAAACCGAATTCTAAATACCGCAGTATATTTTTGAATTTGATTCGTTTTTAAAAACAAGTTTGAAATGTTAAATGTACTCTTGCTTGTTTCAACAAATAGTTATCTGGATGATTTTGTGCAGCAAAATAACCGTCAAGTAATTGATACGTTAAAAGAAAATATTCTTGTATGTTTGTAGAAGGAACAGCATGTTATTCAAAATATGCTGTAACTTACAGAACATGAGAGAAAGTTTCAATACAATTATTAGCAGTATCAGTTTTTAAATTTGAGATTAACCACGTATACTTATATTCTCCTAATGTTTTTACGAAAGGAACAATGTTTTGCTTTAAGTGTTTTGTCAAAGGCATTCACGTATTGCTTGTTGAAAATTTTATTCTTTAATAATAACATATTGAATTTATTTTATTTACACAGCTGGCATTGGTAAAAAATAACCCTTTTTTTAAATTAAAACGATTGAATCATCTATCAACCCATACAAATTTTTCGTATTTATTTAAGATATCTAATGAAAATCTTGTTTATCTTTGTTACGAAACAATATTTTACAATCTTGTACAAAACGTTGAGTGTCTGTGAAAGTTAGAACGGTTTGTTTGAAATCGAACTCTGCATGCGATGTAGTAGATAAGTGCTAAATTATTGAAAATTTTTATGATAGAACTGTTGTTAATTACTCATGATCATTATCGAGGTAAGACAGTGCTTCTATTCTTCGATGCAGAGCCATCTATAAGGTAGTATGGGCTAGTTCAATCATGCAACAATAAAAACTTATTCTCTCAAATCATGTTATTTGAATTGTTTAATATTCTCCATGATTCTTAGTTTTAAATGAATGATAGTTTTGTACTGATAGTCATTTTCAATATGAAAATTGCGTACGATTTGCATAGAGCACAATGAACACTTTTGTATTTTACTTTTATAGATTATATCTTGTGATCTACATAGTTGATTTTAAATTAATCTCACAAAAAACTTATCGCTCTGCAGAATAGTCGACTTATTTTCTCATGCGATCTATTGTTTTTTTTTGTGTGGATCGATTCGTGTGAGCCTATCTTCATCGGATTCCAATACTAGACGTTCACCATTGAACAACAGTTGCGTGCTTCATAATTATATGATCTTTTCAGGACTCCTAGTGTCATTATTCAGAGAAAAGACATTGACGATGATACACAATTAGTAGTGCTTTAAGATGAATTATAAATTATGGTCTTCAAAACTAGACTTGCTCCATGAAACAATAATACGTCTAATGTGCAACGTAAATTTCATTACTGAACAAAAGAAATGACATGTCGCTCAAGGTGAACAGCAATAACTTTTAGATGATATTTGATTCAAATATTACAATGGCAAGAATCTATCCGAAAATAGGTTTTTCTTCGCTGTTCTACTTTTTACGTCAATCAATTTTCTAAGCACAAAAAGCACATTTATTATGTAAAATATCCAACAAATATTGGAGGTGTTCAAAGAGAACGTTGCAACTTATGAGAAATTTCAGGGATGCTGTGGGTAATTTATTTATCATTTTTCTTACTATTGCGGTTGACCGATGGAATAGTTGTTCATCCTTTTACTTTTGTATCAAAACAGAGTCTTATTTTAACAAAAAAAGCATTTGATAATTTTATAGAGTCATAAATAAGAATGAAATGAACCTAGCTTAACTAAGAAAAACCGAAAAAATATTAGTATTGTGCTTAGAGCCATTCGTTACAAATGAAACATCACATATTCAACTNTAATTCACATATAGATGTATAATATTTTTAAAAAATCAATTGTTTTTCAATGAATATTTGGATAGTGTACATAGAAATCTTCTTTAGTACATTATACGATCTTCAAGCATTTCTCAAAGTTTTATTTTTCGATAAAAATATATTCGAAAGTGTTGAAATACACAGAAGCATTCATTCATACTCTTTATGTCGATTATAAAGAATCATACTACAAAATTTTCCATTCGCATTTACGGTAAAAGTCAAATTTCAAAATGTGAGCATCAGAATCTTTTCAATACAAGAACTAATGAAGAAATGCGTCTATGGTAGATGTCAACACAACTTTTCTGAGATCCAACCATATACTACTATTTATCTCATCACAGACAAATCTAAAAAGATTTTGGAGACGTTTTTATAAAGTACATTACAGACAATTTCGCCTAATAGATTTCATTTGATGAAGACCTTAAGAAACGTAATATTTTTCCAAGATCGACGCAAAACGCGAGAGTTTAATAAATTTTGACATTAGACTCTACTATCACTCGAGATGTATGATAGTATAGAATACTAATTAAGTTAGTTATATATCACTTCTTTGGACTGGATGCACATAAATTAAAATAATCGAAATTTGTCTGGTATACACAGAGTTGGTCTATTTATAACAATGAATATTCCTTTAAATTTGAAGTTCTCATGAGAACTTATACTTTTTTCGCAAACTATATGTGATAGCTATCGTTTAGATGTTACAAAAGAAAAAGTCAAGCCCGTAGAATACATCATCCATAAAAATCTCAAGAACACTACTGCCGAGAAGAAATTCTCAACTCAGTGTTACTGTTATAATATTAAATTCACATACGACAACTAACATGGTGTATTGAATCAACATTAAAAACTATATGTATTCAAACGTATTCCAATTCATTCTTTGACGTCTGATTCAAAACGGGCCGCCCGTCAAGGTTCTATTGAACAACAATTTTAAGCTCGTTGTTACTTTTACAGTACCAATAAAGTTTCCAGTTGATCAAAAAATTCGTTGAACTCTTACTAACAGATAGGTCAAAAGAGAAAAAACCAGAAATTTTCATAAAATATCAGTTCGTTGAACAATTTAGAAGAACCTAGTGAAACTGTCAGCGAAAAATAAGTTGTTAACAGTATCATAAATACAAATTCACTCTGTTTTGAAATGTTAGCTCAGAACATTATATAACTTTTTATCAAGAGTATGCTGTTCTTTTGGAAATGAACTCCATAATCTGCAGGAAAAAAACAACTCAGCTTCTTCTCTGAAGAATAGTTTTACTAATATTTTATAATTTAGTTTTCTTTAATGAATATTGTTAGACTTTCTTCATCAGCATATATAGTTTTCGTTATTGTTGGTAAATCTCATTTAATTACATTAAATGACTTGTACTAAATATGTCAGTGGAAGTTTGTAGAGTACAAACAACAAGTGTGTAATTAATTTGGTCACGTCTAATATACCGATATCTTGTGTGATGGTACCATCTAGAAAATACATTGAATTTCCCGAGAACAACGTTAGCAACATTTTTCAAGTCTCATATAGTACTGTTTGTTGATGATCCTAATTGAAACTAAATGATTGTCTTTCAAAGATGTAATGTTAAAATCTTCAACTAAGAGCATTATCATTAATTAAACAAATACGAAGTGTAATATATACATAGGAACAATACAACTGACACAACGGATATTGTATGATTTCAATTTCGTCAAACATGGGCAGAGACACTTAGGGGTGCAACAAATCCAAGGCCTTGGGATTTGGTGCAAATAGATTTGTATTTGGGTTTGGTTTTGGCCTTAAATTATACTAATTTGATGAGAATATTTAATATAAAGTCTCAGAAGGTAGAGAAGAGTATCGATTCTTAGAGTTTGATATAAAATTGTTTAGATTTGTTATAGATTTTGGTTTGGATTTGTATTTTTATTTGTGTGTTAGATTTGTATTTGGGATTTGGTCTGTATCGTTTTGGTTAGGATTTGGATTTGGGATTGAGATTTGGCTTGTATCTAACACGACTACAAAATTTGACTGATTTTAGATCGAAAACAAATCCCAAGTCCAAATCTCAGAGATTTGTTGGTGACAAATCGCAAATCCATTCAAGATTTGTTGCACCCCTAGAGTCACTTCGGCTAAGATTAAACGATATTTGTATTCATACTAACATATTCCTATATATATATTAAAATTCTTTGTATTTTATATTTCACATTTTTCTGTAGAATAAGAAAAAATCAGTCAACATAGTTTGAGCATAAAACAGACATGAAATTGAATTAATTTAGGTTCTCATGCCATATTCAATAGTATTCATTGTGTGTGTGCAAATATGAACTACAAAGAATAAGCTGCAATAGAAGAATATTTGTTTTATTTGTTTGACTAAATTAAAAGAGAAGCTATAGATTTAAAGAAGAAGGATTATAATATTATGTGTTTATACGAAATGTAAAATAAATTATTCAAGAATCCCGCAAAGTTTTATTTTTCGATCAGACATCAATATGTTGGTAGCTGTATTGCATTTATTTACTAGAGTGGTGACTTATTTGAATTTGAATATAAATGAAACTTCAATGTCATAGAAATGGCTTCACAAATATATATAATTATATAATAGGATCAAGCTGATGATTGTTCAAGAAAGAAAAAGGTGGTTTCAATTATAAATTACAATTTAAGAAACATAGCCGAAACAGTAGTATACAAAAGATAATAAAATATTTTTCTTGTTGATGAATTATTAGTCACAAGAAGTTCAACTTAAAATCCGGTTGTGACCATCGAAGTACATACAGAGAAACACCGAATTGACGTCAAGCTGAGATGAATGCAAAAATTGATTAGAAAGATTCATAACTATTCGATCACTAATCAACGATCTGCTCATCGATGGATGTATACATAAGCGATAAGATGATAACTTTTAAGATAGTATGAATTAACAGACTACTGTTTCAAAATGCTGATCAAAAATATTGCAATGTACAATCATGGGTAACCACAAAATCCTGTGAATACTATACGGAGAATCATAGTTGCGTTTTAGATACATTGTTGAAACTTTTTATCATTGGTGTAAAAAGTTCTTTTTTTGGGAAGACAAAATATTCGTACAAAAATTTAATCATGATTTTTTTTAGCCATTTTAGGTAATCTAATCATAATTCATACAAGTATAACCGCGTGATCACAATAGTTTGATTATGCACATCAATTTCGATTGCTATCTAAAAGTCAAAAAATAACAGAAAGGAATATGTTATTTTGATTAATCTATACTACTAGTAAGTACTCACAACTATGTAAAAATTGATATTTGATAGTAGTATTCATATTACACATGAAAGATTTTTCTTTCAACATGATATTCTCATTACTAATATCAACCATGATGTTAACCAGATTGATGAAATTCAGTTTCCAAGTGCATATTTCTAAGCATAGTGCAATCGGAGAGAAAAATAAACTTGCGTTATTTACATGAAATGCTCATTTCGAAACTGCGCCCAATGATCATATGCATCATGAAATTTCTACGTATTTCATTATACATGCTCATTCTTTAACATCTGAAGTATAAAAATACGAAACAAATAAATGAAACGAAAAGATATGGTCTATTTGTTTGCTCTCCAGGTGATAAGTGAAACCCAGAGTAGCTTCAACGCTCACCAATAGACAAAAATAAGTATTTTCCAATCTTCATTCTTCATTGTTCTCTATAAGCGTACCATTGAATAACGAAAATGATGTCTCACACAGAGGATTCCAACAACATCTTCATGGTTCATGTTATTTTCATTGAACCTATTCTCAGACATTGTCCTTAACGGGATAGTTCCCACTCAACTTTCATAATCTTTTAATCTGCCTGGAAGAAAAATTTGTATTGAAAAACAAAATTTAAATATGGCACGCCCTGCAATGCATGTATTTACAATAGATTAGATAAGCCATGAAGCTGTGAGTATATCACACATGATATTGATAATACTGTCGAACAATCAATTATTACAATTAAATTCTTTTTCATTGTAAATTCTCACACGCTACTAACTTACACCATAAAAATAAAATACCTCACAACGATTTGTATTCAAACAGCGTTGAATTTCAATATATTACCTTGACTACCATTATTAAATTACTGTCGCTATTCTTGGGGCTAAAATATCAAAGAAAGAATATGTGTTACCCAACACGGTACAATACTAAATATAATAGATCGATCATTCAGTCATTTTTTATCTTCGATAGAAAAAACAATGCTGAATAAAACCACATGAATACTGAGATGTAACACATTTATGGTAGTACTTTATTTTTTATGTGAGTTTTTTTTAGAAAACAGAATAACCCCATGGTAATAAATTAATTACTAGTCGAAGTGCTGTTCTGTTCGATATAAAAATATAAGATTTACATCAGCACCGTATTCGAAATAAAACAGGTAAGTTCCATCTATGACGTACATGGAAAGAGCTTTTCATGTTTAGTCTGTCACTCGTTCTTTTTAAAGTGTATATGGTGAATTTGCTATCCATAAAAAAAAGTGTGCAGCTTATCCTAACTCGGAATGCAAAGAACGCAAAATAATTTTTGTATTTAATTAGATACTTCGTAAAACAAACTAGGGAAAGAAATGTTTTCTTTTCTATTCTCTCAAAAAATGAAGACGTGGTACGTGTCAATACTGCAACGTTGAGTGACATTTCTTCAGTAAAAGAACTAAAATTATTTGAGCAACTCGACGTTTTTTTTCAACATTTTCCTTTTCAAAAGATAAATAAAAGCAGTATGGTAGACCAGACAGCAACTATGATACCGAAGAAATGTGTCATCTGTTGTGATGTGGCACGGGGTTTGAATTTCAATGTTGTGACTTGTATGTCTTGTAAATCATTTTTTCGCAGAAATGCGCATAAAAAAACGGTGAGTTTGGACGTGATTAGAAAATAACTAAAAATTTCATGCCATTATAATTGATTTAGCTCGTGACACTTTGCCAGTTTGAAAACAAGTGCGAAATCACACAAAGATCACGCAGCTACTGTTCACCATGTCGTTTGCAGAAATGTTTAGCATTAGGTATGAATCCTGGCATGATACAAAATATTTCTCCAACTATTGCTCGCCCAAAAAAAAGTAAAAAAGGAAACGAAACAAATCAGAAAGAAATCCAATTACCCAAAGTAGTTTCACTTTAAAAAAGATTTTTCAAAATAACTTATCTATTTTGTTTTAATCTTATTGTATAGCCATCACCACTGAGTCTACTTCAAGACGATCGCTCAACATTGTCAACTAGTGAATGGACTCTTCTGTCGAATTTTCTTCATACATTTGATGACCGACACGTCTATCTACAAGTTCAGAATTCTGTTAATCAGTTATCTTCACTGCCACCCAAATTACGTTTGAAACCATCTGAAATCGCTAATCTTATTGGTCAGCTGTACAATGGTGTTCGACCACTTGTCGAACGTTCACCAGACTTTCATTCCTTAGCAATTGACGCTCGGCAAACTATCATTAAACATAATTTGTATATCACTGGTGTCATGAATGGATTTTTCTTATATTATCAACTGAATATATTTGATAATATGTCTGTTCTCAATGGTTGTAATCAGATGTATGGCTCTGACTATATGGTACAATGTCATCGAAGTATGGAACGATATGATACCAACGGAATTCTAATGAAAGTTATGATGTTTATAATGATGTTCTCTAGCAATTGTTCAATAGTTACTTATGATGGTGAAGGACTTATTTCAATAATGACAAACGAAATGATTATTGTTCGTATTCAAAATTTATATGTTACGATGTTTTGGAAATATTTAGTCTACTTATATGGATTCAAAGAAGCAACAATTCGATATAGTAGGATAGTAAAGAGCATCGTCGATTTGCTTCATATGCAAAACATGAGATCGTCGAATGAAACTCGTATTCGTATGATGGATAGTATAGTAAAAGAAACAGAACGTCAATTGGTAATCGATGGATAGATCATTTATTTAAGGAAGATTACAAATGGCAATAGATGCTTCTGAAGCTGATTGGATGTCATCGATACCTATAGTGAATTGTAATTAAAACACACGTGTTCATGATTGTTATCGTGCTTTCATTATCTATAGTTTTTTGGTATACTATAATATTTAACTACAACCATTAACATAATTATGTCTACGACAAAAGACAATGGTAGATGCCAATAGGAAAGGTGAATGTGGAACTGTGTTTAATCAAAAACAAAGTTAAAAGCAGACCTCGTTGGTTGCTATCAACACTAGAAAACAAAAACTCGGTGTGAATATTAAAAGTACTATTGATCTTTCTATAACGTTTGACGTCTAGTGAGTATATTGAGAGAAAATGATGCACTGGAAAGTTTAGAACTTTTACATGAATTTTAGCTAGTACATTTAAGTTTTCTAGATTAATACGAGTACATAGAAATCGTTCTTACTGATTTCTACAAACATATTTATATACTTGCAAAATATAATACAATAATGATTATGAATTCAATCGTTCCAAATGAGACCTTATTTTCATTTATTCGACTATTTTCAAGACATGACATTAATATCATCAACTGCAACCAACTAGTATCTAAGAATTATCTGCGGCACAATGTTCAAATATTGTTACATGAAAAGTTCCACTGATATCTGCTGTATATCTGTATAAAGAAGAAAACAATCAATTAAGTAGAGCATTTTGTTTCAAAGATATCAAGTGGTCAATTGTATAAAGATCAATTTCTAATAGTTTTCTTTAGACTAGACATAAAAAAATCCTCGAATATATTCGATCTAAACCAGTTTATCTGTATCCCAATATGTTGACTGTCTATGTGATTTCTATAAATATGTGTTGCTATTCATGTATTTGATAGATAGGATATCTCCCCTAAATGTAATCATCATAAAAAATGTTCTTTTTTTGTGCAGTAAGAATCCATGTAAAAACAATTTGGCAAGAATAGCGAATTAAAATTGATTACATTTGTAATATTTTAAACCGATTTCTATCGAATTTTCCTAGCCGTAAACTTGAAATCCATAATAATCGATTTAACAAAATCTTTAGAATCAGAGAACTTTGTCTTCATGACTAGACAAATTCAGTAGAAATTGTTTTAAAATTGTATTATTTTAATCGATGTTTTTGACAAATTATTTCAGGTAGTCTAATAAATCTAATAAACTTGATGATTTCTATTTCGAAAAAGAATATCCGATTATTTGAATTGTTAACATTGTTCAAAGCTATTGTCCAGTTGTCTTGATCAATTCTGATGAAAAACAAACAGATTTGTTCTTCATGTTTCTATCTCTCTAAGTTTGACATTATAATTCATATTTGTTTAAAAAACGACGACTTTCTATTCAACGATCGAACTTCAATACATTCTGGATGAATATTCACAAGTATCTATCTCCCTAATGATGGCTCATACATTTGAAAATCTATGATTTATGATAGATTGTACATTCAACTTGCAATGAAGAAAACCGCATACCGGGCATGAAGAGTTTGTGTCAATTGAGCATCATTTATTCCGTTCTATGAATTAAACATGCTGCTCTCGATAAAGAAACATTTTCAAAGATGTATACTGTTTAAGCACGCTATATATTAGATGCAAATTATTTGTTTTCTTAAGCATCAAGTCACTATATCCTACTAATTCAACCCTCACTGTTGACGTTGATTATTCCATAAATATTCGAAAGAACCATTGTTTGATATTTATACTTAATCGGTTGTGTTATAAAGAAATGCTGAATTAGAATGAACTATTTAGATATAATAGAAAATATCTCATCAAGTCAGTTATAAATATATATGCTTCGTGCATTAATATGTGTGTGTGTGTGTGAGCGGAAAACAGACCTCAATAGTATGAAGTTTAAAAATTTCAATTATTAAGTATGAATCTCTAATTATGGTTTTCTTTTCTGAATAAAACTAATACGCATAAAATGAAGTTTTCTTCGCAAGAAAGCGCATGTTCTCCTAGATTCAACAGTGCACACATATTAGTTGTGCTACACTCTTGTTCAAGACAGTGCATCGAAAGAAAAGTACAAAGATAAGCATGAGCATGCATTTCTTTTTCAAATACAAAGAACAAAGCATTTCTTTTATAATCACAGATTATTTGCAGGACGTTACTTTTGAGATGATAAACTATTCGAAATTCTTTTTGCTTGTATTCAATAGGTATCATATATATCCGAAAAATAAACATGTTGACAAAACTTGATGAAACTCTCAGTCAATACATGAAAGCAAGATGATTTTCAATTTATTTTTGGGAAACAGGCTCACTAAACTGACATTGTCAACGAGGCATTTATTAATAGTCTCTCTTTTTAAATTCGATCGAAATTCGTATTACACGAGAAATTTTGCAATTGAACGTCGAGATCGAATTTTTTCAGACTGTCACTTGATATTGAACCTTCCATTGACACATGAATAGATGCTCGAGACAGAGATTCCAGGTAACAACTTTCGACCATATTACGAATTGGAACAATAACACTGATTTTGTTTGGAAGAAAAATCAGTCTGGAAGACTTTATGAATAAATATACTCTGTCTTAAGCTGTAATTTAGGTTTGGAGTATCATACAGTGTTTGTTTTTCGGTTGTAGTTATCTGTAAATAGAAACTTGTAGACTATGAATTTGAAATGTATGAGAGTATTACTGTGCAAGTGTTCGTCAGCATTTGTTTTCCTAGTCATCGTTTTATCATCGATGCTTTTATACATTTTCAAATGCATGAAAAGTTTTGATTATATCAACAGTCAAAGTTAACGTGTAGAAGTCAAAAGTACTAAATCTAACTCAGTAGACTGAATCATCCACGAAACACATTTAGTTAATTCGTAATTATAGCAATTAATGGCATATTTTCTAAGTGCGTCCTTGATAGTTTAACTTGGAATCGATCAATTTTCTCGACGAGTCTAAACTCGATTATTATAGGTTCGTTTTCTCTGTAAAATATTAATAAATGATATTGTAATTTAAAACGTTTATTTCTAAGAACTATGTCACGAGGTTATAAAAATTTTCACTCCATTCAATGTCCTTAACGTTCGCTTGGTTGATTGTTTTGTCAATAAAAAGAAGCACGACTAGCTTTTTATTTAACACAGCAATTAAACACGATCAAAAGGCATCGCGTGCTAATAAATATATCATGAACGTTTATCATTAATAAATTTTTGTATAAATTTATTAGCTTTTGAATATCAAGGATTAGTTTTATATGAAATTTTCGATGATTTATAACACGGGAAAAACTCACAAATCAGTAAAGTAAAATAAATAGTTTTAGATGAATTCTATTTCAAAAGATATGTTCAGTAGCTTCGAATCCTATCATACTAGTTTTATCTTTAGAGAATATTTCTTTTCGATCGTTTGGATATGATTAACAACTCATTTGAACTAGTGAAAATAGACTAAAAGATGAGAATCTGCTACACAATATATATATATACTAGAATAAAAAAGAATTTTAAAATTGAGAATTGATCTTATAATAACATAGTAAGTTAAATGGAAACTAGAATTAGATTCTTTTTGATGGCATGATGTGGTAGCTTTTGCCAAGGTTTAAAGTTGAAGTATTTGTCTTTGCAAGAATTAATAAAAGGAAATATTTATATGAAATTCATTCACTATTAGTATTAATCCTACAATTTTATTTATTTCTATCCATCAATGTTCGAATTATGCGCAGTCAATAGACGCTGTATTGAGTCTCATTGTGCTATGCTGTCATTTTTTTGTCAAGTTGTAAACCTAACTAAAAAAAACATACCCCCTATGTTTTAATAAATGTCGTTTATGTGTTTGCGACAGAATAATCAGTGGCATCTGGTAGAATTTTACACTGGGAATATGTTGAATGTTACATAACTTGCTGAGAAACATACCCTTAAACATGCTATGTCCGACCTGGATACAGGAGTATTTTATGCGTGTCAAAGTCACATCAACATAAAGTTGAATACACGTTTCACTCATCAATGCAAGCATATACTAATTTATATTAACATTAACGGAAATTAGATTTCACAATTAAATAAAAATAGATTATTTTCTGAAACACGAATGAAAAAATTTAGTAGCGAAGTATAGTAATAGAATCATTTCTATGATTTGTCTCCCAGTGACCTCTTTCAACAGATTTTGACATCCGGACGAAACTAGATGTTCTCCGCCCTTTTAAATCGCAAGCTTTACATTTTGACAATTCAATGATGAAAATCATGACTGACAGTAAGTTACAAATTATACACATAACATCATCCTATCTTTATTGTGGGGCCCTGCTGATGTATTGAAGTATGATTCCAAAGAATATTCTGGATGGGACAGTTAGCCATTGTTAGTATTTCTAATTTATTATATTTTCTTATATTATATTCCTGATTGTTCGACACATACGCAAAGAAAGTGGGGAATAAATGTTTTCATGTTTCTCTATTAATCGTTTTGCAATCTCAAGATTACTGACATCTTTAGGGATTTTCCTCGTTAGGAATACCACCAGTTAACAAAGAAAGCCTTCTGAGAAAATGTGGAATAAAACAAAGACTCGATCTCAGCATACCTAACTCGTATCTCAATAAATATTCTGTCAGTCATCGTTACTTAGAGATCTGAGACACTAATTGACAACTTTCCATAGAACGAACGGTATCACTAAATCTAGTTGTACCTTGTAGAATTTTAAGAATCAATTAGTAAGATATTTGCCATAATTAATTATTTATAATAGGTGTACTATGACTTGGAGGATTGTATAGACATGAGGAAAATAAAATTCATAGGTTATTTCCAATATTCAAACTTTGAGTCAACGAGGTATATTCAGATTTTCAAACAAGGAAATATGATCCTTTCTGTAATTTCCAAGAACACGTAAACTCACAGAAAACTGTTTTCAAAACTTTGGGATGCTATAAAACTTTAGGAAACTTCAGAAATTGCTGCATTTTTCGAAGTAACAACGGTTTTGGAGGCATCTTTCCGAAGTTTCCGTAATTCCTTTTTTCGGAAGTCTGAACACTGCTGGCGTCAACGAAGTCGTTTGTCGAAAATTGGATTTCATATCTACTTTATGTTATTCTCAAAGGTATTAAAAAGAATTTTTAATGAAATATTTCACGTCATACTAAAACAAAATTCATGAGAGGCTACACGAATGTTGCATTTTTCGCCACAGATATCCTTAGAACATGACAGATTTATTCTATAAGGTAAAAGAATAGGAGAATATATTTCTTTCATGGAACTTCTAAAGACGAGGTGTTGTTCTCTAACGAAGGTTACAATGAGAAGATATCGAAATATGCCTTGTATCTACAAGAAGACGAGGCTTCTGTGTGAATAATAACCCCGCCCCCCCCCACACACACCTATAATAGAAGACCCCCAGGAAAAAAAGTTTGTCCGACGCAGTAGAAGACCACTCTTTAACTAATTATTTTTTTGCTAATTAGGAACTTCAATTAGTGTTTTTCCATCAAAATATGCCTAATTCTTAGGGTTTTCAGCTGGAAATATTAAGAGAATGTGTTCATAATTATAATGACACCCTTAAAACCCTGGAAAGCTTAATGGAAATCCTGAAAATCACCTTAGTTTTCTGGAAAACCTTTTTAATTAAATATAGGGAAAAAATTTGGTTCTTAATAGAAGATCTGACTGGAAAATTTTGACGCTCGAACATAATAGAAGACCCGTGGGCTTTTATTATAGGGGGGGGGGGGCTTAGTAGCATAACTGAAGACAACAGAATAAGTTCAATAGATATAAATCTTTAAGCATTAATTGCCATCTCCCTGTATAACAACTTCGTAGAAAAATAAAATCGGGAATAAATCACATACATTTCTTCATTTATTTCATAGAATTTGCTTTCGCGTTTCTGCTGATTACATTTATATTACAAAAAATCGTTTCCCTTAAGTATTTCTACTGAAGCAGCTACAGTTCATCGTATATCAACTATAAATAGAAACTAAATGAACAAGACAAGTGCAATTTAAAGCCTTATCAATTGAAATAAACGATGCTCATAGCAATAATGATGACAGAGACAAAAGCAGCTCAACATGTAAAGAAAGAGCTTAGCATTCGTATTAAAATTGATTATTTCTTGTGGAAAAATGATTCTAATAGCCATATAACTCTTCTAGCATTGGCCGGGTTCTAGCTTGAAATTGTTAAGGTTCTCAGCTATTTGAAGACTAGCTCGAACTCATCATACTGCATATAGTATGTCGACTGCATCGCAATCTTCATATTGCAACAATCGATTGAAGAAGTTCAATAAGAGAAAAATGTTCAAACTAGAAGAAATCGAAAAATAAAATCTAGGAAGTCAGCTTCAATTGAAATCAGTTTACTATCACTGGAATAGTTGCCTCAGTGCACGAGAGAAAATTTTTACTGATTTGTTTAAATGTTTATCGTTTTTAAATAGACAATAATTTGATTTTGTTAATCACGAATAATTTCTCTTTTTATATTCTATTATTGTGACACGAATATCAGTAATTTACACTTGGGATCTACCTACACCAAGAATGAATCAGAAATATTCTTGAAAGAAATTATAAACAGCTATGGATTTTCTTTATTCGAACTGAATAATCGATTCCAGTGAAATCTAATTCTCATGCTAATCAACTTTAAGTACAGAGGGTTGCGATTAGAATAAGTGCATCACACTTACGTACGAAGTTAATGAATTTTTGAATACTTTCTTTGTCCTGCAAGAAAGTTTGATATGTTTCGTGTTTCTTACGATGGGCATGTTTGTTTCAAATATCATTAAGAATCAAAATTGCAACTCTTGCAATCCTATGCAAACAGTTGATAACTACAATCAACTAATTTTGGAACAAAGCTACCATTTAATGGTAATAGTATGATAGGAAAAAAGTTCATCTAAGTTTAGTACTGAAAATCAACATAAGATTTTTCTCTAATTATATCTGTTGTAATTCGATTTACTATACATGTTTCATTTTAACAAAAGAAATTTACCGTTGGTGGGTGGTTAATGACGTGTCTAATCGGTAAAAGATGTAAATAACATGAAATTCGAATGTTTAGATATGCCAACAAAACGAGAATGTATTTTTGATTTCAATCGAATATTTTGAAAGTGAAAATTACGAATAACTATCAAATCCATTGAATGAATACGTATAGCCATGTTTGAAATTTAGGTAATTCTCGGACTTTTTTTCATCTGCTCGATATTTTTCCTGTGGAAATGAAAATGTTGAAATAAATTTAGATGTCACTGTGACTTAAATCACAACAGCTAGAGTACATTCAGCACTTAGAACCATTAATTTTAAAACGTTTCTTGAGAAAATGCAATCTTATTGATTTGAAGATGAATACATAAAAAGAAATAAATTTATTGCCATCATCCATGATGTTCACTTTATTCCAACAAACGACAAAATAAAAAGTAGAAAAAAGAAAGTGTAGTCGACTATAGTTGAAACTATGCGAGTGACTGCATCATTTTTTTACATCTATTTGATCTAGATGATTATTCGAAATGAAATAAGCATTCTATTTAGTATTGAATCATATGCATTAACATTCATATTTGTCATTCACGCTTAACGATTTACGATGTCATAATTAATTAATTCACAAATGCTAGGACTTATACTTAGAATTTCAGTAACTTCTACTACCTAATAGTATCATCCAGACCGCTTTAGTATCTTCAGATAACTTCTGAAAGGTTACAGATGATATATTCTGAAACTAGTGCATTAAAGTTCAACATCATCTGCTGGGCTAAATTCAATAATGCTCAGAAATGAATACTAATGCTAATCTGCTACTCATACTTCATGCTAGAAGTAGCAGTGAAAATTAATCTGATCGTTAACAACAATGGTCATTTTCAGTGAAAAAATTCTATCCAAATGAAGAAAACTAATCACTATAGATATTTTCCCATAAATAAATAAATATATATATATATATATGTAAATATCACCCAATATTCATCGTAGTAAAAGTAGACTCATTAATTTAACGGACAAAGTTTTCTATGAAACTATGCCTTGTATAATTGTGATGAATGAGACATTGACTGATTCTCATGAAAAACAGCATGAATTACAGTAGACGACAAAAGGCTCCCCCTCCTAGATCAATTTTTTCTAAAAAAACAACTAAAGATGAAAAACGTTTTATTATATAATAGTCAATAGTACGATCTGATCATCAGCGCAATATGAAATTACCATCATTCTCAATTACTTCAGAAATCCGATTTTTCATGCTATGTACCAGTGTAGTAGCCAAATCAGGTGGCAAGGATTTCCATTCTCGCATTATTGCAGACACTAAAGATCGATGATTTTTTATATATTTTTCTCTTAATTTCATCTTCAATAGCTGCCAGACATTTTCAATAAGTGCAAGGTCAGGCGGCATCGACGGCAGTCAATTTTTTGAATGCCTTTATTTGTTTTCCAACCCACTGCTTGCTTCGATGTGTGTTTTGGATCGTTGTCTTCTTGTAGCTTCCAGAAAGTGGAACCTGCACCAAATTAATTCCGAACTGTTGGCAGTAGACCACGTTTGTAAATGTCACACATTAGTTCTGCATTTAAATTTTCTTTGAAAAAAACGATGCGACCAAAACCCTGACTTGAGAAATAACCCCAAACGTTCACCTTGATTGGATGTTTGACTGTTTGAACGACGTTCTTTTTCAATGGCAAATGCCAAACTAATCCCTTGACTGTATTCAGACGAATAGTTGTTTCATCTGAAAAGACCACCTGTTCCCAATTCATAGCTTTGTAATCTTGAGCCCATTTTAAGCGATTGGTTCGGTGGAGTTCGGTAACCAATGGTTTCGATAAGGGTCGGCTATACTTCGCACCAGCTTCGTTCAGCTGCCGTTGAACTGTTCTCTCATTGATAACGATCCCTTTCCTGTTCAACTTTTGTGTGATATCTTGAGCTGTAACAAACGTTTGCTGTTCAGCAAGAGAAACAATTTGTTGATTCTATTTTGATGTGGTTGCTTTTGGTCGACCTGATCGAATTGAATCGCTTAAATCTTTAGACTGCTTCCACTGTTTGAGCCAATATTTAACTGTTGTGACATCACGCTTAACTGCTTTCGTAACCGACGAATGGCTGAGCTTTGGACCCATTGGATGCAAAGATAAAAAGATGATCTCATATCGTTGGTGCATCGATAAGGTCATATGTTAAATCTAATTTAGCCTGAGAGAGTAATAGCAATATTGAATGAATGGAAAATCACTGTGATCAGACACCCACTACTACTATGTATTTATACTATTAGTGTGGAAAGTTCTGGAATTTCCAGAAAGTTCTACTAGGGGGGGGGGACTTTTGTCGTCTGCTGTAAGTATTTTTCTGTTCATCCTTCTGTATCAAAATGGATGATTCATGATGACAGGATAGAAAATACTTATTGTATGAACAAAGATGGGNCCCTCTCTAATTTGGCAGCAATAGTCTTTACTTCATCATGTAAATGTTTTTTGTCTCATGAAACCTGTAAGTATTGTATCTTGTCGGTAGAGATGGTCTATAGTTTAAGATTCTTACATACTAAAATAGTTCTCTGTTACTTTTCAATCTTGTAAAGTTATGTTAAATGTTCTGCCTTCACAGAGCTATCCTTGTTATTGAATTCATTTATATATATATATATACGAAATGAAGCACAATGTTAAATAAAATTAGTCGTTCGTTTCTAAGTGAGTCTTGAAATTTCTTTTTCTTATTCTTGTATGATTTCGTGAATCAAGTCACTAAATTCTTTCTTTAAATTTTTATCAAATCTTTCGAATAGTTAGAGCAATATTTTAGAATACTTGTTTTCAATCCTTACGAATATCAGAAATATTACTAAACATAATATTGCAAAAATAGAACTACATCGCAATCTAAACCATTAATACTCATATTTAATCTCTGCTGCAATCAATTTACTCCAAATCATTCGTCAATTAAAATGAATTTCCGAAATTGATTTCGTTATTTACGGGAAATTCGTCCACTAGCGTTGAAATAGTCACTCATGAAAATACATTCGTTGGGAATAAATTCTTGACAAGTGTTGAAACAACTATTGAATGAATACATACATATAGATGCTTTGACAAGCGGTCGATATTCTAACAAATTTTCATTTTTTCTAAGCGGCAACTGTTATGTGTATCTGACAATCATAATCATTATCCTACAAAAAGAAACATTTTTTCAGAAAATGACAAGAATCTGTTCAAAACTTTATTTCTTGGCGTTTTTTTTCCAGTCCATTACAGTGGCACGTAGTTTATATGCTCCTGTTGACAGTATTCGAGAAGAAAGCCGAATGTAGTTAGTATCCTTTTGTATTTCATAACTATTTTTCAACACAAAATACTGCTATTACTATTAATTTCTATGATTTAGCTATGGGATCGCTATCGTTGCCCCAACTTTCACGCACATTTATTATTCCAAATTTAAATTCTTTCATATTTCGAGTTCAATACTTCCGTGTGAGATAGTACTATCGGTTTGGGTTTTCGTTGCTTCGAGTCTTGATAATTTATCTACATAACTCTCTATAGATGTAGTTAACTGTTTTTCTTGTAGCTTTGACGATTGTTGTCTTATGTTCGTACTATTTTTTCCTATTAAAAACAGAACTATCCATATGGATTTCTATTAGTCTGCTACTGAAATACTTAAAAGTACATTGTATTATCCTTTCAAAGCACTATGTACAGGACATTCTCTATTGAAATAATTTTTCGCTAGAAACTTGAAAGTCGTTCCGATCCATGTTGCGTGTATATTTAATGATCCTTATAAAAGTGGTTTGTATTAATTGCTGATTTTCGTTTCTATAGCAGGATATTATTTCGTATTTAAATATTATCATGTGAACACCTGCATATTTGACATGAATTGCGATTAAGCTATTCAATTTTTAAGTCGATCTGAAATGTCTCCAATCTTCTTTAAATTTTCATTTGTAAAGAAAATCACTTAAGTTTTATTTTAATGCGATATTATCATTCTAAGTTGAAACAATTATTTTCAGCAAGCAGATGTATTGACGTCACTACAAAATGTAAATTACGGGTAAAAAGAGTCAGTCAAGGACATTTTTCGCTTTTCTACCCAATTATCATTCCTTGTAAGAGATTCATGGGTTTTTTGTTCTAATATAGCCAATGATATGAGTTTCAGCCAGAAAGTGAGATAGAAACAGACGAAAAACGATGATAAATACTGCACAATTACTGCTTTAACTAAGAGATAAAACCCACAATAGTTTTAATAGTAAAGGATAGAGAAATTAATTTTTGATAGGAGCTGTCTTAAATTTTGCTTTTAAAGCGGTTCGTCAATGATACAAAATATTATGACAGGGTGCGGGCTGCTTCCTACTACGAATGTGTATGTCGTAGATTCGATGAGTAGTTAGGCTCTTTATGAATATCATCAATTGTTTCCATTGCCATCGCAGGATGTTTTCGTTGATTGCGTAGGCTATATTGTATGTGTATGCATTGGAGAATAGAGTTATGGATATGTACCTTTTTCGAATTTTTGAAAACATACTCAACTATAAGTGACAGCATATAATCGTCATGCTCAATTACACATATATGATTGGATAGACTACTGCAGTAGAAAAGAAAACATCATTTTTTTTTCTTGTTCTGATAGCTGATTAATGAAGGCATGCGTGTCAACAAAGAAGTATTGAATAACATTCATTTCATAGAAAGAACCAACATCAGTTACATCTATTGATTTCGTTTAAAGTTATATTCCCAATCATGAAGAGAAGAAAACGAATGAAGAAATCTGTCAAAATATCGCCCAAGGAATGTCGTATATGCGGTGATGTGGCACGGGGTTTCAATTTCAATGTTATGAGTTGCATGCCCTGTAAAGCATTTTTCCGGAAAAATGCACATAAAAAATCGGTGAGCTTTACCATGATTAGAAGGCAACTAAAATTTTTATGCTCTCATAATTGATTTAGCTCTTGACAATTTGCCAGTTTGAAAAGAATTGCAAAATAACAAAAAGAACACGCAGCTACTGTTCATCATGTCGTTTAAAGAAATGTTTTGCATTAGGTATGAATCCTGGCATGATTCAAAGAATTCCTCAACCTCGTACTGGTTCAATAAAAAGTAAACACGAAAATGAAACAGACCAGAAACGTACTAAATTACCACAAGTAATCTCACTTTTAGGCTTTTTCTTCGAAATAAACTGTCTAGTTTTTTAATCTTGTTGAATAGCCACTACCACTGAGTCTACTTCGAAATGATCGCTCAACACTGTCAACTAGTGAATGGACTCTTCTGTCGAATTTACTTCATACATTTGATAACCGACACGTCTATCTACAAGTTCAGAATTCTGTTAATCAGTTATCTTCACTGCCACCCAAATTACGTTTGAAACCATCTGAAATCGCTAATCTTATTGGTCAGCTGTACAATGGTGTTCGACCACTTGTCGAACGTTCACCAGACTTTCATTCCTTAGCAATTGACGCTCGGCAAACTATCATTAAACATAATTTGTATATCACTGGTGTCATGAATGGATTTTTCTTATGTTATCAACTGAATATATTAGATAATATGTCTGTTCTCAATGGTTTCAATCAGATGTATGGCTCTGACTATATGGTACAATGNCATCGAAGTATGGAACGATATGATACCAACGGAATTCTAATGAAAGTTATGATGTTTATAATGATGTTCTCTAGCAATTGTTCAATAGTTACTTATGATGGTGAAGGACTTATTTCAATAATGACAAACGAAATGACTCTTGTTCATATTCAAAATCTATATGTTACGATGTTTTGGAAATATTTAGTCTACTTATATGGATTCAAAGAAGCAACAATTCGATATAGTAGGATAGTAAAGAGCATCGTCGATTTGCTTCATATGCAAAACATGAGATCGTCGAATGAAACTCGTATTCGTATGATGGATAGTATAGTAAAAGAAACAGAACGTCAATTGGTAATCGATGGATAGATCATCTTTGCTGACGTGTCCAAATGGTGACAGATTTTATTCATTTTTTTTGTCCTTTCAATTGTCATGAATAGTGAGACCTAAACAAAAGATAAAATGTCAACGAATATGGTGCCTTTGTCATTATTATTATTTGTTTCCTAAATTAATAGTCTTAAACGAAAGAATAATAATGTGTTGAAAATAGAATAAATTCAATACAAAGTATAAAATAATAGTCGTTGAAAAAGAAAAGAAAAGAGCAGTTTTTATTGTTAAAATTAGATGTATGAAGGTTGATTCTACTCTAGTCAGAAAATACTAAAATAAGTTTTAGTTTTTTAATAAATAATGAGTGTGGCAAAATAAGTGACTGTCCGAATACTTTTTATCATATTCTTTATCATTTCTTTTCCAACAACCGCCGACTCAAAATGAAAAGACGCACGATTCAATTCTCTTAAGAATGCCATAACGAGTTTTTCAAGATTGTGTCATAGGAGAAAAATCAGGTTAATAATACTTCCAAGTGTCAACAAGTACAACTTTCAAATACAAAACACAGTTGACTCCTGTTTATATTTTGGACGAATTTCTTCTATCGAAGTAACGGAACATCTCATTATGTAACGATTCAAGAGCTCTGTATTTAAATTATATTAAAAATAACAAACTGTAATCTCTGCAATTTATTGTTTTGTAGTATTTGGAGGAAAATGAATGTTAGATCACAATTGAACGTCAAAATTTCAATATAGGTTTAATATTTATTGCTATTAACTGTGTGTGTGAGTTATTGTGTTATTAGGAAGAAAAGAATGTATGAGTAGAGGAAAGTAGACGCTCGGTTTCGATCTCTACTCATTTTCAAGATGTTAGATAAGCAGATTTTTGAGTTCAATAGAGAAAAAAAGAATTTAATTTTAAGTAAAGTCATTGGAGAAAAGTTCGTATAGATGATCCAAATTATATTTGTTGTATTCAGTATTAGTTGAATTATTACATTGTTTTGTACATCTGTTCGGGTGACCACTTGGTAGTGCAATAATAAAGTGTTCTTCTTCAGTCTTTAGTGGCAAGTACAGATGCATAGAATTTGTGAGAGTTTAATGTTCGAGAAGATCAGGTTTGACAGTCAATCAGTGCTTTATCTATGAAGCAACCAGAAAATTGTTTGAAGCGTGTTGCAGCTGTTTGAAAGATTGAATGACTTTGAATATTGTCGTCACACGTATAAAACGAATTAAAAATTAGCTGATCTAATCTGCCCGTTTGCTGTTTCGATGATTGTAATAGTGAAAATAAATGCATTGTAAACTAGTGTACGTCTTTGGAATGAGGATGCATAAGAACAGTTGATATATGTTAATACAGTGAAGTTCGTCTGAATTTCTTGAGTATTTTTGTTTTCAGTGTTTCTGAAAAGATGGTCATTCATCAACGTAGACACCCAAATACATATTTGAAGAGAATTGTACCTTGGATAAATTGTTGATAGAGATTAAATATCAGACGTAGGAGTGTTACACGTCAATGAATCAATTGCCACTGCTTTTTAGTGTTGCTAATTGGCTATTTCCATTTACCTGTATAAATTTGTAGTTCTTTCATGAATCATTGGCCTAGTTTTTGCATGTTTTCTTTGAAAATATGACCTTTTCACTGAGGAGAAAGCTGTCTTTATCAGAACAAGTTCATCTACGTACAAGGAAGTATGAGTAACATGTGTGATTTCTAGAGGTAGTCTACAATGAAACAGAAGAAACAAAAGCAGTCTGAGACATATAAAACTTGAGGAACTCGTTTGTCGATATTGAAAATGCTTGAAGTAATTTCTTAGATATCAATGTAACATTTTTTATTCCTCATGTATTCCATGATGAATTGAGCTAATTCTCGAGGACAATTCATTTTACATAATTTAAAAATTAAACCATCGAGTCAAAGTTAGTTGACCGAAGACTCTAGTAAAATCTATGTATCGTACGAGTGAAACTTGATATTGAAGAAGACCTGCTGTATTATCTTACAGCAATTGTATGATGCATGTTTTGGTGAAATAGTTTTGTCCAAAACCAGATTTTTCTTTACGAAGAATGTCATTTTTTTTGTATCTACTAAAGCATATAGATAAGGAAACATCTTTCGTACACTTTCCTTCAATATTAAACATGGTAAGTGAGATTTGAGGAGACGAACTGATTGAATGATACCAATAATTTGAAATACGAAGGATTGCAATGGAAGATCTAATAGTTAATCAAAAAGTGATACTTTAAATTCGTTAACATCTTAATTTTGAATAGGAGTTTGAATTTATCTGAAAATTGTTCAATAATGTTCAGCAGTATGATAAAGCATGTCAGTAGGTTCTTTTAATATTGAATCATCTATTTTATTTACATATCATTTAATAGGAGACCTTCAGTTATTACACAGAACTCGAGTATGTTGCCACAAGCGGTCAGTATTCTGTGACTCGAGATAGAAGTAAAATTCTTGGCATTGAGCTCTCTTTATCATTCTTAACTCAAAATGAAAATATCGATTCATTGAGAAAAGCAAAATCTGGTATTCGTAAAGTTTAGTTAACCGACAACGATGAAATCTTTTACTTCTGTATTTGATTATATTCAGAAGATTATGGAGGAAGACTTGATCCATATTTTTCTAATCATATGACACCTGATACATATTTCTTGTGATGCAACATAAAGTTGCTCATAAAACGTAAATAAAATCGCTTAGGCTGTGTTTCATATGTATGTTCGTCGGAGATCAAGAGAAAGGGTTGTTTCAGTTCTAAAATGCAGCTAACAATCTTTCAATCGACGTTTTTTCACTTAAGATACATTGGTACTGTTGAGAAAACATGACGTAATACTCCAAAAGACAGGATAATAATCGGATGACTTGAATTGTTTGTGGTCGGTGACAATAATTTCAGATAATAATGAATATGTAACTATGATGATGCTGATGACACATTAAGCGCGATTTGATGTTATGATTATGGAGAATTATAAATCTTCAAGTTTTTCGTCGTATCAATTCACTCATTCAACTGATTACCATTCATATTCATAGTTACATCAATCAAATGCGGTTTCCTTGCTCTAAAGTCACCATTAAGAATTGAATTTTTACTATATTTATCCAGATGATTGAAGATATTTGTGCGTAAAACTACTGACAGTGGAAGATAGAAAATTGTGACAGTTTATCTTTGGTTTTTATTGAAGATATTAATAACATTCGAATTCTCGATCTGTTTAAATTCAGAGACAAGTTGATGATGGATTACGTGAGTAATGACTAAACAAATACCACAGATTTCATTTGATCCACGTTGCGATATTAGATTATGTAATGTGATTCGAAAAAAACTAGCTAGTCGATTATCGGAGTCATTGTTGAAATGAAGACCATTTACTGTTTAGAGCAAATTCAGTCAACGAGATCTTTAAAATGATTGTGTTGTGTTTACGTTCGAAGTGGACTTGGTGTCGAAGAAACATGTCACATGTGTAAATTTACAGTCAGAAGATTCGATTGTATTTGACAAGCATTCGGAAGTTCTTGTAGTTGAGAGAGTGCTGATTAATGTTTATCAGTCAAGAGGAAAGATTTTGTTTCAGCTCATGTGCAATAATATTGACAACGAATTCTAATATGGTTATTAGACAAGGGAGAACTTGAATGTTAATGAGATGGTCTGAGATAAATTATTGGTGTGTAGCTGTTGCATATTGTTGTTCAAGATGACTCAAGCGTTCTACAAGAATATCTTGAGATTTATTAATTTCGTCATTTAGTGCTATAATAATAACAGGTGATTGATCAGAGTGCTGGATTGATGATGATCGAGTAATTGCCTTTGTTTGATAATTTAAATCGATTTACGGTGACATTATTTAGAAAATATTAGAATATAGTGTAGCAGAGGAAGCAAAATAATTGAAAGTAGTAGAGCTGATTGTTGCTTCAGTAAACTATTGTTACTACTTATGGTAATATATTTTTACTAAGCATTCGAATGTTCCAGTCATGTGTAAACCCGCATGATTTGCACACTTCATAGGATTAAGGTGAGTTACTTTACAAGGGTGACTTTTTCTCCACATTTGAGTTCATTTACTAAATTATTTAGTTTATGGCCAAACTGTTGACATTTAATGTAATGCTGGATACAAGGAACTGGTTCATAAAGTACTTTTGGATATCTAATGCTGTCAATATAAATGAAACCGATGTTGAAGAATCGATTGAATTTTGCTTTGAGAATGAAAATTAGTTCTAATCCGAGAAGTAGGTGGACTATCATGAAATATACGTATTGCCATGTCTGTTGCTGGAAACCGTTCAGCTATAACAGATTGAACTGTACTAATACTGCCCAAGCAAGAGAAATGCGATTAACAATTATAGAATATGATAGTGAAGTTCGAAGAAGAAAACTAACTTGGAATGTTAAGTTACAAATTAGACTGGCCCAAAAACCGTGCTATCAGAGCATTTCATAAATTGATGAAACATTGACATAGAGTAATGGAATATGTTTCGATGAAAATATGCTTAGAACAGAAAACAACAGTTATGTTTAGATCATTGTTGTGTTAAACAGTAGCGTTTTGGGTGGATCTCCAAATGTAATTTTACATGGTGCCAGTTGTGATCTCTTGGTCTTTGGATTTGTGTTATCGTCTAAAAACCACTGAGATGAACGATTTGACTGTGAAATTTGCTGCCAAGTTATTATCCATGGATTTCAACTTCATTCATTGGTACAGAAAAGTTTTTGAATTATTATTGCAAGTTTTTATGAGTAGATCAATGAGAACGAATTCAGCACTTATTCATGATGAATTTGTTTTAGCGGAAATACATTCTATGTTGATTAAACTTAAAATTATTAAAGATGAATGGCCCCGAGTATTATGATACAAAGAACAGCTACGAAAACTGTTAAGAACTGAAAAATTTGTCAATCTGTGTTGAATATAACTATAACATGTTTTTTTTCGATATGATAACCCAGCGAAAAGATGTCGAATTGTAACGGAATCTTTTTGCAACAAAATTAAAATAACAATCAACTAAAGTCGACATAAATCAACGATAATTGAATTTTTTAATCCAAAATTTTGTATTAAAAAACTCAATTACCGTTGATTTATGACGATTTCAATTGCCTGTTATTTTGTTTTTGTTACACAAAAATCAGGTTACAAATTGTGCATTTTTTTTCACGGGGAAAATGAAAAAAATAATATAAGCATGTTTCGAATGTCATTCAGAGACGTTTTCATGTACACGTAAAACTTACGTCCACGATGAGACAATGTGAAATGTACTTTATAAGAGCGGAATAGTTCGATAGCGACACACTTCTGCCAAAAGAGGAATGAGCACTTGATGCTCTCTCGGCTATAGTACTGAATATGTTCACTGATTTGTCTTATCTTGTAATGAAGTTATTTTCATCCAGTGTATGTACATACACACTTCGTTTCTGAAACATAGGTACGATGCATGATTCTTGCTAAATACAACTGGAAAACAAAAACTCTTCGTAGGTACTTGATTATTTTCGAAAGTCATTGAAACTTGAAATTTATTTCTACTTCATGAAATTGTTTTGTCTTTCTCTAACGGTGAGCATCACATTATTTGATGGTTCACAATTAACATATCAAAAAACGCTTAAGATAACGACGATAGAATTCAATTCCTTGGTAAACTACTACCGTATATTTTCTCACTATCACATTATTTCTTGTCTCGAGTAAACAGCAAAAGAATTTTTCAAACATAATCATCAACAAAAACTGCGATCTGACAAATATTTTTGATAAGAGTTCTTAACCATACGTTCATGTGAATCTATACTTTTATGAGCGGTAGACTGAATTTCCGTGAATTTCAGATAGGATTATCATTATTGAAATATGAACAAAGTAGCTCCGTCATAAATGTGAGAAAATTAGATGTGGATAAACATTCTCTTTTGTCATTGATACATTGTGCATTTTTTAGAATCGTTATTGGAAAACTGGAGTCACTTTTTCAATATTCTCGACTCAATGCACCAATACATTATAGTAACATTTTCTTTTTGTATCTGCTTTATATCAAAAGTAAATTGAAATACAAGAACAGAAACGATTAAACAGAGAACTGAATCTGAAGGGAAGAATGAATATTAGATAAAAAGATCAATCAACTGTTAGCATTCGTGAAGGTAGACTGCATAACTATACTTTGTGAATGAATTCTCTCGCTTCATTCAACTGGTAGAAGATAAAGAGAAGCCTTGTTTGGACCATACTCGCAATATGCATAAAGAATCTCTATACATTCAGAATTATTATTTGCATTCAATCAATTAAAAATCATTGTGACAAAGAAATGAACGATTCAATAGTTTATCACTTACGAAAACGAATACATTATCGACAAAGACTTATTTGTTAACAAACCACAACATCCGACTAGGTCATGTGGTACTCTGTCGAGTTAAGCTTGATGTTTTTGGCACAAAATCTGTTTCATAATCATGAGATTTATTCTTCAGAAAAATAATGTTTAAAAAAATTTAAAATCTATGAAGCCAAATAAGAATATTGATTCAAGTCAATCACAAAAGACCATGCTTTTGCTTAGCAGTGCACAAGAAAGTCGAAGATATTAGAACATCATGTCAAAATACATATACTAAATATGGAATTATGATACTTCTCTTTTGGCATCTACTTCAAAATATCGTGCATATTTTGGTTGGCATGACTTAATTTGAGGCATGTTCACATAAAATAAGGATAGATTCACAATCTTATCTCTCACATCGTCTGAAAAGGTGTTTTCCTTGAAGAGCAATTTATTCTTGGTCTCATTCAGAGTTGAACCGAAGAGATATAATCTTCTCAATGTGTAAGTTCGACAGTACAAATCAACTACTTCGATTATCAAGTGATGATATAACTATATGTATCAGTTTCATACGTAATCGAAGGAAAGTTCCTATGAGATTTAGTTTTTAATTGAATTCTAAACAACGTCAACGATCAATGTATGAAGATAAAAATCTTTTCGTAATGTTGTGAATACAATATATTCATATTCAGGTTAGAATAATCTTGCAGAATATCATGCTGATCATCGAATGAATCGTTACTTTCTTTCAGCATGTTAATGACTATCAATAAAACAAGAAGTGTGTGTATGCTTTGTTTTAACGGTAATCTTTTTACGATTTTTTTTCTAGTTGGTATTCTTACATAACTTTGAAACAATTGAAAACCACTTATTATTATCAGTACTCGTCTTTGCTATAATAAAAAATCACGACACGTGAATATTTCAAACAACTCTTGCATTGTACTTCTTTAGTACTCTGCGAATAATTCGACTAATGATGAAAATAAACACCTTGTGAATTAGTTCTATGCAGACAGTAGTATCCCCAAGGATTCTCAGTTATTAACAACGATCGAGATTGATCTTTTGCTCTTTCTTAACAGCTTCGATTGAAAATAGACGAACTAATTTTTAAGTGAGACCTCAAAGAACTGCGCAACTAATTTAAATGTGTTGTGAAATACTTATGCAGTTGCATCATCGTGAATAAATACATCACAAGCGTACAATTAAGGGGGGGCTGGCCCCCCCTAAAGGTACCATTTTCTATGTGTCAGTTTATAGAGAAAATGAAACTGTATATAACCTGAAATTTTTTTGATCGGCCAACCTTTTTTGACCGAG
>OENT01000013.1:0-408353 GCA_900239685.1 Rotaria macrura
GATACGTTTTGTTCAATAAACCAAAGTGCACGAAACCATTTTCTTTTCGAATTCCATTCGGAACGCTGGTTTACATACGAGACGACTTGTTGTCGAGCATAAAAAACATGAGATCTATTTTATAGCATCCTATTATATAGCTCGATCGCATACGATATGATGTTCTCTTGGGCGCGTGTGAAGATGGCGCCAGGCAATGATAGTATCACAAATAAAACCATGAAAATACATGTTTGAGTCATCATGTAAGCTGTGCCCAATTTTTTGTTTTATTATAACATTGTTAAAATATAGACCGGAAAAGAAAATAATACAAACAAGTGTTGCATGCGAATGGATATGTGTCGAATCTGAAAAACAACAGTCATCACTGAAGGAGGATGAATCATTTACATCAGCTAGTATGCGTATGTGTATTTTCATCCTCTCACGCACGCACATGCGTACATCTGGTGAGATCCAGATAATAATTTATTGCTTGCCATTCAATATCCAGCGCCACTATCGTGCATAAAAGAGATAATCTATTTTAAAACACTTAACATTTTATTTTATTCATATTTTACAACAGATAAAAAAGTAATTTTATCTTTTTGTAAGTTGTTCAATTGTTTTTATCTCTCAACCAATAGTATCAGTGATATCTAAAACATTCAGTATAGTCATTTTCATTATACTGATCAATCGCCAAGAGAAATTGCTTAATTTGGTTAACGGATTTCATTTTGTAGATTTTTATTAATATTCGTTATGCAGATCTTTGTTAAGGTAAAGTTTTATTTTTAATTCAAATTTACTGATATTTATGATTTCTTTTTAGACTCTAACGGGTAAAACCATCACACTCGAAGTATGTTTTATTAGATGTTTCATGTAAAAGAAAAAGATTGAAATAATTTTTCGATTTGAGGTCGAACCATCGGATACCATTGAAAATGTTAAAGCTAAAATTCAAGATAAAGAGGGTATACCTCCAGATCAACAACGTTTGATCTTTGCTGGCAAACAACTTGAAGGTAACTGTTAATATACCAAAGACTTAATACAGACGAAATTATGTATTGCTTCTTAGATGGTCGTACGCTTTCCGATTATAATATTCAAAAAGAAAGTACACTTCATTTGGTTTTGCGTAAGTCATAATATGTTTTTTTTTCCATCAGAGAATCGTTTTATTGTTATTCTATTATAGGACTTCGTGGTGGTACCATTGAACCGACACTCCGTATGCTTGCACAAAAATATAATTGTGATAAAGTCATATGTCGAAAGTATGAATCGATTTCATAGAGTTCCATCACAAATATTTACGCTACTATTATTTAGATGCTATGCACGACTTCATCCACGTGCAGTGAATTGCCGTAAACGCAAGTGTGGTCATACTAGCAATTTACGACCAAAGAAGAAACTCAAATAAACATTTATTATTTGTTTGTTTTTTTTGCTTATGCAGAAAGAAAAGAAAAACAATATCTTATAAAATAACAGAAGAAGAATAAAAGAGAAACCGATTTTATGATCACGTTTATCTAACATTGAATGTGGAAGTTCTCTGTGTAGAAGCCACTCAAAAATTATTTAGAACTTGTATGTTCGTGAAATCATCAGTGATCGAGAGGGCCTTCTCAAGTATTAAATAGCTTCACAACTTCGATAACGAAGGAAATTATAGAAAAGGCTGCAGCGATCTGGTTTATTGATTGTTATTTCTTGAGATATCGACTGTTTGTTTGATTGTTTAAGTAACAATAAGTTGTTGCCATGTATGAAGAAACAATTCTAGCCAAATTCATTCTCATTGTTCTAGTATTCTCTTTTTGGATTTCGTAAATCGGCGAAAAATACTTTTACACAGAAGAAAATTCTGAGCATTCACTATTTCAGACCGAGAGATATCAGAAACGTTACAGTTAGCATAATTTAATTCAACTTGTTGGGATGATCGTTTTAAGAAAAATTTGAATTCAAAAATCGATATTCGTACAAAAAAAACTCGGATGACCAATTTATTGTTGTATATTGTATTACTAGTTACATTTCTTGAAATGAATGTCACTTTGACTGAACGGTAATTTAAGAACATGAACAATTGCTTACTAACAAGTATTGGTATATTAATATAAATTAATCAATATTCGTTAGGGTAGTAGAAACAAGATTATTGTGAGGTCCTGAAGAAACAACTGTCAAAGTGTTAGAAATGTATGGGATCGAGAAGAAAACAACTAATAGCATGGTATCAAGCTAGTGCAGACATCGAAACTCACAAACAGACTTTCAATACATATAAATTCATCGTACAAGATTTCATAGTTTTATGATTATATTTCGTCTATTAGAGCGTTTTTTCATTGGTAATTTATAAGTTATGTGTACATATATTTATATAGAGCTGGTAAAGAATCGAGTAATCAACATCAAATACTGTCAACTGTTGCTTTTTTTAAATTTAATACAACATCGTAAAAAAAAGTAGAAGGATAACGAAAAAACATTTTTTATTGTTGTGCAAAGTTCGCCGCTAAATTTTTATCAATAACAATCGATATATAACATTGTTCACGATCCAATGTATTTAAATATTCTATTAACTTAGCTTGATTACCAATTAAGTTTGGTTCAGATAATAGTGAATCGAAATTAAAATAGTTCTCTCCATCAATACTTTTTATAGCCAACCAATGACGACCAGACTTTGTAAATGAACGTACAATAGGTAGACGATCGAAAAATGGTCGTGGAGTGGGTATATTTAATAATAAGCCGAAACAATCTTTAAAATTAAATGCATCCAAAGATTCTGATGCGTCGATAGTACGTAACGTGTGACCTTCAAGTTCTAAAGCATCGATCATAATTCTTAAGTCATAATTACCAGTAAAAAATGTTGAGTATTCATTACAAAATATTGATTTATCATATCCATGTACAATAGAATCAAGTCTTTGTTTATCAAACACTTTATTTTGAAAAAGATGATTCAATGAGTGTAAACCACATAATTGTAATCTTTGTCTTTCATGATATAATTTGACTTCGTCACGGCTCATTTTACAATTTATACATAAATATACAATTATATAAACATATATATATATATATAGAGAGAGAGAGAGAGTTACTTAGTAAAAAATTACCTATTGAAAAATAAAGAAAAAATACATTATCTAAAAAGAAAGTAATATCGCAATTTCGATATGATCAACGAAGGGTATCCTCCTGTTTCATCGACACATTCTTAGTAGTCCCGGTTAATCGACAGAAATTTTTTTCGATTTCATCGACAACTAGTTTTTTTCATTTGATTTACTGCAATTTGATAATTCAGCACTTAGTCGACAAGTTAAGATTCAATGCATAAATCAGAAAATGAATATTCAGTTTTTTAAAGTTATACGGCGCTTGATCTGTGATTTGTTGAATAAAAGTCAAAATTAACTTTGAAGTTTTTTGATAATCGCTTTATTTATTTTACAATGAATTCTTCACGGTGTACTAATCATTATATCAGAAATAGTGCAATCTACAAAATGCACTCTGATATGCACACAAGTTTGATTGAATGAATATTTATACAGAATGCTCGTCGATTTTTTCTATTTATTAATCTGGAAATCGTTCTGAGTAAAACGTAACTGATTTTGAGAAAAATCGAAAATACCTTAGCAGAGGATGCCGGAAAACTTCTCGCTTTTTGCACCACTTTTCTCAGTAACAGTTACGTTTCACGCTTAAATATTTCATGTCAATAAATAGAAAAACTCAGCTGACGTACTGTAAAACATTATTCAATCGAACTTGTTTGTAAATCAAAATGCATTTTTGACTTTTATTCACCAGACCACAGATCAAGTACCTTGAAATTTTAAAAAACTGAATATTCTTTTTCTGATTTATTAGTTAGAACTTAGCTTTTTGACCGAGCGCTTGATTATTAAATTTCAGTATATCAAAGGAAAAATACGGTTGTAGACCAACTGGGACAATCAAGGATGTGTCGACGAAACGAGACGATACTGAAATAAAGATATTCGATATTACTCTTCCCTAGTCGCACACTCTTCAGCTTTAATCAATAATAGTTCTAGTTCTTTTCGAAATTTTTGGAATAAATTTGTGTATATAAGTATTTTGCTTGTATGTAATCTTAGAGTAAATCTTGAACAATAATCATTAGAAGATACTGTAGAAAATTAACGCTATCTGCTTTTCGAATTAGTTACATAGATGTTCATATAAAACAATTCGATATTAGAAACGAGATCATGTGTTTAAATTTATAAGAACAGATAGAAATGATTGTCTGCGAAATCTCTCTCTAAATTCTGTCACACGATTCTTGAAAGATATGGCTACACTGTAGGATACTGCTATAAAAGTCAAGGGAATCTTATGCTGCATATATATCTCACCACCTTTTTCTAATACGGTGGGATGAAAGAATTTTAGACTACGACTTATTTTTGCCCAATGCTCAGTAGTATATCAAAGGTTTGCTTCTGAATGTTTCCGTTCTCAATTGTCAGTGGTGATATGACGAATGGTTTTATCCTATGACACACTTTTATCCTTGTGAAAGATTCAATAGAGATGAAGCGGTAAAGTGAAAGAGACATTTAGTTCAATAGCCTTTGTCTCATCAAGTTAGAAACGTACTGAATTCCATATTCTTTCAAACAGTCAGGAAAACATCTCGGTTTCAAGTCGATGATAATTTCTCTCAATTATTCATTGCTTATAAGGATAATAAAATTCACTGTACAAAATAAATCTTGCGAAAGAAATGATAAACATATCTTATCTAATATTTTCAATTAAAAGTTGATTATGTTTTTCTTTTTCCATGGTATTTTGAAATGCAGTTCAAGTGATTTCAAAGTTCTGGACGACTATAGACGGATTAAAAACTGTTTATCAACATTTTTCAACGCTATACTGTTCATATTGTCAAAAATAATAAGTCAAATATAACTGTTTAATATTGTGAGACTAGAGTTACACATTATAAACGCCATAAAATTTTTAACGCTTAATTTCATCACCTTCGATACGCAAAACTCTCACTATTCTGTGTGATGTGTAATAGAAAGCTGTATCGAACGAATGAAAATATTGTATGTTTCTGTTTATCAACGACTACCGTCATCTATCTATATCACTGAGTTTAAGTGGCACTTTTTCTCGTCTTCTTTTTTTCTATGCTTGCTTAAGACGGTTGTGGAAATTTTGAAAAGAAGGTTAAAAGTTTTTCTTGTAATAGTGGACATCTGAATGTTCTTTTCGTTTCATAAGAAAACTATTAGCTCTAGAATTCTCTCTTCCTCTTCTACTCTAACTTCATATTTCTGAGAATTTTTCGATTTTTTCTTGCTTTTCTTTCAAAACTCCTGCAGAAGAGAAATTGGTTCTTTCTACCGAAAGAACTGCGATAGAAATCACTTTGGATAGTTAGTCTGTTCGTTGTAGAATCATTAAAATTTAATTTATTATTTGATGCTTAATATACTTCTTATTCATTGGATAGTAATCATTTCGACATCTCTCGGTATATGTCACCTGTTATTAGTACTAGAAGTGCTTAAATTCGTTTCTCAGATAGGAGACTTACGCCAAGATAAGCTATTCTATAAACTAGTATATTCAATAGCAATAGTTACTCTTTTCTTCTACTGTATAGGTTATCACAATACTGTGCTTGATTCTGTTGATCGGGCTATTGATTCGAAAACATTCAGAATTTTCGAAATTGAACGGAATCTCTGCATTGTAGTCGATAGTACTTTTCGGTACATGTGAAATTACACATGTTTCAAACTCAACAAATATTGTCTAATTAAAAAAATTCAACTGATATCATCTTGTTAACAAAACTCAATGCTCTTACTAATGAAAAATAATCTGAATCGATTTATTTGAATTTTAAATTCCTTTTTGATAAACATTTTCTACAGTTAAAAACTTTATTAGGGTATGCTCATTTATAGCTTCACTTTCACTTTTCTGAAAAAGCTATTTAAATCAATGAATTTTCAATTCAAAATAATAAGCAATACTTGTTTAAGTTTAAAAAAACGATGAACTTCATGATATTTGAATTAGCTTTTTCTTACATTCTGATGTTCAAAAACTGCCTCAGAAGATTCATTCTGATAATCGAAACCCGATAGGATTGTATAGGATTTTTATCAAACCGACGCAATGCGATCGGAATTCTGGAAACCAAATGACTCTCAGGACCTTAGTGTCGAATGCCTATCAGGTTCTACTGTAGGATTTTGACCGGATCTGACATAGGCTTTTGACTCACTTCTAAGAATATTACCAAGTACTAATTAGTACCCAATTAGTAAAATACGCTTCTTCAGTCCGACCTGCCTGTTTTTCCGCTTTCTGGAATCCGATCGAATTACGTCGGCTGATCGAACTCGTCCATCTAAAACATCAGCAAATTTCTTCAACTGACTTGTTTTCGTGAATGAACATTTTCGAAAAAAAAATATTGAAATTCATTTTAGATTCCGCATGATATCGAATACTTATTGCAAGTGTGCGGTGAGTTTTCGATAGAATGTTCACATTTAGATTCAACGCTGGATTGTATGTGTGCTCAAAGAATGTGCAATAATTTAAAGAGATCTAGATCTAGCTATTGTATTCATTCGAGTTAGCATATACTTATTGAGCTTGTGACACACATCATTTTGCAGATTTTTAACTCTTCCAGATTGCTAGATAAAAGATTTAGCTTAATCAAAGTTTCGGACTTTTCCTCTGTCTACATGTCAATAAGAGTCAAGCATCGCATCAAACAAATATGTATCTAACTCGCAATTAAATGGTGAAGATAAGATAGTTCGATGTTTCCTTCCATAAATTTGTGCGTGTAAAACTTGGTGTTGAGTTAAATGTTTTGCTAACAAAGATTAAATGTAACGGGAAAAAAAGTACTATGCTATAAACAAAATAGGTACATTCTAAATGATAGAATATTTTTGATTGTTTTCATTTTTAATTTAACGATCAAACTCACTTGAAATAAGCAATCTACAAACTGATCATCACATTCGTTATGATGGTATACATGGTACACCGATAGAATTGAGCCCCTGACATTTGAGCTTTCATCGATGAATTATGAAAGCAGTCAAATCCATACGTGATCACTTTTTTCAACTCAAAGTTCGTAGATAGAAACATGCAACATCTTCCTATGAGATTGATGATTCATTATTATAACTGTTTATAACTAAGTTAGGGATCCTTACAAAAACAAGTAAGTTTTTCAAATTATTTTAATTTTTTAAAAGTAGTATCTATTATTGTACTGTCTTATTGTATTGTTATTACACACTGTCTTTTGTTAAATCCCTACAATTCAAGGAACAACGCCTACTTGATGGCTTTGGCTACCTGCAAGAAGGGAAAAGGGTGAGGCGCATTTATTCTGTTCAGATTCATCCACATCTACACACAACCAGTGCAATTATTTTTTTTATCCACGCCATATTCGTTAAGATTTATTAGCAAGTCGATAACAAAACTCTTTTCGCAGAAGTTGATCCTTGTTTTTGAAAGTTTTTACAGCTGAAATTACGCAACAATATCATAGCAAGCGATAATTTGATGAAGATTAGATGAACACTTAAAAAGACGATCGTTTTAAATGCTTTTTCGTCTCTATAAAGACGAATGTCTTAATCACGGAGGTTAGTAAAAGCGCACTAACAGCATGATAAGATGGTGTATGTAGATGTAGATGTAGATGTAGATGCGTGTCTCATTTAATTAACCAATGAAGCTCAACTGTTGGATCACCAGCATACATCGATTCTCACGATCAAACTCTTTGTCCAATTAGAAAATGGACAGAGAGAAGATCATGTAAGAGAATTCAAAATAATCTTTAGTAATAAAATAAATAAATAATTTGCTCTTCGTAATTTGCACGAGTCAATTTCTATAAACAATAAAAGATTCTTTTGTGTTCAAATTATTATCATCAATAAAGCATTGGTGTCTTTTAAATAACCAGTTCACTATTTTGCCGTAGAATGTTTTGGAAATAATCATATACGAATCCTTAGATCATTTTTCAAGAAGCCAATGATAATCAGATACATCAGAAGAGAAATCATTCAAATATAATTCTTTTATGATAAAAATAAGCTAGATAACAAGATGGGATCAAAATGTTTTTTTTTCTACTCTATGTATTGAACGTCATTGATTGTATGATTTACACAATTAACATGTAGATTTTTGTATTTCAAGAACATATTTTCTTCCAACAAGTATATAATTTTTATGATTCAAATATAACTGTTCAAAGCTCGTTTCTGCTTTCTGGTGCAGATGTAACCCTGAGTCTAATTAGATAGATTTGCTTAGTTTCGTGGAAAAATTTACGATTCGACGCCGACGATGGGTATGGAGGCAAAAAATGAAACATTGAACCTAGACTTTATCTAGCCAATATATATATATATATATTCGAATATCTATTGTCATCATCTTTATTTCTTATTCTTGTATGGATACTGACACGAAATCTACTGATAAACGATGATGCTTGTAACTATTGTATATAATTCGTTTAAGTCGGCTAGTATTCTTTCTTCAATGACGCTATTGAGGCTACAATGATCCTCAATATCTTGGATTAACACGATTTCTACCTGCAGTACAAACTTACCTATGTCGTTGGAATAATACATGTTATAAATAGTCGAAACCAAGAAAAGAATTCAATGAAGAAGCGTCGTTCATATTTTGCTTTTCAAAATATACTTGATCCTATGTTTTCATTTTTATTGAAAAGATTTTGGAAAAAAATATCAAATTTAATCAATAGTTTTTCGACTATTTTAAAAGATGATGAAATCTCTAGCATTTTGAATGAACATTTTTTTGAATTGAATGTCTTATACAATTCTACTTATAGTTGGAATGGTAAACATTTGACGTTTTAATATGATGAGATATTGATTTCGTTATTAGAAAAATAACACACAGCTTTTGTTTGAGTAAATAAAAGCAAAGATAATTTCAATCAATCAACACCAACAATAATTATTGCAGAACGCTTTTCAATCCAACTAGTTTATCGAATATTCAGCAGTTCTAGTTTATGAATGAAGATTCAAAATTGTTATCAAATTTACATGTTTTAGCAGAAATATACTTGGCATCTATTGAAAATCTTTTTCTTATGCGAATTGAGATAATAAAGTAAATGAATTTGATCATGATTTTTCATTTGTTTTATTCGTATCAATCAGAAATAAATATTCAAAAATCATTTTGTTTCGATAAAAAATATAATAGAACATTCTTGATGAATCAAGCTCAAATCTATGAAACGAAGAATTTTCTTTGTAATAATTTATCAGCAATCGGTTTAAAATTCTTTGTAATTAATGTACATGAACAACTAGATACTTTTATTTTCGTAAGAAAAAAAACCAGAGAGACTTTAAATGGTTTTGATTTTCGTTATATTACTATTCTAGTCTAATACGACATCAACTATCGAAAATTTTAACGTTAGTGCAATTAAGGCAATGTTTTTCATTGATTGGATTTGAGAAAGAACGAGAAATTGATTTATTTACCTCCCTAGATTGTAACAACGACAAGAAAACTTCGTGTTCGTTTAGAAATAATTAACGTTAGTTTTCCGCTTGGTGAAAGTAACATTAGTCCCAGGTAAGGTGCTCATGATTATAAAGATATTGCAAAGGATTCTTCTTTTTGCGAATGACTAATTTTAGCGTGATACTTTGATATGAATAAGACAAAATATAATATCCGTCACGATTTTTAATCAATAATGTATATAGTTCAACTGCTAAGAGAAATATTTCTAGCAATGTCTCTACCATAAATAGATCATTTATGTAGTTTTGAAACAATATTAATTTGTTCTCTCGTTTTTGATCGCTATTATAGAGGTCTGTGAGATCTGAATATTAATGAATACGCAGAGTTCTGTTCATAGAGATATGTCTATCATCGTCAGATCTATCCAGACGATGATTAATGTATATGAATATAGCTTGACGCCTGATTTTTGACAAATAAAAGTCATATTTTACTTCGAAATTGTTTTTATTTTCTAAGCTTCGATAATTCTCGTAATTTTAAATATTGGTATTCACTTTCATATATGATAGACGAAAAATTGCCTTATTTTCTCTGTATACGTTTCTTAGTTTGAATATTAGACGATTTTTGAAAAACGAAAATTCTTCATAAGTCATCACTCGTTTTTCAGTTTCTTTTACATCTATTATGGAATCAGTTGATCACAGCTACTTCGGCTTATAGACTTTAGTTATATGTTGTATTCTGATTACAATTGAGTACTCATCCTAAAGATGTTAATAGAAAAAAAATCGAATAGAAAGTGATCTTATACTATATGTTTTGTTTAAACTTCGAATTCGGTTGAACTTTCTCAAATGATTTAAATTCTATCAGCGCTAAAAATACGATAGTGATACACGAAAAGATGCTTAACGGTAAATAATTTCGGATTCCTCTAAAATTTACATTATGACTGAACTAAAATGATTCTCTACTATCAGATAGGGTATGTAGTTATTGTAAGTTACACATTAAGTATGAAGTTTAGCATAAACTCTTGTTAACGAATTTCACAAAGGATAAAATATGTTTTGGATCGAGGGCAATTTCCAAAGAACTTTCAGAATCGAGCTTTTAGCTCTTAAGAAAATCAATAAAAATTTAGCCATGCTGATGTTATTCTTAAGGGATGACAATAGTTGATGAGGGAATATCTCTATAAACGGTAGATTAGTTCTTAGTAGACGTAAATTTAATAAAATCAATAGAATTGGATAGCATGGCTCTTCTAGAAAGGCGTTTTTCCCATGAGATCGACATTTCACTGAATTATTCGATAAGATCTTGTCGTGTTCTTAGTTTCAGTTTGAAAATTTTCAAAAGTATTTTTCTCAATAATACTTTAGTTCGTTTTCATAATGTTTGTTGTTCATCTTGAGATAGCACTGTTATTGTTTCGATCTTCATATCAAGGAATAGACGTAATTTTAATGTATCATACATCATATCTAAAGCAAAACGAAATAGACAGTGTTACGAGCTTACCTCATTTAAGTGAGTGCTTTTGATTTCTCTCTTGTTCTGTTATTTTGGTCTATGATGTTCTTTTTCCAATGAATTACAATGCTGATGAACATACTCTTATTGTATTATAATGATGTTCATCAATTCGATTATATATATACATATCCTTTTAACAATTTATATTGAAAATGTATATCTAGGTAATGATAATCTAAGAAATACAATTGATTTACTTTTTTTTCCTGCAATTGATATCTAGATGAGTATGGAATCCCACAAGTATGGTAGTACCCTATTACAAAGGCGTATTGGTTTGGTTTCGATGGAGAAAAGATTCTTCAGCGTACACATGCAATGAAATATCATGTTGATAAAAATCAAAATGATTAAAACATGAGCTTCTATTGTTTAAGAAAGAAGGTTAAATTATTGTTCGTGTTTTTACTTGACAATGATGGCGATGAACTCGGTTTTGATATTAGAAATTCATCGAAATATTATGGAAATAAAATGGTTTTGAAAAATCTATCAACCAGATTTGATCGTAATATTATCAACAACTTTTCTTGGTAGAAATGGTGCTGGCAGTAGTACAACATGGTCAATGTCAACCGGTTTAATACCGCCATCTTGTGACACAGCGTACATTGATGTTAACAATGTACTAGCAGGTGTAAAACTTGTTCGAAAACGACTTAGCTTTACGCCACAATACAAGATTTTATTTGATTTACTAACAGTCAAAGAACATGTGAATTTTTTTTTCTAAGTAAGACATTGGCATCGTTTTACGAAGCATTAGAAGAATATGTTTTTATTGTTAGTTTAATCCATTAGATTGCAAGATGCATCCAAAGAATCGATTGAACATGAAATAGAGAAAATGTTAGTTGATTTATTCTTGAGAAAATAGCTGATAATTATTCAACCGAATTATCGGGTGGTATCAAGAGAAAACTTTTTGTTGTCATTACCTTCATTGGAAATTCAACAGCAATTATATTAGATGAACCAACAGCAGGTAGACATAAATATTTTAGAACTCTAAAAATCAAAAGTATGTGTCCGTAGAAGAAGCTCATCCTTAAAGGAGATATTTGACCAATATAAAAGTACCTCAGTCGTGGTTCTATTCATTTCTACAATTGGTTACCTTTACGCAATGAGATAAGGGAATTTCATGACAAAGTTGCGATCATTTTCAATAGGTTTCGTTTGTCTGCATAGGCTACATCGAATTCTAATAGGGATTCTACCAAGATCTCGATTCTTATAAAAATTCTAGGTTTTTGTCAGCCTGCTCTAGCTAGATTGTTTAATTTCTTAATTGACCAATCTAGTGAATTTAGTTCGATTTGATTCCATGGGATGACTAAGACAGTTTTTCGATGTGTAAAGGTCATCAGGGACATGTATGCTGTTCATGGAACATGTAATCTATCTCAGAAATATTATACCTGAGGGGCACCGTAGTTTACTACAGTTCTTAGATTAAGCAGTGTATAGGGACGGAACATTTATCAAGGATTTAAATTTACAGATGGAGTATTTTGTTCGCAATAATACTTTCACAATACCCAGCATTTAATAGAAATATCCATCGAAGGGATGGTGGTTATTTTGGGTGGTTTTATTTCTTCTTCGATGTTTATTTACGAATGAAGTATTGATTAACTACGGTGCCGTTTTAACACACTCACAATGAATCTTTTATATCCACTCTTGTGTTTCATTCTTTAGAACTCTTCGGCTGATAGTACAATTGCACGAATGCTCTAGAGCAATATATTCTATAGAGTAGCTTACTGACTGTTCCGACGTTTATCTGAATAGTAGATATGCATTTGCTAACGTCGAAAAGAACAATTTAAAATACGTTCATGTGAAACACTTTACAAACTGACGTACCGTGGTGATAATGATATGCTATTTTATCGATCATGTTTCAAAAATAAATAAATCAGTAAACTATGGCAGTCGATAGTTTTAAACATGATTTAGATTTATTCATTTCACAGTAAATCTGTCAAGTATAAATCTCGACTATCATCTTTTTAAAGTCATTTGTACAATTTGGTAGAACGGATAAATAATCGAGGAAAATTTTCTTATCAGAAAAATAACATCTTTTTTATGAAATCTCTTTAACAGATGTTGATCGATTCGCTCGTTGAGCCATATGGGTTCTTATATTAAAATATAAAACCGATCGAACCATCATTTTATCAACACATCGTCTTGATGAATCTAATTTACTCAGTGATCGTTTCGCTATAATATCATCTGGTGAATTAAAATGTGTTGGTACAGCAATGAGTTTAAAAGGAAACTATAGTGAAGGTTATAATTTAATTATTGAGATAAAGTCATCATCAAATGAGAATCAATGTAAACAACAAGAAAATATGGTTCGTTCAGGTTCAGCAATGAACAAAACCTGTACTTCAAATTCGACACGTTTTGCAGAATTAACTGGATTTCTTCGAACATATACGTTTGATATTCATATAAAAGAAGAGCGTGGTGATTAAATCACCTACAGTACAGTAGATAATGTGGAACATACAAAAATATTTTCTATTAGTGCTTTCTGAACTGGATGAGAATAAAACAAAATATCAAATAAAACGCTACAGCGACCTGTCCTCGTAACGGTCCATCTATATGCATACGTCATACGATCATAAAAAATTCTTCTTATCTTCGATAGTCATACTTTTTCTTTATTCGAAGTTACCTAGTAGTCATAATTTATATTGAACTACTTGATTTTTTTAGCACAATTTCGATTTACTAACTTTAAAAAAGTTGACTTAATTTTTAATAATTAAACTTAGCGTTTATTATTTTTACTTTTTAACCTTTAAAAGATTTTCAACTTTCTTTAAATTTAACATGGATATTAATTAGCATTTGGTAGACATCAGCAGAATTCTTACAAATAATTAGGAATAAAGCACTAATCCGAACTAAATATACTCCAAGAATTGACAATATTTTTATAAATTTTTATTTTCGTCCTAAAATTCTTCGTGACTTTCTCTGGAATTGATATAAATAATAGATTACATGAAACTTCTGTTTTTTATTGTTTATATGTCTGCTATTTTGAGTTCTGCTACAGTTTCATAAGCTTTCAATCTAATCTTCATCGTGAAAATAGATTCCCTTAATTCTGACGAAGAACACATGTAAACTTGTTGAAAAAAGTAATAAACATAATGAGACTCACTTTTGAACACGGATTGAAGTTTACGTAATGACTTCATCAGAATATGTCTTGATGGACTATAAAAATAGGTGAATAAAATTAGAGATTCCCATCATTATCATCAATCAACTTAAATATATTTGCGTTAAGTTTCGATTAGTTTCATCGATCTGTATACTACTTGAACTACAAGAGTTCGCTTTCAACTATTTTTTTGTAATAGTTTACTGACTTCCTTATTGGTTGAACTATTTTCTTTTTGTTCAGGTATTACTTATTGGTGTGGGAATTTTCTTTGGAATTTTGCAAATTATTGTGTATCGATCTCATTTTGTATGATGATATTTGTTATATTGGATATTGAAGCATACGTATATAAATCAAATCTTCTCTGTCTTCAATTATTATTGTTTCTCTTTGCCTTCACTACAATACCATTGATGTATACAGAAAATTATTTTTTCCGAACATCACCGACTGGTTTTGTACTTGTGTCATGTGTTAACATATTTGTTGGTTTAATAATAACATTTACGTCAGAAAATTTTGCCGATTAACCTGATTCGAACAATCTAAATGATGTTGTTAAAGAGTATTTCTTATTTTTCTACACTATTATCTTGGCCAAGGTTTGATTCGATGTGAGAAAGACATATTCGATTAATGTTTTCAGTCTTCAATATAGTTAGTCTATTTATTTGACATGAACTGAAATTGTCTATGGATATTTATTTTCTCAGTTTCTGGATTTGTTTCAACTACCCCTTTTCAAATGGATATTGTTGGTCGAAATTTATTATTATTATTTTTTCAAGGCATTATCTTTTTTCTATTGGCTATCATTTTACATTCATGATTCTCTTTTCTATAAATAGTGGCTGCGTTCGTACACTCAACAATCTGAAATCCTCAGATGCAGATGATGACGTTACCACTGAACGACACAGAATTTATTCAGATCTGAATCATATGAACCATGATGTTTTACGAATAGATTTAGTAAAAGTAAAAATGGGAAGAAAACGATGTTTAGAAAAAGTTCGAATAGTTTTCATATTTTCTATTGTTTTTTTAATAGGTTTATGGATTGGTATTCGATGTTTTCGATTGTTGGATGTGAATGATTCAGGAAAATCGACAACATTTTAAATGCTTACTGGAGAAATTTTAATGAGCGACGTGAATGCATACATTAAAAATTATAGTGTTATGAAACAATTGGATGTCGTGCGACAAAAATATTGGGTGAAACTCACTAATTTTTTATTAATGATTTTCATCGGGAAAATATTTTTTCTTTCTAGTTATTGTCCACAATTTGATGCACTTGATTTGTTATTAACAGCTCGAAAACATCTTTACTTTTATGCTTGACTATTTGGAATCAAACATAAGAATATGCCATTTGTATATTTAACTGTTTCTCACGTAAAAAAATAAACTGCTATCAGTATTTTTCTAGATTAACAGTCATTCATCAACCATCTAGTCGACTTTCCATATCTATATATAGTTACATATATCGGTTGTATAGTAAAATACAAGACAAATAATAAACAAATATTCGAATCTCATCTATTGATGATTACTGAATTTTTTAGAAACGATCAAGTAGACATCGTATATTTTAGACTATATTTAGTTCTCGAAGAAAGATTAATAACGTTTCATAAGCTATACTGACCACTGAAGAAGTATCTAATACAAATATGCAACGAAGATATTCGCAATTTTTTAAAATTTCCAGTGTTTTTTTTTGCTGTGTCTGTTGGCAATCTTCATCATACTCTTGTCTGTTCGGGTGATTTATTTCCTATAGGAACATCATTGACTGTATCTGAAAAATGATACTAAGTTTTAACAAAATTTTTGACCGCCTTACTCATGAGACAAATACATTGGCAATGAGATTTAAAACCACAGTACTAATTATAACTAAGATTGATACAAAGTCGATTTGGAAGGTAAGAAATTAAAATAAATAAATTCGTCTTTGGCGAATAATTTTTCAAACATCACTGATCAAACTATCAGCTAGATAAGATCGAGTTCCATTAGGACTTGAAACAAACCTGTTATTGTTCAATGGAAAACCGGAGTGTAGTCAGCAAAAATGGGAAAACTTTTGTTTGAAAGTTATTTTTTCTCAAATCCCTGTCCCTTTCTTGAGATATATTGTTTCTAATGAGTATTTCCTGTGCATTGGCTGTGTACTCTCTGAGAATCGGGAATATTTGACAGCAAATTACAGTTCCATGAAGCCCTTACATTAGTCTACTGGAGTATCTGTACATAGAGGCTCATGCATACAAGAAATTTAAAAAAAAATATATGAAGATGAAGAATCAACTTGACCTACAGGGCAGTTTTCGAAATAGTTCTCAATTAATATTACAACTTTTCATTACATAAATGCTCAGAAATATGTATTTCTGTACTAAAATAATCGGAATCTCTGGATAACTATTCTTCATCATTCTTTTATCTAACAGTGTATGCTTAAATTACTTTATTGGAATCCATTTAATCGATTAAATAATTATAAGTATCTAAAGTGTAAACTTGGTTTTGTTTTTCTAAGAATCTATTGTTCTATACTTAATCGTCCATCATTACTTAAGCAAACAAAGGCTCATCTACGTTTTTATGAAATCAGAAATACATTAACGAATACAAGTTGTAATTGGAGTCATTCTTATTTTTAAAATAGTTCTCTTAATGAATTTGAAACAAGATGTCCACGTTATATCCATGTCCTAAATCATATAATTATTTCCGACGACTAAATCTTTCTTTTACGCGATTATTTTATCCTTTCTCTCTTATTCGATATAGACTACAAGTCATAGTGAACGTTTGAGAAACTAGTTTCATTTTAATGATTCAAGAAATCATAAATCATGAGACTCGTTTTATTAAATCAAGATGAAAAAATAACAAAATTTGGTGACACAATTCAGTAGTTAATACTGTTCTGCAAAAGTAATATTTGAATAAAATCTTGCTGCTTGCTTACGGAAATGACTTGGTCGTACGCTTTGAGCTGATCAACCAGTGAGACAATATGCAGGTGGTAATAAACGTAAATCATCAATAGCAATTTCACTTAATGTAAATCTATCTATCATATTTATGGGTGTAAGAGTTTATATACAATAACTTTACGAAAGATGAAAAATGTCATTCTGCATTTTACTTCCTTCATTCAGATAGAGAAATTAGTCTATAGATGAAGAATTTCTTCAAGATATAATAATGCACATGCGCACTCGATCAAACTCAAATGGTTAGTCTCACTCCGTGTCAATATCGTTCATCGAGTAAAACAATACTGTGCTCGATATCAAAGAATCATCTTTAGTCCTTCATAAAATTACATCTCATCGATTTGATCTTGAATTAGAATAGATAAAAAGACTTCTATCAATAGTTAGGAACCGATAACAGGAATGGATGTACGTGCTAAACGAACTCTATGGAACTTTATTATTAAATTAACGTGCGAACATCAGAAATCTGTTGTTATCGCATCATATTCAATTATAGAATGTGAAACACTATGCAATCAAACTAAATATTTAGATAATGAAGAGAAAAAAAACTGAGAAGGATTTCACGAGATGTTTCTTTATTTTTCTAAAATTTATTTAGGACTTGTTATTATGGATAGTGGAGAATTAAAATGTTTCGGTACTGTACAGCATTTGAAAGACAAGTAAATAGACACTCATGTTTCTTGTTTTAAATTTTTCATGAAATACTTTCTTATAGATTTAGTGATGGTTATACAATACTTATTCAAACAAACATTGACATTAATAGAGAAATTTTGATCAATTATATTCAACAATATGTATCACAAACTATTGCTGAAGAAGAACATAATAAAATGATACATTTTCGTGTATCCACAAGTCTTTCATTATACAGAAGATGTTTAGTATATTAGAAACAGCAAGAGATGAATTAAAGGGTCTTGGTGGAAAAGACCAAAAAAAATCGAGAGAGGACAATAGCGAAGAGGAAGATAGGGAAAAAATAGAAAGAGAACAAAATCGAAAATTTAAATGAGCTAAAGAAAAAATTAGAGATGATCATTTCTATTCTTGTAACTCATGGTTTAGGCTGTTTTATTGATTGAAAAAAGAATACTGATAGTGTATTTAGAAAAATGTTATTTTTTTCTTTCCAATTAATAGTGATAATCCAATATTTTTTCGAGATTATTGTTTTATTACATCGAAATAAATAATGATCACAAATTATTAATGGATTACCTTTATTCGATGAAGCAAAAGATATCTCAAGTGTCTGAATGTTAAATGAACTATTTTCAGAAGCTATATTTGAAATCATTGTCACGATATATCTATTTAATATTCAGGTTTTCTCGATTTACCGGAAAAAATGTGCCATTCGATGAGTGACCAATAGGAACTGAAATTATTGAATTTTGTAACTTCATTTTTTATTTTATTTGCGAATATAACTGGTGACTCTCATATGAGGTCCCATCAGTACACAGTCCAAAAAAATGAGAAATAAAGAAGAAAAAGGACAAAATGAAAATGGAAGACCCCCTCGAGAAAACTTTCTTCCGGTGCAATAGAAGACCCCTTTAATTAATTACTTTTTTGCTGATTAGGGAATTTAATTAGTGTTTTCCCATTAAAATATGCTAGATTCTTTGGGTTTTCAGTTGGAATTATTAAGAGAATGTGTTCATAATGATAATGACACCCTTAAAGCCTTGAAAATACCGATGGGAATCCGGAAAATCCCTTTAGTTTTCTGGAAAACCTTTTAAATTAAATATTGGGAAAAAATTTGATTCTTAATAGAAGACCCCCCTGGAAAATTTTTTTGCTAGAACATAGCAGAAGACCCGGTGTCTTTTATTGTAGGGGGGGGGGGGGATTAATAATAACAAACAGAAATTTTGTAACTACATGTTTTCAATCATCTGATGTTTGTATTCGGTTTCATTTCGTCCATCATAGCATATTTTCGCTGTTTTCCTTCTGTATAGTTTTGTTTTCGCTATTCTCCTCTTTCAATTGTTTTTCCGCCATTTTCATTTTCACTCTTTTCCACTACTCCAATTAAAGAATCTAATTGAAGATTATAGTATAAAACAAGTAACATTGAATGATATATTTGTTAATTTTGCTAAAATCCAAGATAACAATCAGCTATTAAATGAAAAACATGAACACGAAAATTCTTATGCATTAATTCATAGAAAGGCTAATGTTGTTGTTAAATCTGATAAATATATAATTAGATATAGACAATATAGTTTTGCTTATTAAATTTGATTACAAAGTCGATAGTGAATTTATTTTCATTTTTTTGTTAGACAGCTGACTTGTTAAACATATAAACGTACAAGATAGATAAAACATTAGTAAATTACACAAACAACTAATAATTCTTTTATAGAAGGTGTACTTGAATTCGTGGAAATTATGTGCATTGCTGTTGAACTTGCGTAACACCGTTCTAAGTTCATACACTGTTTCTTTGCTACGATATGCATTACTAATACAAAACTTGAGTCAATATTGTCTTTTCGAACTGTTACTGAGTTCAATCCATAATGAGAATTTTAGATCGTTGAGAAAAATATTGTAGACATTTGCACTCATGCAACTTAGTCACTTAAAAATATTCATTGAGTTTGAAGTGATGAGCCGTAAGCAAATCTTGATAGGAATGAAAAAAATTTTCCTCATAGATAAAAGTCTTATTTTATCTCCTTCATGTAAATACCGATGAAGTTTTGTGTGAAGACATGATACTTCAGGCTGATCTATAATCTAGAATATAACGAAATAAAGCGTGTGAGAGTTGTAGCAAAAGATAATTTGATGTTACCAAGGTAAAATCAGAGAAAAAATATTATCCTTCTTTCTGCGTAATCGACTTCATGAATCTATAGATTCGACTATAACAATTTATAGAGACTGCATTACACATTCTACATTTTATAGACAATTATTTTATACATGTATCTAAGTATATATACTTGATGGCATACTATTGTATATTTCAAAAATAGTTTCCATCTGTATTGTTTTGTTCTTTCAAATAGAAATCTTGAATTCTGTCAAGATTTCTTCATAATTTAAATGGCTATTCATCGCACGGAAACTGTAAGTATATTTTTCGTGGATTAAAAAATTCCAATCCTGTAATTTTCTCATACATTTCAATAATAGAATATTTTTCTCAAGAATTTCGGTTCGGCCCTTTTTCCGAGATTGAAAGCGAAAATGATTGATTTCATTCATCACGAAATTTCATGCATTATTTATGCTGCCTTTTGGATTTAAAGCCACAGTGAATCTAACTGTTGCATGCTGGTTTTACTTCAGGCATAAAGCACTAACCGGATATTTTTCTTGTAAAACTAAATGCTTGTAATAGCTTAGTGAAAGTTTTATTACCTATATTTTTCTTCCTCATTTGCTTTCGTTCGTTATCCAAGGTTACAAAAACAATCGATCTTTCACAATATTTCTTTTCTCTATCGATTCTATCTATTTTTCTTTCGTGTACAAATACTTATTTAAATATATATATATCTGTATACGTATATGTGTAAAATTTGAAAAACAAAAGCAAATAAATCATATTTTTTTTATTTGTATTGTTTTATTTTTGTTAACGTGTACGATAATAAGCAAACATATTTGATTTTTTTTCGTTTAATTTATTAACAAATATTATGCTTGTTGACTTGTGATTTGTTTTTTTGTTAAAGCTCGTATGGATCGTTTTCGACCACTAAGTAATGGACTCATACAACAAAACCGACCTATTGAAAGTAGTATTTAATAAGCACAAATAAAAAATGAATGAGAATTATTGATTTCATGCAGTAAATCTTACGTTCAAATTTTGGCTTCATTAATAATTTAAAATCATTATCATCAAATAATCCATTCTCTTCAAAACAAAGAAAAAGCACAAAATAAGACCACCAGCCAAGACTTTGATAGATTTCTTTTCATACCTGGGTATAAAGAATTTTCAAATGTCAATCGTCGAACAAGTGCTCGTTTTGCGTCGTCCGGTTCGTACTAAATATTAACAAAACCAAAAGTAGATTTATTTTCTACTGCACTTATTAAAATCTTGGCAACTTTAGCAATCAATTTTCACGGAGATCATTTAATTATACATTGGTTTAGTAGAACAATAAAGAAAAATAATTATGTTCATCAAGAAGTTTTAAGTATCTATTATTGATAGACATTTACATGGGATACAGGCTCCCATGCATTGCATAGATGAGCTTATGTGTAGAAGTATATGTTCATGTTTTAATAATAGTTCTTCTGACAGGTCTTCTCTCCTTTTATCAAGTTTATATGGTGTGGGAAATCTAACATATATTAGTACTTAATAACAGCTTATCACTTGTCAGCACAAAGTAGGATTTACAAAAGTGGACAGTGATGGGAAGAAGGGGGGAGGAAGAAGTAGGAAGAGGATAGGGAAGGTTTCAAGAAATGTGCATCTTCGATATTTTCAAATGATTCATTATTAACTTGAAAGAAAAAAGTCTACAACTTTCAAAAGCAGTTTTCTTCATTCTTATGGGATATTGCTCTGTACATTTCTTTAACCTTTTAATCGTGTGCAACCACTGTATGCTTGGAAAAGAAGCACCTCGTGTGTTATTTAGGATGCAAACAATTATTCATTTAGGATTTCAATAATAGAATTATATTCACGTCAAATCGTAATAAAAAATGAATACAAAATTATTGTCCCTCGATTAGTCGACCCTAGAAAGAAAATGTATCATGCTCTCTTTCATCAGGTAAATGTGATAAAAATGTTCAAATAAAAAGTTGTGAAAGAAATTCCATACCTCATCTACATCATGATGCATAAGTCGAAACGAATTCACGATAAGAAATTGATTGACAAGAAGAACAAATAAACATATATAAATAGTTGCCATCGATGAGTTGTAAGTTTGTTTTCCAATGCCAAGCATGATTAGGATATTTTCTTAGTTATAGTATTATATGGACGTTGTATGTATGTGTATATGGAAAGAAAATTTTCAAATGATCTTATATTACTGAATGTATTCGGACAGAATAAAGACGATCGAAATAATATTATAGATAATCTATTCTACAACTAGAGGAGAATATGAGAGAATATGAAAACGAGATAAATCTTTCATTGATTAAAGAAGATGGTAACACGGCAAGAAAGAGAGGGAGGAAGACAAAGATAGAGAATAGACGAGGTTATACATGAAGAATGTCTGTATCTGTATTTGAAACTTGTCTACTCAAAACGTTGATCGTCGTCTAATCCATCATCTCACCAGATTATAATCAGACATGTGTATTTTTAACATACCCTAGCATTATTGTCCCAGTGCTATTTTCGATTATCTGAACAATGTGGTATCCATTCGGTTGTACAAATCAGTAAATCTTTCCTGATTGAAATGAAAACGACTAGAATGCATGTATATCATACAGTTCTTTCATTGTTCTATTGTGCACTAACAATTTTTCAACAACGAAGTTTGCGTTGTTATTATCGTATGATTCACTAATTTCGGCCACAAACCGTACATGAATACCATCGTACTATTAAAAATAATTGACTTCATTATTGCCTATCTGATGCATGACATACAACAATTCAAATAAAATCATGATCTGCTAATTTGCAACGACAACAATATGAAATTTCACACTTTATTACTGTAAAGATTCTGGTATCAACAACTTTCCATATCCGAATGGATACTTCTTGCGTGATTGTTTTTTGCCAAGTCAAGACTTTCGAAGTATCACCTATCGTTGTGTGTCATCATTTAGATAAAGCATAAACTTCCTAGTATGTTTATAAAATCTGACATGCCAATGACAACAAATAGCATTTGATTACATATGGCAATATCAGCAACATTATTGTTGTCTTCTTTTACACATTAGTTTTTAATCAAATACCCTATTAAAGAATAAAACAGCATATTAATTATATGAAATCGAATTTCAAATACTCTATCTCTACAATAGTAACTTAACTAACCACTAGTATCAGGTTACTAAGACAAATTTCTGAAAATATTGATAGTCACTAATATACAGAATTACTACGCTGATAAAATGGTCGAATCGAGACTTCCTAACCTCAATCTAAATACTCTCGAACTCTATATATTTCACGATTGGTTGGATAGCGAAAACAAAAGCCAAACATTTATTTTAATTTCGCGTGAAACATTTCTTTGCAAACATACTTTGTGTACAATAGCTAAGTAATAGAATGACAGATAGAGAAAAAGTGTGAGAAAGGCCAAGAGAAAGCAGCTAACAGGGTTTTTTCAACTTCCCTTTTCTTCTCAAGTCAAAAAACTTAATCTACGAAACTACAATAATTGAATATTTTTAGCAGGATAACTCTACAAGACCACCAAAGTATTACACAATAGAAAAATTTCCAATAGGTATTATGTATCAAAATGTAGCTCATTATTCTAAGTATTTCTTTGCCGGAAGGAAGTGAAATAGCTTATTTGTATAACAATCACATACAAACAATGATAATTATTTCAGAATAAAGGTGTCTAAGTAGACTTCTCGAAGTGATTCATCTATGTCATTCGTAGATTCTAATGATATCTTTACAGGTATGCATTTATATACTCGCATAGTATGAATTACGGAATAATTATTTTAAAATTGTTTATACGAAATTGTCTAGTCCTTACACTATCTTTTAATTATTTATAAGTCAGTTTTCTACGTTAAAGCAGCGGTTCGTATTTAATTGAAATGGGTTGATACAAGAATGAGCGAATATATAACGATAATGAATAATAATAGTTCAGATTTCGGATCAGAGTGAAGACTATTGGCTTAAGTTGACAAACTAAATTTGTTCACTCGTTCACATGATAAATGGATCGTTTTAAATTCAGTTTAATTAAAATGAAAAGACGTTTAATTAAACATATATTAAAAAGTGACTTAACTCAATCATGTTTCGATTGAGATGAGTGATTCAATTCGAGACAGAATGTCATCTTCATCAAATGTAATTTCATATTAACGTTATACTAATCAAGGTCGCTTGATTGTAATCACGCAACGAAATTAAAGTGTTCTTGTATAATTACATTTTCTTATTATTTTTTTCTACAAACAATGATTTTCACTGTACATATGAGTTAAAGTTCCATATACACACAGATTTAATCTGATAGATGTGTTAATATTGAAATGTCTATGTACACTTCAACATCGATATATGTTTTGTTTTATAAGACTGGCTCTTAAATAGAATTACAATGGAACAATTTTAATAAGAGTATGATTCTAGATGTTCAATTTTCTCATCTCTTGTAAATAGCCTTAAAAAGTTAAGAACATTCAGAATTCATTGGTTTTGTTGGTATCTCTACTGCATTCAAAAAAACAAACAAACAGTCCATTTCAGTGAAAAATATATGAAAAATCGTGATATAATCTAAGCAAGATAGCGACACGTTAGATCTTTCACAAAACACTATAATTATTTATATTGGCAAGCTGTTTTATGGAAATATTTTAAATGATGTTCGTCATTATCAATACGAAATATGAGCATTTTTAATCACGCAAAATCAAGTACTTTGTGAGTATTCATTTCGTACGCTTAATTTCTGGTTTGCTTTCTGCAAACAAACAAGTATAGAAGTAGAACATGACTAAGATCGTTACTTGAATTAAAAATTTATGACGTTATATTAAAGAGTTTAAATATAATTAGATCATTTTATACTAAGAGTTCTCCTAGAATATTTTATACGTGACTATTTTGTCTGTTCACAAAAAATTAAGAATTTGATAAAAACCAGACTCAATCATATTCTACGTCTAAGCACGTTTGTTCAAGAACAAAGCCTGCAGAACGAAGATTCATGAAGACGAGTCTTTATTTACTTGCTGAACGTCTTCCAAACATATATATATATATATACATGCTGAACAAGTGAAAGTGTTACCGCAGTCTATTTGAATGAACATATTGGCCTGTGCTTAGCACTTTATCTGATTTCGTGGTTCCGATTCGAGGTTAATATTTTAGGGAGTGATTAAATCTCTAGTACACTAGAGAAAAAAGAATATGGTCACCATAAATGAAAGTAAAAAATTGTCTTACACTATTTCTGAATGAAATTTTAAACTTCTAAATAATATTCTCCGAGATAATCGTATAACATGATAACATATCGTGTTGACTGCATCTATTACAACATAATTTATTTTTTGTCCTGAACATAAGTCAAATCAAATATTGAAAACATTATTCATTTGTATTTAATTTATTTACAACTAATAAACAGTATGGATTAAAAATTTTTAAAAAAGACATATTGCAGTTCGAAGACCATGAATTACAAAATCCTCTCATTAATATATTTTATCCGATGTTTGTTATAGTAACAAAAATTTTGAAAGAAAACAATTTGATAAAATTCGACTATGCACCACTTGGATTAAATTTATATAGTAGAACATAGAATTAAATCCAGCTGACAGAGAAGAATCATTAAGTCGACTGAATATTTATCATCGTACGAAATATTTTAGAAGTTAACCTTTTTACATTATGCAAATCCTAAGTAAGAGAGACCCTTACTAGTTGATGTTAATGAAAACATTGTTTTTTCTGATGATGGTCTTGAAGTTATATTTCTATTCGCAATTTACTGGTAAATACACAATAATTTTCAACGTACTTTTCTACGGTACATATAAAAAGATGTTAAAATAATGATCAGATCATCTTACCCTTTCATTTTGTTTTCCTACATTTGAGTATTCTGAATTGTCTCTGTTTCATATTCATACGATAGAATTCGATTACAAACGTCAAAACTTCATTTCTCTCGATTGATCTTTAAGCATTCTCTTTTATTCTTTCTTCATGCTCGAAATATGTAGTTGCTTTTTCCTGTTCAGTTGAGAACAAAGAACGTCGGAATAATGTAACTCATTTGTTTTTATCTTGCTATGGATCCTCTTTTGAAAAGTTATAAGAGACATAGGATGAGTATTTGTTTGACTTCTTGTGTTGTGAGAGAGATCAAGAATGTAATTAAATGAAAATTGAAAATTTTTTTTGTTAAACTGCTTTACTGAAAATACCACATAATTTGATTTTTTTCTTGTAGTTTTCAAAATACTTACTTATTGGACTCGAAAAAAGGAAGATTATTTTAGCGTCGAAGAAGAAACAAAACATGTGGGTGTTGCTGCTAATGGCTTTATTGTTTTTACACAAACGTATGTTCCCACAAAATTGGAGTTGACCAATCAGTATGAATACTTACATCTTCAGAAAGATGAGTCTAAGCCGAAAAAGATGTTGCTCAAAGAACTGTAAACATTCTGGAGATAATGAAACTAAAATATTAGTTAATTCAGTTGAGAATTGACTGTAAGAATACATAAGTCAACGTAGCCTTCGTAACCGACATTCACACAATTACAAAAGAAGAAAAGAATGAGAAGAATCAAGAGACTATAAAACGTTTAGCTCTTCTTCCAGATATTAGAAAATAGATGGGTCTATGATTATTCATCGTTGATTGTACGAATTCGAGAGATTCAGATGACAACAAGAACTTTGAACATAGTATTAACTCATATGCGCTCATATTGTAAATCCGGAATCCTTTTCTTCTATGAACAGTGGGTTGTTCAGATCGATAGGATTTTACTGAAAATTCTAATTGAAAAAATTACTTACTAAAGAAGAACTCATATCAAGTTAATCAACGTAGAATCTTTTTATACATATACTCTTGTATATCAAATATACATGATGAGACACAGCTAGAATACGAACATGCGAAATATGAAGCAGATATTTAGAATAGCACGTTTATTTATAAACTAAAAATATTTTTCATTTTTCAGTGAACATAAGATTGTGTGATAGTGTTTCAATGAATATAATATGAGTTATCTCCCCTTGAACCCATTTTAGTAATAAAAAGATATATTCAACGTCGTTTAATTGTACGAGAAACAAAGTTTGAAGTCGTTTTTCTGTATTTCAACTTATTTGTGCTCGACAGTAAGAGGTGATGTTGTCTGAAATAGAATGATAATACACCTTTGCAGGCTTCGGTGAGTTCAAACAAACTGTTCCAGAAGATTTATTGAATTTTATTTAGTGACTGAAAGTTGTCCTCTACAATGAAAATTCCAACAATCGCGTTTATAGAAAATACCTTTTTCAATCAAACTTTAACAACTTTGATTATTTCTTTATTCACAGATCTTCGTTTGTCATAATAGTAAATTAGTTTGATGACATGGTTGGATATTCAAAATTCTCGACTATTTAAATTGATACAGTAAAAACAGGCAAGAACAACAGGTACAACTTCATATGAAGATTCATTAATACGTTTACTATTCGATGATGAATGATATTTGATGAGCGATGGCACTGATATCGTCAACTTGATGTGCAAGTAAACGTTCATATAAAGTTAAAGGAAACTTCTCCTCCTCAATCGTGCAGTGAAGAGATTTCGAATTTGTATTCATTTTTAGAAACAAAAATCGAGAATAGTAATTTGAGCAATCTCAACGTAATATAATTTCTGTATCACAGTTTCGTATTAAAAGTTTGGAGAAACGTTTTGTTTAGTCAAGCAGTGATACGTCATACAGATGCTCTATTTTTCTAAAAATGTGATGGATTATACTAGTCCTGTATCAAAAACGACTAATTGAGCCTTTTCTTTTCGAATGACTTCTTGTAAAAAGAAGATTCAGGACTGAAGTTTTCACTTTTCGAAAGAGAATATTGCGATTCATTGAATTCTATACGATTGGTTTTTCATAGTTTCTTTTTTTCTTCAAGATTCTAAATTGAGATTTCATAAAATAAGTCTACTTTATGATGGGTTCATAGTAGGGTTTTGCCAGTCAGACGGTTAATTAAAAGTCTCAGGAAAAGATCCGTACAACTAGTTGAGATTGACAGGCGTAGAACTGATTCTTGATGAGTTTTAGGTATTGTTCAAATCAGATTTGTCAGTGACATTTCAAGCAATTTCTCTAGGAATCGAGTTGCTTTTGCTGTTAGTTTTTCTTAAATAAAATACCATTGTTTGATGCTTAACAAATTAAACAAACAAAATTCGGTCAACACATTCGGAAGACTAAATAGTCTAGGGTTCGGTGTATTTTCATTTGCTGTTTCGAACACTGAGAATTTCAATTATCAATCCTTTTTCTACAATAATTTATTCAAAAAGTACTCATTTGATCTTTGTTCAAATATCATCAGTAAAACTGCCAACATTTTACCTGCATACAGCTCTTGTCAAAATTCGATAATTAAAGTATTAATTTGTGAAAAATGAATCATCAAAGAAAATATTCACCCAAAGTCTTATTTATGATAACATAACTCCGAACGTAGGTTTATGTGATGGAAAATATCGACTTGTTTACTTACATATGCATATCTACCAATGAATGTATTAATTTTAAAAAGAATGAAGAAGTCATTATTTGATTTATTTTGATCTTAATTATCGTCTTTTATTTTTCTACGAGTAAAGAAAACGTATCATCTTCATACAAATAGTAAACGTCATTCATTTGTATCTAACACGATGAACTATGAGCAGAAACAAATGGAACATGGTGAAGTAGCAAAATAAATGATGTTTTGTTTTTGACAACTCGATAACGACATTATCAAATGCATGAAGGTGTCACATTGAATTATTTCGATTTGACACGAGTTAAAAAACTACTTCTCAACGTACAAACAAATACATATATATATATATATGAAAATTTGCCGCATCAATATCAGAGGATAAGTTTGAAAGAAGAATTCACATAAATGTTAGAGTACCTGAGGCCAATCTCGTTTCGAAGTCGCATTACAGTACTAATTAACATGTCATTGAAATAGTGTGTAGTATTACTGACTCATGAAATCTTCTAATTAAATATATGAATCATCTTCTAGTTGATTTCTAAACGACAGTAGAACTATGCAAATATACAAAGTCCAAGTAAAAATCTATTATTTCTATTGAATTCCTCAAAGCAACTAATAACGCAAAATTCCACGTCTGAATGTTTTCATAGAAATTTTGAATATGTCTTCGTCGCATTTCGTTTATTAGCCTATGTAATAACAAAGAAGAAGCCTTCCGAGAATAGTTCCTGTCTGCTGTTTTAACTATAAAAGGTGGCAAAGGTCTTGAAATACTCAACTCTATTAATCAGTTAACTTGGCCTATTCAATTTTACTCTGTCACAGGTCATAGAGTTGTTTGTCAGTGTATGCGCATGGTGAAAGATCTGTGCACACCTCCTCCGAAATCCCACTAAATATCTTATAATTATTTAAATATTCATTCATTTGAAAAACACAGACTGCCAAGAGAGGAAGGTTGCATTTCAGTTCGTATCCTGATAAATTTTAACATTTTATTCGTCGTAAAAAATAGTTTCGATTCTGCTTGTTCGAATTACAAATAATATTGGTGATCGTATTACTACAATAGAATACTATTTATTTATTGCTATTTATCAATCAAGAGAACTTGCTGATTTGACAAGATACAGTTGCTGCTCTGAATCAATTGTCATGACAATATTCACTTCGAACTTAAGACTTTTAGATCAGACGTTGTTACTAATAAAAAAATTATCAACCTGCTAGTGCAAAATGATTAATTACGATCATACATAGATGTTTCTTATTCTTCCTGTAGTTGTCTCTTCGTTGTAATTCGAATCTGTTTGATATTAATTGAAATCGAATGGATTCATTACAAACAGTACGAGAAATGACTGTCACTATTTACATCCTCGTTTTCTAGACGGTAAACTTCCAAATAAATTCTCAAAAGATTTTGATTCGAGCAAAAGGTAAAGAAAATCGCTCAAATCTGAATATTCAACTGATAAATATATTAAAACAAATAAATATATGGATGACTCAAATAAATTGGAAGACAATATCTCCAAAGATAACTGTATAATAATAGCCCAGAAGGATCATTCCGACCGTTGGATCTGATCATGTTTCTATTGGAGTTTCACTTATCCGACGAAATCCCATCAGATTCCTGGTTGCGATCCGAGATTCGGATCCCTAGTATTGGATTTTATCGTATGATAAAACAGGCCTCCACTATTGGGATTAAATGCTAATTCGTACACAAATAAGAAAATAGATTTTTTCCGTCGCATCCGTTACTGTTTCTACAACCCAGACTCCCATAAGATTTCATCGGATCTTAGGATCCGATCGGATTCGGTATTGGATTCATTCACCTGGGAGATTGGCATTCATTAAAAAATTCTTCACGTAGAATATTGTTTTTTTTAATTTTTATTTAAAAATCCCTAATTTATTTTAATACATCAAATACTATTACATGTCAAACTAATGTTGCTCAATAGAATTCATACGGTAAAGGAAGTAGATTTTCAATTTTATTGTTAGAATAATTGAATTTGTTTGCACATTGAAGTTCATTAGTGAAATAAAAAAAGAAATCAAATGTGAATTTTCCCACGAAATTCAAAATTCATAAATTTTCTTTGTGTAGTACGAAGTCTTCGAAGACATTCTACAAAATGAAATCATGATAGACTAAAGTGATGTAAGTTGAGAAATAATTCAGAAATCTGCATATCTTACGTGGAACAATAGAAATTAAAAGATTCAGACTAAAGTTTCCGAAAACAATCATAGGGATTATCAATTAGCTATTTAAATTGGATTTGTTTGAGCAAAAACAGTTGAACGAATAGATAAATATTAAAGCAGAGGAAAAAGAAAAATGTGATCAAAATAAGATAGCAGAGGACCGATAAAAGAGTAGCCATCCGTATCAAGAATATTTTGATATGTTCAATGATTTAGCGTTGCTCGTTCTTAATAATAGAATAACAAAGTACATTGGTATAATTAATTAAAAGAATGATTGCTCATTTGAAAAGATTCTTCGTTGACGAAAAGAATCAAATTGTGTCCGTTCATACATTTCGACCAAAGTCTTTGAAATTTAATGCTATAAGAATCATTTCAATAAGTGATTCTTTCATACCTGCGTAAACTTTGTATTGACAACAGCTGTCTCGAGTTAAATGCATTCTCAAATACTAATTGAACTTCAGAGTTGATTCTAAGTCGATTAGTCTATTTTATTATCAGTCGATAAAACAAAATAGTATCAAATAGATCGTCGTCAGTGATCCACGCTCGAATATAGAAATAAGAATTTCACTTTCTTTTGGTCTTTTGTTTTAGAAAATTACGTCCAAGTTGATAATTAAGCCCACTAATATGTAAGAGATATACCATAATCAGTTAATTTTTTTTTCAAAGTCTTTTAGTAACATATCTAGTTCACTATTTTGATGATCTTACTGATCTGTCAGTTTTCTGTTAAGTCATTAGTCATCTCATCAACGTAGACTAATACAGTCATTTAAAGATTTTTACTCTCTAGAATGATCATTTGTTTTGAGGAAGTTACGTATAGTGTAATATTAAGTTGTGCATACGAATGTAGATTGAAGTTTTTGTGAATTATTCCCTAAACTGTTAGCAATCGGAAATGCAAAGCAAGAGTTGTTTAATTAAATATTTTCTCACTTTTATCTTTATCAAAACAGAGACTGATTAAAAGTCAGCATTAATGGTGACTATTGTCTTAATCATGAGAAAAAATTACCTCAGAAAAAGTAATACTAAAGTCAAATTGGCATCCTTTAAAACAATCTATACAATTAAATTATTTATTGTTGATTCTAACAAGTCGAAAAATGACAAATATCTGTTCGTTTCGTAATCTAAGTATCTTATTCTATGTTTTTCGTAGTTAAAAGAGTAATAATATTAATAGAATTAATATTAGACCGATAGATTGATGGAAACGAGCTGAATTCTACGCTATAGTAAAATTTAGTACGGTACGTAAAATTTTGTCTAAAGAAAAAGTCCTATACTCGAAATGTCATTGAACAATGAAATCAAGATGTAACTTATTACATCTTAATCTTAATCAGTAAAAAAACGAAGAATCAAATTCACTGAGTCACTAGACATAGTATGCAACTTATTGATAGCCGATAAGTGAAAAAAACACATGTACTCTAGATGATTGCGAGAAGATAAAAATGAATGGTTTTAATATAGTGGTCTTGAACGAATGTAATACAATGAAAGAGTAATCATTCTGAGTGCAAATATTTTCAGCATCGCTAAGATTAAGAGAGCACAAGCATCTTGTAAAAATATTGTCATAATTTAATTATTTATTCGACATATTTTTGACATAAGTCGATTCAACCTTTCACATATTAAATAAAATATTTATAATTGTCCGAGTCTGAGAATTTTACAGTGAAAGTTTAGTTTTTCATAGATGTATCTGATTTAAGAAAACAAATCTAGTGTGGAATAGTGTCATTGTTTTCTTCACAGTAGATATTCAACTAAGAGATTATTTCTCTCATGTTATTAAAATAGCGATTGATATTTTGAATCTTGTTTCAAAACTCAACTCATAATTTATAGGATCGTTTTGGAGAGATCATGTTGATCTTTGCAGCAGAAAAGTATGCTAAAAAATTTTTCACGGTGGATACAAGTGTGTTTATTTGCAACCGTAGTTTGCTTGGCGTATAATTTCTTATTTAAATACTTATTTAGTTTTATCAACGTAGATTAACTCATAGTAATGATAGAACTATTGGAATATTTGTACTTAGATGACAATGAAATGTATACGAGTTCTATTAGATTTATTGTTCTAAAGAATGCTTGAACGTGTTTCAAAAAAGTCGGTGATCCCTAGTTTTATTAAATCTATTAAAAATAAAATAACCCTCAAGGGGAAAAGTGCAGGTTTGAAACCACCCAGTACCCTTTCAACACCTTCCACCACGATGACTGTTATTCTCGGAATTTGTATAAAAAACTATTCTTTTTATGTTCAAGAAGTTATTTTTAAAAGTTTATTCACAGTTAGATTTTATTTATGTATAATGGATAAAAATATTCTAAATGAAGATTATTAATGGCTGACTTATACAATGAGATATGGTTAAGACTTAAAAATAAAAATATATACGTCAAGTAAGTATAAATACTGTTAGTAATCCCAAAATATAAGCAAGAAAGTTGTTTCATATGAATCACACGTCGGATACTATTGACAACGTAACAGATTTGCTGGAATTAAACGGTGGAAAACCACGTGCAGGACCATTAGCACATTGGAAAGCATCACCCGAATAGCACTAAACAAAAGAAAATCTTGTATATTCAATTTCCATGCGCATGCAATATTATTTAGACAAGTTTATTTTCGATCTGTCACTAAACAGACAAGCACGAATTAGAATTCTCATTTATCTTTGATGGCTATAGCACAAACAAGAACTTTCAAAATTGAAAACCATATTCGATACCTTAATGACTAGATATCTTGGATAAACAAATAACAACAATCGAGATTTTCATCGAGTGGTTGCCTTCTGTTTGAAACGCAAGCACCAGCATTTTTTCGCTTTCAGTAAGATTGATTTACGTATTGATCAAACAATATTGTAGAGAGCTGAAAGATAATGTCTTGCCATTCACCATAATGTGCCCTATCATTCTGGATGATTATTACAGAATTCTAGTCAGTCATCTCTGAAGCTTATGAACTTTTTCGAAATATGATTTCTCTGGAAAAACACTTAGCATGTTTCAGTTTCTAAATTTCTAATGAAAACAAGATTCTCTGGTGATATAACTGTTTAAATTTTCAATACCAGTAGAAAAGCACAAAATAATATAAGTTGTATAGTTTCAAGAGACGATGAACTCCTTAATATATACACTGCCGAAAGAAGATTTAATATTTACTCCAGCTTGTCCATGTTCTTCTTGTTCAAGTTCTTGAGCAAAGCCATCTGTACAATTTTTACTGGTTTTTCGAGCACCTGATGCTGTTGCAGCATAACCATAGTCTACATGAGAAAGATTCATATTGACATTTTAACAGTAAATGAACGACTTCAGTGTTCAATCATGATGAATACTCATGTTTAGTGAAATGATTTATTCGAGTGAGTGTTTCTGAGATGCAGAAAAAAAGGTTTTCAATCTTATATGACTAACTATGCGCTATTGGTCTATTTCTTCCTCAAGATCAGCACCAACTCAGTTTCAATGATTGATTAAACTTGATTGTGATTGATTATGTTTGAGTTGTATGATAAATACTTCAAATCACTTTCAAGTTTGTATCAATCAGAAAACATTCAAGAAAAGATTTAATTATCTAAGTAATTTTGTTTTCATTGTTTTAAAACATTCACCAATTTAGATCATGAATGATTTAGTGATATTACAGAAAACAAAGCATCCGTGAACAAGTGCAATATGTATTCTGTTGTTCTACTATGCTCAATTTGAAATCATTACACAGATGTAAGTTTGTATGTCGAGCTGGAAGAGAAAACATTTTTGAATTATTAATAATAACGATTTTGACTTTCTCTATTCTATCAACAGTGATTATATTCGATCAACGAGTACCATCTATGTACACTTTCAATATTTTCTAAGAGATCTATCTAAACAAGATGGATGTCGAGTGCAAGTGCGAGATCATCACAGTCGTGAACGAAGCAGGATACAAGGCAATTATTTGGATAAAGAGTCAATGAGTAAAAATAAAACTTACCAAGAACAAAACTGAAAAGATTGAGCTCACAATTTTTTTCTATTCAGATATGTGATTATGTAGATTTCTTATTGATTTGAATCCTTTTAACCACGCTCTGTATTATTTAGAAAGAGAACATAGTCATTTTTATAATAATAGAAGGCTTGAGAATTGAAAAAAAAAATAAATACGCTGATTAGGAATAAGATAATATGAATGGTATAAAAAGAAGAAACTACAATTTTCATTTCTTCTTATATGTATAATATATATATATATATGTCATTTCAAAGTCATTGGCCTTTAAACATGTTACACATCAATTCAAGAATGATCCTAGCCATTCTATTGTCGAATGTTTTGTATAGTTTAAGACGAAACTTACTTTGAACATCAGGTTCTTTTCGATCCTTTTTATCAATTAAATCATCTGTATCCATAGAGTCATCGTCGTCATCACCTTCGACTGTCCATGTTTTTTTTCCACCACCAGTTGTTGATACTTGTTTTATTAGACGAATACCTGTTCTACTAATTGGTACCGAATAGCCGATATCAAACGAAGGTTTTTGACATAACCATAATGAACCTCTCCGTTTAGTATCATCGTTTTTATTTTCGATTAAAAACGATGAGTTTGTATCCAATGGATTACAACTATTGAATCCACACATTTTAAAATAATCGAGTGCTTGTATTTGTTTAATATGTTCAATATGTGTTATGAGATAACCATTCGGATGAAGTAAACGAAAAATCTCACTTAATAAATCAATATTCATCGGTGTATTCACTTCACTGATAAGATCGAATAGAATAATATCAAACGATGATGTTGAACGTTGAGCTGTTTTTTAAAAACAGAAGAAAATTAAAATCAATCTGTCTATTTATGTTTTTATTAGATTGAACTCAAGTGAACTAACTTTCGAGTAGTGTTTGTAAATTGTTGAGTGCTATACTTGCTTGTTTTGCTTTTGTTTGTATTATTGCTTTAAAAGCAAATAAATTTTCGAAATCGACATCATTTGTCCAAACGACAAGAATATTTTTTGCATGAGCAAAAATCTCGTTCATTGATGTCTAAGACTGTGAAAATAATCTAGAAACATTATTTCGATTTTCTATGAATACATGGTTGACGAAAAAAAAGGATTTAAATTTCTATCAAGCTATTTGGATTCTGAATGAATAAAATCTTGTGCATCCGTCCGTGTTGACTGTAGGTTTCCACTAGATAACTTCGTAAAAACATTCAAAACCAAATTTAGCAGTCAAATTTGTTGCTGGTAATTATGTGAACATGCATGTCTCACTCCAGTACGCATTAGGGATATAACGGTGAAGGTTCGTCACCGTTATACCGTCACCGTTTCACCGGTCTTTACCGGTAACCGTAGTACCGCTCACCGTCACCGGTTTCATCGTTCTTCACCGGTCACCGTCACCAGTTTCACCGTTCTTCACCGGTCACCAGTTTCACCGTTCTTCACCGGTCACCAGTTTCACCGTTCTTCACCGGTCACCAGTTTCACCGTTCTTCACCGGTCACCAGTTTCACCGTTCTTCATCGGTCACCGTCACCGGTCATTGTTACCTCTTTTACCAGTCTCATTGGTCGCTTTCATTTGTACAGCGTGCATATTTAGCTCATTTTTACTATTACACTTGATAGGGCGTGAGAGGTTCTTTAGCAACCAGTTACGTAGCACTCGAACAATAGCGAAGTCCTCCCTTCAATCAGAATTTCTAGTAAAGCAGGCTGTTAGTCAAGCTATAAGGCATAAAAGTTGAAGTTTTCGTGAACAAAGATTGAGAATCCGTCATGAATATGTTCAAAAGTTTTAATTGACTTGCATATGAATAGCATTGTGTTCAATATTTCTTTCCAATACATTAGGATTAAAACAATACCAATACCAACAATATTATTGGTGTTGTTACATCCCTACAATAGATCTATAAGAAAATTTCAAAAAGCTCACTGAAAATTTTTAAATCTCGGTATTAATAGTGTTAGGTTAAGTTTTTAGGTAGCAACTAGAATCTCAGAGTGGAGTTTACTTTAATGCATTATTCGATAACTAAACACACTATGAAGAGAAGTCGGTTTATTACCGAAGCTGTACCAGGTGAAACCGGTAACGGCCACCGTTGAAACCGGTGACAGTGACCGGTGAAGACCGGTGACTGTGACGGTGACCCGTGATGACCGGTGAAACAGTGACGGTACGCCGTTACTTCGGTTACCGTCACCGTTGCATCCCTAGTATGCATAAAGGATATATCCACTTAGTAAACATACTCACTAAGAAACGTAAGATGTTCCACGGATAATTCATTTAAGAGTTTGAACGATGCATGATGAGCATGAGGAAATCACTTGAATCGGTATTTCTCGTTTGACAGAAGACACCAGTCATTGTGTACGAACTCTCACGATTAAAAGAAAACAAGAAAGATTATTATGCACCTGCTGCTACTGTTTGCGAGTTACACTCGTAACATCTGTCACGGTAGTAACAGATATAAGAAGCTTCGTTCGAAACCGTTATTCATAGACTCTTGTCAAAGTCATTCGAATGTATGAAGGTGAGTTATCGTTACTCGCGCGATATCGACTCTATTAGATACATGTATTCATTGTTGAACGGGAAAAATCATACGAGAAACGAAGTTCTAAATAAGAAAAAGCTATATAAACTAAGAGACATTGTTCGACCGATTACTGCTTATTCACGTAAAATATTTCATCTTCTACCATAGTGTCTCACTTATTACTGCTTCTATGCGTTATTCTCCTTAGTGTTCATACATAAATTATTCAATTGAATGAAAAATGCTTATCTTAGTTGATTAATATTTCTTTCGTTTTTTTACTTTGGTAGAAAGTCATGAAAATAGGTTGCCGTATGATTTTCATGCATTTCAACTCAGACTATTAGGAATATTGACTATTCTATTTTGATCTAAATTTTCCTTTTACTAATAGCACTTCATTATATCTCCTTAATGAAAGAGATTTTCTTTCGAGAACATAGTATCATACCGATCGGTGCAAAATTGTTGCATTCTAGTTATGAGGAAAAAAACCATATGTATTTGATTTTGTTAATTTCGGCTATGGAAGTTATACAACGTCTATGGACGTTATTAGATTTGAAACACTTGAATTATTTCGATTCATATACTACTTCAACTTCAGTGAACGATAAAGTGCACTATGAAAATAACTATACAGAACGATGATCTTTCTATTTCGTTACAGATACGACATCGAAAGGAAACATAGTCACCGATCGGTCGCAGATTTTTTCTAGTATCGAATTCTATTTAGTGCAATTCTATGAGACACTTATAAATAACTCGGCAAGAGAACAGCAGAAACAGAGAGCGAGAGAGACAAGGGTACTCATTAAAAATAATTCACTTACCTCTCATGTATTTGTGAATATAACATTATGAAATGTCCATAACAATTTATTTTCTTTCAGCAGGTGTCGTGATAATAATTTTTCTCGTGCCGCCAGGGAATTGATTTCTGCTTGTTAACTATATTGGACTTATGTTGATCAAACATTGATAAGGAAAGCGACATAAAAATAATTGCTTATTCTGTCATTGAACGATATCGATGGTTATCTGAATCTTTGTTTCACAACTATTATTATCCGATTTTCAAGCTATTCTAAGGGTTCGCTTTTAGTCGATTGCTGAGTCTCTTTGACATGAACTGTTACCTTCCCGTTGAATGATTAGTGTTGTAATGTTTCATCGATTTATAGTGACTGATATTGAATAATGCAGATTGTAACAATATACTAGTCATTTTTATTCTTGATCGTATAGATTTCAAGAACAACAGTGTCTTTATTTGAAATTTTACTCATTTGCATTGCAAATAACTATTCAATGCGTAATAAATTGTTGTACTCATTAATTGTCATTTTCGTTAAAAACCTAAACTGTGACTTGTACATACATCTTTGATGAATAGATTTTAAAATTACAAAGCTGTTGAGAGTGTATATCTCTCTCATCCACAATCATTTTTCTTATCAAACTATGAGAAAAAGAAATAATTAAAATGCAACTAGGAAGAAGAGGGGATACAAGAATTTGAGCTCGAATATATCATGAACGACGGAAAATGTCTTATAAGTTTTGGATGCTACTGTCTCTCCCTCTCTCTCTCTCTCTCTTTCAGTTTTCTCTTGCTATTTCATTTAAATGTGTACGACAACTGGAAGCAGTATAAACATGACAGAAAGAGAAGATATGACCTTGAAACATAGTAAACGTTCTTTTTACCAAACCATGTATGTGAAAAAACAACGAAATCAACACTGTGTGCTATAAATATTAGAGGTGAGCTCAATAATTACTCAACCAAAGCTCTGCATAACCTATGGATTTCAGCTATCGAAAGGAGACAACTTGAAACATCTTTGTCTCTAACATTGCAGAATAACGATTTAATAGTTCGACACTTTTTACTAAAAATTGATAAAGCTTACTAAATACAAGAGAAATCATTTCACTCTTGATCGAACAGATCCGTGAGAATGATATCAACCTTAATTATCCCTAGATTTAAAGATCTAATATTGCTTGATTGATTACATATGCCAAATCAAAATAACACGGAAATCGGACCTGGTTTTCAATTGTACTTTTGACTCTTTTTTTCACACATTTGATGAGCTTTGAAAGGCGTACTTTTCTCATGAATAGTATCAAACAAAAAAACAGTTCCTAATTTCTTTTCTTTCGATTGCTGAAATTCATAAGTCGTTCACTCTTGCTCAATTACTGAGTTTATGCTGATTCCTCTTTAATCTTGATATGAACATGATATTTTTATATCGTACGTTGTGCTTGATGGATTTGTATCGATCTAGGTGTTATTGAAATTTCAAATTTGCCAAATGCCATATTCTCTATTGATAATATTCAATGTACCCAACAATAATATCAAACAGCCAAGTTCAACTAAGACATAAAGTATAAAAAATTTGCATTCGGTCAATATTATGCTAGGTTTTCGAAAGAAAAAAAAATATGTAAGTACAGAAAAGCAATAAATGACCATGGCATTAAGTTTTGCGCATGTGAATAATTTATTATGATTATTGCTGCGTGGCATTGTTGTTAGAAATGCAACATTGAATGAAGCAAAGCTGAGTTACCTGTTCAATCTATTGTTGACCAACACGGTGTATCAAACATGACAAAACTTATACCACTAGCTTATATTTTCACAGACGAAAACCATCATACGAAAGCTGCTTGTATATTCTCGACTTATTCAGTTGTTTAACAAAGTACGTTTCATGTCGATATTATTACAATCTTTTTGAAACACGTAACCTTTATGATGCTCGAACGAATACTCAATGTCTGTAAAGAAAATCATGAAACTAAATATATAATATTAAAATCGTGCAACAATCAATTCCAATCAAAATGCTGATCAGTATAAGATCGAAAACATCAGATGATTCAGACAGGGATAACCATAGAGGATTACATCATATCAGCATTGATCGGATTATGAAAATGATTTAAATTCATATGAAACAAATACGATTTTCTCGTTTTGTTTATTTCAAACAGAAAAGAACGCATAAATTTAGTCCATATTTTAAAGAAGAATGAAACACACGCAAACGTATACAGTACGAAGAATGATGAAATCAAACGAGAAAGAGGAAAAAAGAGAGACAGGAAATGTGTGTATATTTTTAAACCCAAAAATGAAAAACGAAAGAAGAAAAAAACGACGCGAAGATAATGCAGGTGAATGATAGCCAAAGAAAGAAAAATAAGAATTTTATATTCGTTCGATTTGAATTAATCAGCACCTGTACACGTCTCCGGGTTTGTTTCTTATTAAACAATCTAGATACGGACACAAAAAAAAAACAAAAAACTGAACTAGATAATCTATGTACACCCATACAGATGAAGAGAAATAAGAAAGAACAGACAAAAAAACTGAATTTTAAGAAAAAAAAACAAACCGATGATGTTCACTTTGTTGTGGTTTTTGTTTTATATATACACGCAGATTTTTTTTAAAGCGTCTGTACGCGTATGTATAAAAAAGAAAAAAAAATATGTATAAATATAAGATGCTATTTCTCTATCAATTTGAACTGTCATTCATTAATAATTGAGCTGTTCTAGCTGATGCATTGGTTGCCGAACGTTTCGGATAGGAACGAAGATATTCATCATCACTTAGTTGATTTACATCTGGTCGATCACGAACATTATAAGTTAAACAGCGTCTGATGAATGCCTTAAAACAGTAAAGAATAGTTTTGTTTGTTACAGAATTAGAATGAATTCAATAAAAAATGTTTTAAACGATCTCTTGTTTCTTACCTTTGCTCCATCGGACACAATCGGTTTTGGTGGAAATTCAACTTCTTTAGCTTTTAATATTGTTTGGTTTTCCAAGATTGCCGCTTGAGATTGATTATGGCCATAAGGTTTTCGTCCGTATAAACATTGAAAAAAAATACAACCTAAACTCCACACATCGACTTTTGAAGAAATTTTGGGAGGATTCGGTCCTTGAACAAATACTTCTGGAGGAAGATACCTAGAAAACGGAAACAAATCTTCAATAGTAATTGTGTGACATTGATATATGAAAAACAACGAACTGACATACACAGATGGACGAGAAAAGTAGTAAATATATTTAAGCAAAGTTGTACAGATCAGAGCTGGCAACAGGCCACTTTTTTCCGGTCCTGCCTAGCCTGCTACGATTGAGCCTGACCTGTCTGGAGCCTGGTCTGATGCATGGCCTGGTACGTTGAAGCCTGGCCTGGCCTGCAGGCCGGGTATACATGAAACCAAAAGAAAATCGATGATTCTTTTTATAACACATATCCATTCGGTTCAGTACTTAGTCATCATGTTGAAGATTAATGTGGCTGTTTATTTCTGTTTTTAAGGGAATTCCCTTTCCTGAGCCGAAATTTTCAAATTTTTCGTTTCTTGTTTTCTTCTGCTGTATATGTGCTTTGAGGTGTACTCTATCTATTGGTGATGTTTTGAGAATTCAATTATTACCTTACAGTAAAAAAAGCGAAAATATAAATCGATTACCGTAGACGTATAGGACGGTTTTCTTTCTTTCGTAGTTTTCTCGAACCTGGTTTTTAAGTAGAAATTGACAAAATTGCCCCGTTTCTCAAGCATGATATATTTGATCAAGCTGAAATTTTTCCTACAAGTACCAAACAGTGTTACTAGTACCAATTTTGTTTTTATTTAAAAAAATATTCTTGCGCTGAACTTTGACAGGTCTTACGAAGGAAGCACTATGTAAACAACTTTTTTTATTCAAAGGGGATGATAGAGTAAGAATTCAAAGCAATAGGCACCCTAAAGTGCTTCTAGTGTCTGTAAAAAGTTTTCAGCTCTATCGAACGTACAGCAGCCAGGAAGCCGGACGATTAGAGAGGCAATTTTTAGTCCTTGTGAACCCGATTATATATTTGAACAAGCATGTTGGAAGCGTAAGCTTATGAAAACGTGTAACCTATTGATCTAGATCTATCTACTCGGAAAGTTTCAAATATTTTTGATGAGCCACTCTTAAAATTTGCTGCAAAGGAGAAAGGCATAACCTTTCTAACAATAATTAAAAAAATGTGTCCTACATATTAGAAAATCAAAAAAATCTCTGTGAATTAACACCACTAACACTTCAAAATAGAAACAACCACTATTAGCAACTTCAATAGGTAAGGTCATTTTCCGTATTTAAAATAAATCTAAACAAAATCAATTGAGTTGACTGTCAGTTTTTACTTAATTCATCGTATTTTTGCTAATAAAAGGTGAAAATTCAATGACTACTTTGTCTTCGTTTTTATTTTAGTCTTTATCATTGTATCTTTTGCGATAATCGTTGGAGTAAATCCAGTTCGATCATGATTTTCTTTCTGTTTTCGTAAAAGTGTAAGTTGGATTATTGCGACATTTAGTATGACATTGAGCAGATCAAATCATTCTAAGTCAATTTTGAGCAGGTTGAACAGTTCAGACCGGCCTGGCCTACAGTCCAGCCTGGCAGGCGACCAGGCGTCTGCAGGCCGGCCTGGCCTGTTGGCAGGTCTGGTACAGATATTAGGTCTGTCAATAAAAACAAAAGAGAGCAACTAAGTTTCTTTGGGTTTTTCCGGAATATTTCTAGAGTGCCTTTGTCAGAAAAGTATTCTCGATCTTGTATCAGTCATATTTCTAACGATTTTTCAAAGAGACATCAAAGAGAACAGTCACATCTAGTAGTATTAGACAATGCTTCACAATAGATTGGCAACTTGAGTAAGGTCTCTGAAATGATACTGATGATAACTTCGAATGATACACTTGCTTTTAAGTACAACGGTTTCCATTCTTTGTGGCTATTGACTTTTCAAGTACTTGTTACAACAGTAATCGTATACATCGACATCGTCAGCATGCTATTGGAAGACGAATTCGAAAGCAAACGTTTAACGTGTATTTTAGAATAATTTCATAACTGGTAGTATGGAGGTTGAGCACAACTGTCGAAAAATATAAGCACATAGTCATGATGGCTAGAGAATCCTTCTTTTGGATCGAATTCAGACCAGAATATTGTTCTACTCAACTGGCAGTAATCACCGTATGTTGCAGCTTAAAAATCATACAAGTATCTATTTTATCTACTTTAAAATATCGTTTTGATTATGCCTTAGAAAATGTGCACTTTTAAATAACGAACAAATTCTAGTTCTTTAAATTACCAATATGTTCCTGCTCCTTGAGATGTTAAATCCATTCCATGTTCAGGATCATATGTATCTTCACACATTTGCTTACTGAGACCAAAATCTGTGATTTTGATTTCTCCACTACTTGTGCCTGTACCCAATAAAATATTAGCAGGTTTTAAATCGAAATGGATCACAGGTGGTTTTATGCCATTATTTAAATATCTTAACGCACTAACAGTTTGCATGACAACAGAGCGTGCTTCTTTTTCTGGAATATATTTGTGTTGCTTTAAAAAGAAATCTATATCATTGCCTTCGATGTATTCCAGAACAGTACAAAATCTAAACAACGAAAAAAGAAAGAAGCATGCCATATAATAGAAGATTTTCTCCTTACGAATCAGTATCGATTTCAAAAACATCAAAAAGACGTACAATACGAGGATGGTCAAGTGTTTTAAGAATATCACATTCGCGTAACGCATGTCTAAACATAAAATAATAATGAAAACATTCTAAAGACGAGTTGAATCTACTTGATATAGTTGGCTTTCTTTTCTTCTTTCCATTCTTTGTTTAGTTGATGAATTTTAACTGCAACATAGCGTTGCTCTTTTAAGCAAAATGCCTTTTATAAGAAAAAAAAACAACAACAGAAAACAATGTAGTACATGATTTTTCTTCTCTCACGTTTTATTTATCTTACTTTATGAACTTCACTGAAACCGCCTTTACCAATGAGAGTTAGCAGTAGGTAGCGTTCGTTGAGTACAGGATGGTCTTGGAATCTAAAAACAATCATTCATGAGAAGAAATGATAATATATTTTAATCTTGTACTATCATTGAAACATAAGAGTCAAATAGGCTAGTACTGTGAATGCGTATTGCATATACCAAAAATAAAAAATGATCGATAGAGTATATCTAACATGTGTAGAGTAAGCTCAAATAATCGTTGTAAGAACCGTATCATGTGTACAGGAAAATATTCATCGAATATATGTAGAAATTTTATATTGATTAGGAGCATTCTTACTTAAGAATCAATAAAATAAAACGGGGCATATATCTTCTGACTACGATTTTCAACTTTCTTCACTTAAATTCAAGTCAAGACGAAAATTTTTGAAAGAATCAAATCAAAAAGAAACTCTACTCCTTGTAGATAGTGTGTGAATTCAATCTACTTCCCATTGCACGTCGTTGAATTCCCACGCTTCTAATATTTTTTTAAAGGAAATTAAGAAATGTTGATGCGAACATATTTTTACAATTCATATCATCTAATACTTAAATTGTCTGTCTTCTTGATTGTATACAAAGATGGACAAGAAATTGTTGTTTTCTCTCTTATGCTCATAAATCATTATTCAGTTTCTATACTTTCAATTGTTTAAGATCTTATTTTTTTCTTCCAAATAGTAGATTCTATACGAGCATGATTTGCATACATCACACAGCATGATGTTTGATTGGTTGACAAGTCTCAGGTGTAAATGAATATTGCTTTTTTTCCACAGGATGTACTTTCGACATACCAAAGAACTTATTACTATCAGGTTATTCGATAGTTGTGCAAGAGTGCCAGAAGAAACGACATTCAACGTAGAATGATTCTTTTCTAAACAATTCATTTAACATTACATTGTATTTCCCTTAGCTATAGCGATAAGCGATGAATCAATCATATGCCATATTATCCTAACAACGATTCGAACTGTCGTAATGAATAGCTTTTCTTATTTCAGTGTTAACGTTTATTTACAGTACTCTAATGGACAACATCATTTTTCGTTCGTACCTGGAATGATCTTCATTGTAAATGCGTTTTAATTCACGTATATGCAGGTTTCTTTCTCGTTCAAGTTTTTCATATTCGATTTGAAGATCCATTTCTTCTTTTTTCAATGATGCCTGCCGTAAACGTAAGATTTCATCGGATTCATTCCATTCACTCAATAATAATCTATATGAGCATAAATAAAAATAACCAGTGCAATACTACTGAATTTTTTTCTTTCTTTCACTTGATAGCTTACGCTTTATTTGCATCATTTGTTGTTTTCATGCCATCATTACTACTCTCATCTTGTATTACGAATGCGCCAGTACGATCTTTCGTTCTGGATTTTGAATTCGGCGTTTTGGGTTGTTTTTCTTTAACTTCACACAACGGTCGACGACGCAATAAATTTCGACGTTCCCGATCAAGCTCTTCTCGAGCGCGTTGTATCATTTCTTGTTGTCTTCAATGAGAAAAGAAGAGAAAAAACAATAAACTTAAATTGGTTTTTTGCATCGAAAATGAATGAAACCTACTTTGATATATCAGTGAATGCTGTGCCATCTGTCCAATTTTCTACAAATGTTGCACCTTGTCGTTGTGTTACAAATTGACCTAATCTTAAACGATTTTCCATACATTTTTGTCTTGCTTGTTTTCGTTCTAGTGTTGACTAAAACGATACGAAAACGATTAGTTTATTAATGTTCAATGATTGAAATATATTTAGTTTACAAGAAAAACAAAACAACTAATTCTTTGATTGCAAATTAGAATTAATAGTTGATTTTTAATATATAATACCGTTTCACGCAATGCACAGGAAGTGTTGTTCATTTAAAGCATGGTAATGAGATGTTTTTAAAATCACGCGAGCAAATCAAATTCCCATGTGCATACGCTATTCAAGATATTTTGTTTCGTTATTTAATAGAAAAGAAAATTTCTACTCAAGTAGTTGTTCGTGAATGTTTTCTGAATTGCTTTAAATTTGACATCAACATATATCTGACTGACATTCATCTAAAATGTCATTAATTTCCATTGATGATTAACTAGGATTTATAGAACAAAAAAAAAACTAGAACTCCTGATTAGATAGAAAAAAACATCATCTCAGAAGAAGGTTGATCCTTTAATGTTATTGATTATCATAATTTTGCAAATATGCTCATAGGTCTAACTTATTTATTTTGTATTTACTGAAAAGCAGCTTTCGGATTTTCTATATCTATTTATTTGTAACATGTAAGATGGTATCAATTGTTTTTGAAAGGGTGTAAAAAGCTCAGTAATCTAGAAAGAAGATGCCGTGAGCACATCGTTTCTTGATTCTAACTTTTCCCATTTATAGAAAAAGTGGAACTTTTGGCAAGCTAAAGACAATTTACTATTCTTCTACAGAATATTTTCTACGATCTGACTTTATTTACTTTTGATCTAGGCAACATCAGCAACAGAACAATAGTTTCAATACATAGCATCATGAATTGTAACTAAATCTACTTTTACTTTTTGTCTGCTCGTGCCCAATATCGTATCTACAATAGCTACAAATAAAATTCAACATCGTTATCAATCAATGTTGATCATATATCAGAAATAAAATAGAAAATAAATCTATATAAAATGAGAAGGATTCTAGACTCCTAAGAAGTGCTTGTTCGATCCAGACATTTTAAACTAGATAGATTTCAGTCAAGATTTATTATTAACTGAACAAAATATCATCCTTATCTGTGTTTTTATTACCGCAGATCTGATAATGAATCTTTAAGTTTTTACTGACTATTGAATAGAAACACTCGACAAATGATAATTTCTTTAAAAGAACTAGCTACTATTTTTGAAATTTACTCCATGACTATAGGTTTCAATTGAAAATTGCATTCGATACCCTAAAATTTCTATCGAGTAGACCCGTAAAAAATGACACTTGACAATTTCTTTTCCTTTACGATTTTTACAATAATCATAAATAAAACATATGAATACAGATTTCTTGTTAGTTTTCTGTCAGAAATGTGCCAAGAATTCGCTTCTCGTTACTGAATACATTTCCTTTACAAAATTCTCTTTTTCGATGATTTTTAATTAAGAGGCGTTAATATAAATGTCCATGAACCTCATTCATAAACGCAGACACAAGTTCTGAAAAAATTCTCTATCAATGACATGTTTGTTGCAAATCATTTGCCAATGTAGATTGTATTGGTCAATCACATCGAGCCACGGTTCACAGTGGATGGAGTCTTTATCATGTTGTAAAATAATATTATTTTCTATCTCTTGAAACAAATCGATTTCACATTTTAAGTTATCGAATAGCTAGTAGCCAAACTATATTCGACACTGTTTATTCATTCGTAATTTAAGACGTGGTAGTAAAATAATCGTTCAATAGACCAAAACATCATACCCATTGAAAACTTGTTTTATTTTGACAATTATAGATTCATAACTAAATTGTGCAATCTTACTTTATGTATACGTAGCGTCTTTTACCTTTTCACTGACTTGTAATTCAATTACAAATCAAATTTCTTACGAATAATTCTCGTGCGTTTAAAGCAGCTCTCTAATAAAATCTAAAGTCTTGTTCGATATCATAGTTTTTTTAGGAACTATTTTGGCTAATAATTGTTTGACAAACAATCGTTTCATATAATAGCTCTTAGTCTATAGCCATATTCTGACAGTCATTCGTTCTTCAAGATACATATGCAACGTTTTGCTTTTGAAATCTGAGTAGAAGCTAAAATAACATGACCACATGAAACATCATTTCTTTTTAATAGACATTTATTTGCTTTTAATGCAACGTTCTAATAGGGCAATAACGAGTCTCGTACATACCTTTTCTACAAGTAATTTCTTGTTAACGGCCAGACATTTTTGAAGTATATTACTTTGTTTATCATAATCTTTTTTAACATCTGATAACTGTCGACGTAATTCATCTCGTTCCTTTTTGTAACAGAACAAAACAAAAAAAAATAAAAATAAAAATGAAAAACAAAATGAAAACTGTACGCGAATTAACGTTTGTATTTGACTGTTCTTTGCTTCGATTTCATCTGTTGTCGAATTAATAGTTCCTGTTATATCAGTCTGAAAATGAAGCTTAAAATTTTTATCGAAAATTCGATATTAATTCATGAATACTTGAGTTTGTTTCGAATTCAACATGGATAGAGTCGACGACTCTGATGTATGATTTGAATTCGAACAGGAATCACTTTGTGCCGATGAAGCTGGTGAAAATCCAATATCTCGATAATTTGAAATAGTCTTGAAAAATTACAAATACAACAAATGTTTGAATGAAAAAAATATTCATTATACTTTATTTGCTTCTGCTGTGATTTTCTTGTCCATCGATGACAATAGCGGATTGGGAGGTAACGGAAGTTCCGGTAGTTTTGATTGATTTATATTCATATCACTTTTACGTCGTTTTACTTTTTGTCCATCAGTGTTATCATCAATTTTCGGTGTTCGCTTTCGTCGTACTTTGTCCGTTGCTGATAATTTTTTAAATGGATTGCTGTTATTATTTGATACGGATGTTGTCGAACCGAATAAGCGAAATGGTGAGGTTGGAATCGGCTTAAAATTTAAATTGTCAATATCTGCTGGGTTAGCAATATCTGGTTGTGAAAGATTCTAAAAATGTAAAATAAATCGAAGAATATTCAACTTTTGTCAACTAGCAGAAAAAACAAGAACACTGAATAAATTTACATACACGCTGTAGAAGATTATTGGATGGTGATGTGCGATTGCCGTTATCGACGGATTCGCTGCGCTGTGGAAATAATTTAAAGGTTAACGGAAGAACATCTTGGCCTAAATTCACAAAATGCAACAGGGAAAAAACAGAAACGGACATATTTTTGTTTCTCGAAAAAGTTGAAATAGGAGCTTACCACGTGAATTAAATTGATTTTCTGTAGGTTTGGAAACGAGATTCATTCTAGAATAACTTTCGCTTTTTTCATTTCTAAATGAACGAACAGCTAAAAATAAATAACGATTTTCTTTTGTAGTAGTTGTTTATTTGAAGACTAATTTAAAACAATAACAACACCTATCGGTAGAGGGCACACATCGTATTCACGTGATTAATCGATAGAAACCAAGCGTAAAGAAAAAAAGAAGCAAAAAACAACACATTACAAATATGAAAGAAAGAGAACAAACTCTATTCATTCTAAAGATCCACCCTCATTGGTTTTTAATATACACATATATTTCCGGGTAAAGAATAAGAAAAAGAGAAATAAATATCTATTGCTATGTAGAATGCCTATTGAAGATTAGAGTTTTTTGTATATATTGGCAAAGAAAAGAACAGAAGACTACCACGGATCGATTATATTTATCACGATAAAGTTCTATAAATAAAAATCATCGTAGTGGACAGTTAGTAGCATCGCCCGCTCATGCAACTCGACCGATCGATTGTTAAAAGGTTCGTTCTAACATATTTTATTTGGTTTAGATGTAACCAATAAGCAGTGAGAATAAAAACTAAAGAGGGCGCCAAAGACAAGATTCTATGAAAGATGCGAATATTCAACTTTCATAGTTGGGTAGTATGTGCACTAAGGATGACAGAATCAATGGGCGAAATTTGATTAGTTTTTTGTGAAAATTCTATCATACAATACGAATACCCAGGAGGAAGGTTACGGTCCACTGTAAATTACCGTAACTTCACCGTAAACGGCCGTTTCTACGTCGTAATTACACTATAAACGACCGTATTCCACCGTAAACCAGGTCCATGATTTACGACCGTATTCTCACCACCCAGGTGAATGAATCCTATACCGAATCCGATCGGATCCTACGATCCGATGAAATCTTATGGGAATCCGGGTTGTGGAAACAGTAACGGATCCGACGGAAGAAACCTATTTTCTTATTTGAGTACGATTTAGCATTTAAACCCAACAGTAGAGGCCTGTCTGATCACACAATGAAATCCAATCGGATTCCGATAGTAGGATTCGATAAAATCCAACACTAGGGATCCGAATCAGGAATCGCAACCAGGAATCCGATAGGATTTCGTCGGATAAGAGAAACTCCGATAGAAACATGATCGGATGCCTGTCGGATCCAATGGTTGGAATGATTCTCCTGGGCATACTTTTACCGTATTTGTATCGCATACCGATCAGATACGGCCGTATACGCTCCGTATTTGACCGTAAACGGCCGTATGCGTACCGTATGCTTTCACCTGGGTAGTTACTTTTATGCCTTTTTAAATTTTGGAAATATTTTGAAACCTACAAGAAACATCATCGTTCATGTTATCTTCGAATGTCTATATGCGACATAAGGATTGCATTTACTGTCATCTAATATCAAAAAATTAGTCGAACTTAGTTATTTTCCTATGAAGAGACAACTAAGTTATATAGTTATCGACTGATAGCTGTTCGTTAGGTCTAAGTATTTGGACAAATCACATTTTGCAATTGTTGATCTGAAATTTTCTTTTTGAAATCTTCTCAAGACAAAACATTTGCGATGCATGAACATTTTCAGTGGAATTGAGGAAAATTGAACTTGTGACTTCTTAGTTTTAGATCAAACTCAAATCATGTTGTTTCTTTAAAATGACACTTTAATATGCTGCTCATTCAAATTTTGTTTAATTAGTAGACGAGAAACTGATGCTCTAATCAAATATCCACATGGGAAGAAATCGTTTATACATGATGCACATACTAGATCGGTACTTGATGTTCTCTGGCAAGGTTATATTATGGTTACTAATGCAGATATTAAGAGTAGTTTCGAAATAGATCTCTGTTTTTACTTGTTGCTAATAGTTTCGGCTTATTCAGATCCGTATATCGTTTTAAAAAAAAAGTAAATACTTTTCACAACGTTATATTTTTGTTTTAGCTTTAGAAAAAATAACTAATAAAGTTTTACATTAGAACAGACAGATTCTTTCTAGACAATGGTATTATATGATACTCGATATCGTGAATGAAATTATATCTATGAAACAAAACAAAAGGAATAAAAAAATGTCACACTTTAACAGTGACGACTTTGATAAACATATACCAATAAGGTATATTCATTTTCAGAAATGTCGAATTTCAAAGAGTCTTTTATAATTGTTTTGGTTCATTTAAAACAATAAATCACGACATAGGGAAAATGTCCATGATGATGATGATATTTAATTGCTAAAGTAAAATAATATCTTTCAGTAACATAATTTCAAGTGATAGTTTTCTTTTTGCGGAGGTTGATTGTTATGAAAATTGCTCGAGAACATTCATCATGTATATTAAGTAACTTTCATTAATCTTTCGACATCATCAAAGAGCAGACAATTTCAGTTCCAGAAACTTGAAAAATTTGTATTTTTTCATTAATCGAACGGTTGAAGTATTTTCTTTTTCCTTTCAACTGTATTCTTCTATGTCATTAAAGCGATTACAGATCTATTCCCAGTTATAATGCTTGAAACACTATATTCTTCTTCATTGTGTATTTATACAAGAAGAATTTCATTACACAATGATTGTTCTATAAATTTGAAAGTCTATGTGTTTATTAGAAATTATATGAACTGTATTACTTTACAATCAATCTAGATATGTTGCATGTATTAGATTTTAAAACCATTTGTTTTTAAAAGAATACCCTATTGTCAATTGCAACGGTGAACTCTACAATTGTTTATTCTTGACATTAAAATTCTTGGATTTGCCATTGATATGTCAGATTAACATATCAATGTAATTATATATAAATATATATGAATTTAATATGAAATTGGACAATAATAATGTCTTTAGATTACAGTTCAATATTCATTAGAGGGTACAACGTGAACAAGATTTGAAAAGTAAACTGAACTAATTGATTCGTTAGTTTTCTATTTATACTCTAACAAAAAAAAGGAGGAATTAGTTTTTCAAAGGTTGATCATCAACTGATAAATCGAGTATTGCTAATTGAAAATTCTATTTTTCTTCAAAAGCACTCATGGATGAATAGTATCTGAAATGACCGATACAACAACATGATGTAGGTCTTCAGTAAATTTAGCACAATAAATAATGAAATACTTCATGGTCACATTCACCGAAAGAATCATCGTCACCAATTGAAGTCTAGTTATTCTTATAGGTAAGATTTCATGGTATGTACGATATTTAGTACGACATATTATATTCTTTTGTCAATCAAGTAAATTGCCACTTTGTCTTGTTAATATCATTTATCCAAGATTGATTTCAATCATTTTCTAACGATGTGCATATCTTCTAGTACAAACGCCATAAACGTTAGCTGGTAAAAAGGGATCATATAAACATTTGTTTGAAGCTTACTTCTTTTTTTTGTTTGTCCTTGATAAATTATATTGAATAGTTGACACTTGTGTAGAATTCATTTCTCTCGTTCATCAAAGAACTATGCGCCTATTTTCTATGACTTCTTATAAATATAAATAAATAATCGATAAAAATAAAAGAAAAACAAAAGCATTGATAGTCTTCATTGTATTTGTATTTTTTATTTGCTTCTATTCTCAATAGAGAATGACTATAGTTCAGTCATAATATAAAATTTGTTATGTAATGTGGGATGAACTTCATATGAAAGTATAATACAACTTGTTTTTAGTGTACTTACGATCATACTCGACAAACAACAAGCTTCCGTACTCAATTGTATTCATAAGAAAACTCTTTTCGCATCATCGCACGTTTAAGTGCATATAATATGCACTACCAGTAGCATTAGGTACCATTCATAATGTTTGTCTTGTGTTGAACAACGCATCGCTTTTCATTTTTTTTCTCTTAACCAGTAGTCATAGTCCCTAAACAGTCGTATTTATACATCTATGAATAATGTTCAATATTATCGTACTCATATCTAAAGATGTGTTCACACAGAGATTGTGTTTTTTTCTTTTCTATGGATATCATGGTAACACATTTGCTTCCGCATTTCATGCATTATGATGCAAGTTCAAAAAAAAATATCACACAGTGTCTATCAGATTCTGTATGTGTACGTGTACGTGTGGTCGTAATTTAAGGAGTCGCATTCGTCGGCTTCTACTCTAGTGTCATTGATCGATGAGTATAGATTTCCTTGATCTTTAGAAATAACATGAATATTCTCGTTTTTCACATATATACACACACAATCATTTCTGTGGCATGAAAAACGACAAATTGCACTGCATTTCTGTGTCTTGGACTTAAATCAGAATTATTCTCTTTAGTACTACTCACTTAATACAACAACGTCTCTTTCTCTTTCTCTTTCATTCTTTTAGTTGTGCGTGCATATGTCAGTTCATATGTGAATATAACGATCAATTATAAAGTAGGTATGACAGGTGATCATATACGGATCACAAGTGTATATTTATATTGAATACGAAATAACTCTTATGAGCAGTACATGTCTAATTTTTTGTGAGATCCAAGGACGTCATCGATACAAGGCAATATACTTTGTAAATTGAATTTGATCATTGCCTATTCAGTATTATTAGATATTATGTACGTTACGAAGATAGACATTCAAGTTCATGAGACACACTGTATAAGATGAAAATAGAGATTAAAAGAAATTAATCGTAGATTAGAACAATTCTTATGGGATTTTAATCCTCATGTTTGATGTTTTCGAAGAATGAAAAGGTTCTTTTTTCATTATTTTGAGACTACAGGAATTGATTTTTCTCTTTTTCTAATGCACTCTATTTCTTTGAAGATGATTTGATATTATTCTCTAATGAGAACAAAAATAATCAATACGTTTTCTTATCTTCTACAATTCTTATTACTGTGGGAATGGACAAGTTATACCCAAGGTAAACATATAATTCTTCAGTTATTTTCTTGTGTGTTTTTATTCTTTCCAACGATTTCAGGTTAAAATAATAAAAAATACAAGTAATAACTTCATTCGATATCTAAACATATAGGTAGAAATCAGGGGGTATTGCAATCAACTTCTGTTTTTATTGAGTGAAGAAGTAAAGTAGGGCAAGGTCAAAAGAAGGAGGAGCAAGTCAAATTGAAATAATGTTATTTTAATAGAGCCTTTCTTTTTGTTGTTTCAATAATAATAGAATGAACATTTAAAATTCAATTAATCTGTCTGGTACATTAACTTTTTAGCTTATTGGATTCGAGATCTTTCGTATTGTCCACGTAAACGTGAAGCAGTACGACAACGGCAATGTTTTAAATCATGTTTTGATGATAGTGATTGTCAAAGTCGATATCGCTCATGTCTATGTGATTATGATTGTGGCATGTCATGTGTTAAGCGAGGTGACATTTTGTCGGCTTCCTTTGTTTTCTTTTGTTATTTCTCATCGATTTTTTATTAATTAAGGTATCACTTGTCCATTTTTAACACCTCCTGATCATGGAAATATAAATTATTCAAATGGAAATAGATTTGGTTCGCGTGCCACATATGAATGTGATGCAGGTTATGCTCTCGAAGGTCCAAAACATCGGCATTGTCAAGGAGATATGTGGTGGGGTCCAACGAATTCTATACCCTATTGTGCGAAAGAAGGTACTATTAAATAAAATCGACAGTTTGATAGTTGTTCAGATTTGACAAGTCTAGATGATCATCTATTGATTATTTTATACATCAAAGTTATATGTGTATCGAGATAAGCGTGAAGCATTGACTTAGGTGTCCTTTTTTCTATTATACATGAGTCTAGACGTGTCATAATGGTCAGTGAATTGAAGAAAATTATGATATAATTAAAGCAACATACATCATATTCGATATGACTAATTGATTTTTTTCAAACATAGTCTTTTGTAATCAACCGCCGGATATAACTAATGCAGTTAATGATGTTCCAAGTACCATCGCAACATTTCATGCTGGCTATTCAGTTAAATATACATGCCTAACTGGTTATGTAGGGTGGGTATGATACAAAAATTAATCTTATGCATTTAACATTTTACTTTTCATTACAGAAATGGCACGACAATATCCGAGTGTACATTTCTAGGTCAATGGACCTTCGCGACTTTAAAATGTACCCGTAAGTAACCAAAAAATGTTGTTTTATGATGATTCATATAAAAATGAACCATTCATTAATACATATAAATAGCTGTTGATTGTGGTTCTCCGGGTACATTACGTAATGGATTTCTGAGTGGTGAACGATTTGATTATCCGAATATCATTGCATTTTTTTGTAATGATGGCTTTGGACTTATTGGGAAAGATACAACGAGAGCTTGCCAAGAAAATGGCTTATGGTCTGGTACAATGCCTTTTTGTCAAGGTAAGTCATTGAAATACTCTGAATACAACATGATGCAACATAGCAACAGATCTTGAAATTACTCAAATTGTATTATTATTCTCAAGTATGACAGTTGTTGAACCAAAGAAAAACTATAAGGCTACCTCTAATCAGAGAAGTCGCAATGGAAGAATTACCATAGTCTGTTGACATTCAGAGGAAAATATCACAAATATCTTGTTGTTACTGAAAAAAATCATTTTAAGTGGTTGACGATCATGTTGATTCAAACTCGTACTAAAAGCATGATACTTAGTTTTCAACTCAGCTTTAGATGTTTACTAATTAACCATAGAATGTATTTTCATTCTCTAAATCAAATCATGTTTTAATCCCATGATCTTTGTCATGTCTGGAAAATTGCAGTAAAAAATCATGTCCTTTTCTAGAGAGCTGGACGTGTCAATACATCGTAGTCATATGACATTGACAGATAACAAAAATTGAATTTATTTTGACAGTCAAACAGATCGATAAATTATTCACAGTAAAATTTTACATCGATTCAAAAACTATCGAATTCTCAATGAGTAAATTTTCATGCTGAAATTCTGTGGTTCTATTTTCGAATAGATTACTGAAGCTGATTCGAACATGCGCGGTAAGGCTCTTACTTCTATTGCTTAGGTTATTGTCTACGAGTTTTTTCTTACAATATTTATCTAATCTTAGAGAAACATCGTTACTAGATGAGATATTACTTCTCTTCTAATTAGTTAGTTCTACTACCGGGTTAGAAAGATTATAGAAAGAATAAACAATAACTGTCTATTCGATTATCATGAACTTATGACTCTTAATTAGGGATAGATTCGATGATCCAAAGTTTCATCTAATTAGTGCTAATAATGTCTTTGATGTTGAATATAAAATCAGCTCAAGATCAAGTTTTGCTATTCAGTTGCTTCAGCTCTACATTCTCATCACATAATCATATACTATTCACCGTATGAAGTGATTGTCATGATATAATGCGTACACTATCGGACTAGTGATATGAGAGAAACACAATTTATATATTTGCCAAGTAAAGCTAGTTTCAGAACATCGTTATGATTTGTATTCGTATAACTTAAAAATTACGCCACCAAGCTGAGTAACTAATTCTTTGATCACATCTTTCGTATTGTTCTCACGTTGGTGATACTAGTTTCATCAAGTGGAACTCAGCTGCTGTTGCAAAGAGAAGGAGACTGCATAATATCTATTTGATTGCTTTTACAATTGAATCATGTCCTGAATAGACTCTCTATGAAAAGTTTCAATTTTTAGAAAAAACCTGTGAAGCACCTCCATTAGTTTCTCATGGTCAGATTATTCAACCTGATCGAACCACTAATGAAACAGTTCAATATATCTGTCAGGATGGATATCAACTACAAGGATCATCAATTTTGAAATGTATCTTAGCTCAATGGCAGCCTGCACCGCCAACATGTGAACGTAGGTTTATTTTTCTTTGCATTGTTGTTTGAAGTGATCGAAAATTGAAAATATCCAATTATATTTTAGCAATAACATGTGATGATCCTCAAACAAATTTTAATGGTTACATCGAATCTTTATCAAATAATAATTCTTCAAAATATTCCATTGACTCCATAGTAAAATTGAGCTGTCCGTCAAATTTAATATTGTATGGTTCGCATACATCGAAATGTCAATTTAATGGTGATTGGTTGCCGAAAATTCCAAAATGTGAAGGTATTTATTACTTGTCAGATTGAACAGATTCTTCATCGTTATTTTACTTGTGTTCTTGAATAAATATAGAACCGATCGCATGTTCAATTCCACCTTTACCTATCAATGGTCGTTATCGGAATCGTCGACCACTGATACAACAGATCGATGATGGTGGTCACTTAGAATATATATGTGGAAATTCTCGATATCGTCGTCGAGTATTTTGTCGACATGGACAAGTTCTACCACGCATACCCACTTGTTTCAATGGTAAAATGAATAAAAAGAAATTAGAATATTAATCATTCTTGTTTGTTTGTTTTTATGAACTCAGATTGTCGAGTTGAAAATGATCAAGTTATATTTTCGAAAAACTTTTATCGTCATAAAGAAAAAGTTTATTTCACCTGTAGCAATGATAGTTTATCATTATTATATAATGAAACAATACGGTGTATTGACGGTAGTCTGTCCAGACAGCCAATTTGTCGCCAGGTACCAACGACGTGCACTGTTCCACATACACTTTTTCTACGCAACATTGCTAATACAACGATTCCATCCGGAATGTCATTTACTATTGGATTATCGTTTTCATATACATGCATACAAGATTATCAACCGATTAATCAAACAGCACTCGTTGAATGTCTTCAGGATGGAAAATTATCGCACCATGCAAATTGTGTACCAAAATCATGTAAAGAACATCCTCCAACTATTGATAATGGTCGAACAATATTTCATTCAACAGTACACGGTTCTATAGCAAGATATAGATGCTTTCCAGGTTACAAACTTGAAAATACCAATGAATTCAAGTTAACATGTCAATTTGGCGTGTGGTTACCAAAACAACCACCGGCATGTTTACCAAGTAATAAAACATTGTACATTGAGAAGAATTTTTTATTATAAGATCGAGCAGACTAAAAATACAGAAGTCTTGTTTCTGGTGGAAAATTTAAATTAAATTATCTAGTCAAAAAAGAATCTTTCATTTTAAAAGGAAACGATGCTTGATCTATTGTAAAACTTTAGTAATTTCGATTCAGACAAAACTTTGCCAGCATTGCTTCATTTCATATGTTAGAAAATTCTTCAGTATTCTATTTGGGTTTCTTCTATATTTAATCAGCAATATCATAGTGTTTTATCGTCTCCGTTTAGTGCTATCTTGGTGTATCCTAGCTTTAAGTCTCTAACCTACTTAGCTATCAATATTCTGTAAGTGTTGAGAAGACTCATTATTTCATAGTTCCTACGTAGTCAGGTGTTGCTTATTCCGTTTTCTACGCAGTTCTAAATCTTGTCGAAGTTCAGCGAACCTTTATTCTTTAGTCTCTGATATGCAATGAGCTCCATAGATATACAGAAGCGATACAAAAAACTCCATGCCCTTTCATTGGTTCAATGGATCAGATCCATTTTTTCCTCTCCTATAGAGAACGCTTGAGAATTATTTTACATGACAAAAAAAGAAACCCTTCAATAAATGCCCATTTGAACTATGATTTTTTTAATAAAATACTGAAATATCGATTTTGGGATTTCGATCGAAGACGTTGCTATTGAAATGTGATAATCAAATTTTGATGACTTCATTATATTTTATACAGAGGAGAGCTTTTAAGAACACTGACAAGAATCCTTTGAAAAATCTTGAACTACCGGTTTTTAATTGTTTTTTTTAGAAAAGCACTAAAATCACAGTTTTTGCAAAAACGTAGGTCTACTAAGCACTTGATATTTGAAGAATGCATCAATCAATCAAGGTCAGATTTTCAGTACTCATAGATATGGTGTAGCTTTAATGGCTAGTAAAAATTTTAGACGTCCCTCTTGTTCTAGTCATCAGATAGCAAGCGCTAAATGTGTCTAAGATCGTAATTTTGATGAGTAAAATCATTCAAATATTCAGGATTAAACTTTTTGAGTTGAAAGTTTTTTTTTCAGTTACAACTCAGCGGTACGTTTATCGAAAAACAAAATTTAGTCTTATTTGATAAGTTTTTCTTTAAATATTGACTTCTCAATATATTCGATTTCTTCGAGAACTCCTATTTCAGGATTTTTCTAAAAGAAATTAATTCAAAATCGTTGGTTCAAGATTTTTCAAATGGTTTTTGTCAGTGTTCTTAAAATATCTTCTCTGTATAAAATATATTGATTCAAATGACCATCTATTGAAAGTTTTTTTTCTCATGTAAAATAATTCTCCAGTGTTCTCTATAAGGGAGGAAAAAATAGGCGTGATTCATTGAACCAATGCAGAGATATTGATTTCTTACATCATTATTATATTTTTTTGAGGTACACGATATATATATATATATATATATATATATGTCCCAGTAGAAATTAAAATCCACTAGAATTTAAAATTCTACTAGTAGAAATTCCAATAACACGAGATTTTAATTTGGACTAGTAGTAATTAAAATTTTAATCTCTTCTATAGGAGAATTTTAAATCCTACTGGAAATTCGTTCTCAAGCGAAATTGTAATTTTTTCTGCAGTAAATATTGAAATCCACACTTTTACAAATGATGATTCAAAGAAGCATAGATATTATTTGTTAATAAAGTAGACATCAGCAGTAGAATTTTCTGAATATGTCAAACGGTTTACATCTTTATATTTGAATAAAATGTTTTTTAGTAGGATGACATTGTGTACCTTTCGGTACTTTAGCTGCTTTACATGGACATTTTTTTGTTGTCCAGCCACCATTACAAGCTTAAGCTTCAACTGTTGAACAAAGCTCACTACTAACATAATCCTCACAAGCTTTAATAAAAGTTTGTGTTGGTAATGTTTGATCATCAATAGCATATGCAGTCCCGAAAAATTACATTTTGTTAAATCTATTAGATTATTAACTTCATATCTTGAAGATAGAGCACAGTTTGTTGTGCAAAGACGATATGCTTATGAGCCCGAAATTTAAATTGAGCTTCGTCCAAACCATTTATCAAGTTTCGAATAATTAATTCCATGTTATATTATATTAAAATTTTTTCTTTTGAAATTGTCTCGAGAAATTTGGGTTAAATATGAAAGAATTTTTTCTCTTTTTGTTTTGCATATTACCCCTAGTGAAAGCTTGGATTTCAATATTTACTGCAGAAAAAATTACAATTCCGCTTGAGCTTGAGAAAAAAAATTCCAGTAGAATTTAAAATTCTCCTATAGATGAGATTAAAATTTTAATTACTACTAGTTCAAATTAAAATCTCGTGTTCTTGTAATTTCTACTTGGAGAATTTTAAATTCTACTGGATTTTAATTTGCTACTGCGACATATATATATATATGTATACGATGGCAGTAATTTGATGCAGTGTTCGATTTCACTTACAAATTCGGTTATTTATGCATAAATAAGAAACGAAGCAATCTCGTGACTCAATTTTCATCAGAAAATGCGCATACTATTATGTAAACTAGTAAGATAGATCTATGAAAATACAAGGCGATTTGCTATCGTCAAACTGAGCAAATGAGAGTGATGATTTCAGTTTAATACGATCGTGATTGATTTCCCTATATGTACTTATACATGACTATGCTTTACAACAACGAAAATGAGACTATGTATTAATCAATCTGATTTGTATTATTGTTTATCTAAATAGCATGAAGTTACAAAACGGTTTTCTATTGAACATGTGCTATTCCGATAAAAATTTATTATTTTATATTGAAAACGATCGATTCTAAAGGATTAGCGAAAATAAATTCGAATCGCTCGACAAGAATTGCAATTTTAAGGAGTTTACTGATTTTTCTTATATCGTTTTGGTTTTATCTATTAATTGAAATCAAGTTTTAAATGTTATTCTATATATTTTAGTTTTTTGTCCGAATCCCGGTCCATTGTTAAATGGACGAGTCTACGTTGTACTTAAAGATGAACGTATATCACCATTACCGATTCGAAGTGAATTTCGTTCATACATACCAAATGTTAGTCATGGTCGTACCATCGAATTTGAATGTAACTTAGGTAAGATAATCATCGAATTTAAATTTTTGTTGTAGTATCGAGATATTACGTTGGAATCGTAGGGTATATACTTCATGGGCCTACTGGATTAACATGTAATCATGGACGATGGATGCCCAATGAAAAACCACGTTGTGCTATTGGTAAATTCTTAGTTTAATATTATCGATAGGATCATTTTCAGTTTATTTTTCTTCTTAGAGCACCATGTACAGCCAAATATTGTGTTTACGGGATAGTAATTTTCATGAATATGTGGTTTTTTTTCTAAATAAGTAAAGCTGGTCTTCATACTTGTGGCTTAGCAGATGCCCTATGTCACACAAATATTCTAACGGGAAAACGAACAAGATTTTTCATCAATAAACAGCATTTTTTGAATGTTTGCTATTTTGTCATTGCTTGTTTTCTTTTATTTTAGTCAAGAATGATTGCTTTTTTTCTCTATATAAATGTATTCAATAGGTGCTTAAAAGGCATTAAAGGTATCTTCTCTTTTTCACGTGTAACATACGGATAGATAAGACAGAAAACAAATAAATAGACAAATAAATAATTTACGTTCTAGCAACAAATATCGAGAAGAACAACGAAGAAACAAGACGATATTTTATTCGAAACAGATCATTTCATGATACAGACGACATATTAAATGCTTGATTTTATGAAAACATCTTCAGTAAAAACGAAGTTCTTCTATTCAAAATAAATAAATAAATAAAATCTGAAAGTTTTAAAACTAAAACGTATGATGCTCGACACATAAAACTACAAGTGATTCATAAAGATTGATACTCTGTATTCAAAGAACAAGAACTCGTGTAGTGTATAGTCATAGATTGGCCAGCATTGTTTTGTTTAGGGTTCCACTAGGTTGATATTGAATAATGAACAGTTAGTTGTAGCAAAAACACTTGAAAATAAAGTATTGAGAAAGTTGGTGGTTTTATCGATGATCAAATTGATGTTATACTTGATAAAACACCAGTGGAAACTGTGTTTATTCAAGAATCTATTCAGTGAATCGTATCTAAACCCCTCTGAAACTCTAAAATACTATCATTCATCTCGACAATCAATATTCTCAGTGATGCTTAAATAATGAATTTAACAAGATCTTGTATGCAACGAAGATTCGGATAAATCTCAAAAAGAAACATGATAGTATCATCACTAGTGATGAGCCGTGCGTTCATCATAAACGAATCTGTTGGAGATCATAAAATTCTACGTAGTTAGCAAGTGAGACGACTTGTCTTTTTATTTCAAAAATGTAAAGATCCGTATCTAGTATATAATCCATCATTTATCTTATTTTCTAGTTTTCTCATAAGTAGCTTATTGACAAAGTGATTATAGCAAATCAGATTTCACTGATCACAGTATCTCTGAACCCTTGAAATACTGACATATGCCACATTCATAATATTCAGAACTCTTTTCTTTGAATATTTCATAAAATAATTAACAGATTTACTTAATTCCTGCCAGTTTATTTAATTGATAAAATTCAATACTTTTGATGAGTCGTAAATATTTCTTCTTCACGGCTGAAACGGTGCAAATATATTTCAGCAAAATATAGTAAACTCATTCTTGAAGAATAGTCCTGTTTTGTGATTTTTAATAAACAATGTCAACATTTAACATTTCAGGATAGGTGATCGAATATGTAAGAGAAATTTAATCCGTCTGTTTGTGACTACAATCCGATAGTTGTAACTCAATGTAGTCTTTGCATTTTATTAATTAATATCAGATTGTCCCAAAAGTTCGTGCAACTACCCTCCCACTCAAAGTATGAAACATATGGTTTCCACCATCGTCTAGAGCATTCATTTTTAGGGTGGCCCACCGATTTTGAGCTAATTGCTTCATTGTCTTCTTGGGAAAAGAAAAGATTTTTCACGACCAGGTGTGCTTATGTTTTAGTTATAATGGTGGTGGCTGTGACTCAGTACTCCTGTATCTCATTAACCAGGAGAGGTCTGAAGATAAGAAGTTTAGGTTAGGTACAATTTCATATAGGTTAAAATCTGTGATGGAGAGAATAGAAAAATATTCGTTCAAAATCCTCGAATTTTTCACACGGTCTCTGTCTGAATGATTTCACAAAGAATCAGAGAATTTTGAAATTCAGAGACTACTATATAAAAGAAAAAGCAGCCAAAACTCACTCTGCCATCGAATTTTCAGAGTGATCGAGCGAAATTTCTAAGAGGTATGCACAGATTTCAAAGAAAACTACGTATTTTACTTGTGAGGCTTTCAAGGCTTCCCAATGCCTCATATCCAAATAGTCACTTTTTCCATCTAAGCTCACTCCAAATGCTACCCCAAATAGTGCATCTTGTTGCCCTTAATCAGCTCTACAAAACTATGCATCATGATTTCTGAAACAGATTTCTCGTTTTGCAGTGGATTCGAAGTATGATCGAATTGCACTATCTAAAATATGAGCAGACCTGGCAGTGAAAGCTCGTTCCTTTTCTCAAGACGGCAATGAAGCAATTAGGTCAAAAGCGGTGTAACATCCTAAAAATAAATGCTCTACACGATGGTGGAAGCCACACGTTTCAAGCTTGTAGTAGGAGGGTTGTTACACGAACTTTCTGGACAACGTGATATGAAGGATGGATGAGATATGAAATTCCATTGAAAGAAAAATATTGTGTTCACATTTATGAATAATGATAAAACTTTGAAACAAAAAGAAAATGATGCATGTGTGTATGTATAGATAAATGGTCTTTACGTTGTAAAAAGAGATTTTACTTGTTTCTTTAATAATGACGATGAATATGATCAGATGCTGACAATATCTCTATATGAAGAGTCAACAAAACTCACAGATCATAACTTCACTCATTATCTTAGACCACAAAACTGGATTTTCTTATAGATTACACCACCTAATCATTTTTTCTAAATATTACTCTGAGTGTGTCATGAAAAGAAGATGAAGTTTTGACATGCAAGGCTCTTTTACTTTATATTATAACGAATCTAGTTCGAAAAAAAACCTCAAGTAATAGTAAAGAATTCTCATACAATTTTATGTACTACTGACTGTTCACGTGTAAGAATGTATTGGGTTCCAAGTACAAAATAAATCAGTCATGTGCAATATTCTTCAGACAATGACGTTCAAACAAAAGTTAGAGAAAATCAATAACATGGAACCATTACTTCAGAGAACTATTCAACTTTATACAAACAGATGAGTGAACGATTTATCTGTCGATTGTTGCTATTCTGCAAATATTAAGCAATAGACATTGATCCATTCAGTGGTTTCAAATCTACTCGTCTCGAATTTGTTATCAATGATCTATCGGATTAGAATGTTGTCAAGTCATTCACGTAAGAAGATAAACTAAGACATTTATCTTAAACCAGTGGCTCTTTTCAACGATCCATTTATGCTTGGTCGAAATAAACTTGTCATGTGTGAAACATACAAGTACAATAAAGAGCCGACATGTATGTATACAAGCAATAATTCAATATTGACGAGTTCTCTATTTTAACATTCATTTCTCTTGTTGTAGCTTCGAACAAGCGCTTCGAATGTGCTCAAGCCATGAAAACAGCCGCCGATCAACACCCATGGTTCGGACTCGAACAAGAATATACGTTATTGGATCGTGATGGATGGCCGTTCGGATGGCCGAAAGGTGGATTTCCTCATCCACAAGGTCCGTATTATTGTGGTGTCAGTGCATCGCAAGCTCTTGGTCGAGACATTGAAGAAGCTCATTACAAAGCATGCTTATATGCTGGAATCAACATCGGCGGAACCAATGTAGAAGTAATGCCAGCTCAATGGGAGTATCAAGTTGGTCCATGCGAAGGTATCGATGCTGGTGATCAACTTTGGGTATCACGATACTTATTACTACGTATTGCTGAAGAGTTCGGTGTTCAAGTGAGTTTCGATCCGAAACCAATTCCTGGCGACTGGAATGGAGCTGGATGTCATACTAATTTTTCTACGTGGGTCATGCGTGAGCCGAATGGCATCGAGTGAGTGCATTTTTAATTTTTATCATTTGACTATATACAACTTAATGTAGAGATAACGAACGACGATTAACGGGCCGACATGAAACAGCTGATATAAGCGTTTTCTTGTACTTTCATATGAATCAGTTCACTAAATATATCACACGAAAATCAAGGTGCATTAGTATGAGATTGTTGAGAAGTCAATGAAGAAAAATTTGATTGTTTAGAAGATCAATGGTTTGGTTTTTTGTAATGCATACAGTTTGGTATTCATTGCCATCACTTTTTTTGGAAAAATATAAACAATATGTGAGCAACAGATCACGCCAGTTAAATTAATATTAAAAATCTTTTTTTACGTCGTGTTTAAAACAGACCCCTTTTAATTGTTTACCAGTAGAAGTCTGAAAATAAAAAGTCATATGTTAATACTAGTTGTAATTCGAATAGAAAAGAATATTTGATCGACTAAAACAATGAATTAAGTGTTTCATTGAAGAGACCCAAATAAGATTAAATAGAATAAAATGAAATTATGATAAGAAAATTGTGATCATATGCGCGAACCCAATTTTTAGCGAATATGTTGTCCAAAAACAAATGAAATATGCAGGTATCTCTTTAACTTGAGAGATTCTGTTCGACTAATATGTATGCGACAGGTGCTGAATGGTTGTAGACACTTTGAAAAAAGTAATCATTGAAACTTTCATCTTACCATATTAATATTGAAAAATATCGATACTTGCGTGACAGGAAGAAAGACCACCATGGTTTTCATAACACGCCATTGTATTAAAAATTTTCATAAATGCAATCAGTCTGTTCACAAACTCAGTAGTTTATATCACGGGAAAATCTCCAAGTTATAGAGCAGAGTTTATTAAGTATATCGAATAGAGACTTGTACGAGTCTTTATTGTAAATAGACTAGAAGGTAAAGTGTCTACCCCATATGATTTAAATTCTCATGAAAGACTACAAGATGATCATAAATCATAAAAGAATCCGTTGAATGGAATGAATTAAGTTTGAAAACTTAATTCTCGGAACACGAATCCTCTTCTTTCAAGTCTAATGATAGTGGATTCTAATAGGATAAATCTTGCCCCAATTGAATATTTTTACGTACATAAGTTATATTCCTCAGAAAAAAAAACTTGTTGAAAAAGAAACCAACCGTTTTACAGGTTTCTTTCGATTTGATGATAATTATCTTGAAACTGCTATGATGTTAGACATGGACGACATGAAATTTCATGTTGTCACTATATTATAATCATTTTCTTTAGAACCGTCTAGAACCATTTTCTTGATACTATCTTTATGACTTTTCTTTGTGTTGTATATAATCAACGAACCGATAGTCTTTTTAAAAAGGCGATTCATCAGTGTTACTAATGTTGTACTGTCAAGATGTTTCCTACATAGAAAATTTAATTATACATTCAATTTGGATTCACAGGAGCACGTCTACAGATGGCTCAGATTATAATATAGTCATGGAATGTTTATAGCTTCTCTCATTTAATTACATGCACATTTTTCATGTCACAATCTTCTTATGTAAAACTATCTCTCGAATTGAATATACATGTCTTTAGTGTGATCGAGGCATTTGTCATTTGAAAAACTATTATGCAATCTATTTGTCATGCTTTATGTCAAGTTATTCGTTACTAAGATGATAGTTACTCATGGGGATTTCTGCTCATGTTAGGTTTCTATTGAAGAACTGGAAATGATAAAATACTATTATTTACAACTATCCTAAAGAACATCTAAGTAATTCCTGTATAAAACATTCACTTTGAATCTATGAGTAATTTTAAAAGTTATCGATTTCGTACTCCTATGCATACAAGTATTGATTCACTTCATACAATGGCACTTCTACTGCTGTTTTCAGATATGCTTCTTCGAAATTTATTCTTTGATGGAAACAAACACAATAGTATATACTTCAATATTAACCATGAAAACATTCTGTTGCGTCTTTTCTTCTAACGATTTTCCTCACAATGAATGAAGACTCTCGTATTTGTAAACGAGGAGACCGAAAGTTGAAATATTTCCTTTTCTCGATACAACATGTATGTTAACAATGAAGAGCTTTTAACGAGGAGACCGACTACTATCAATTATAAATGTTTACCAGAGCAAGAGCTTTTAACTTAGAGGAAAATAGAGAAAGAAATTTCTTTTGAAGTTTTTCTTTGTACACCAGGAATCATTCATCTATCTTTGCTTCATTTTCGCTCTGCCAAAAACACTCACACCAATGGAAACCTTTCCATTGTCCTATGCACAGATTGAGTCAATCATGTTCATGTTTTTTGCTTTTCTTTAAAAATAATCATGTCCACCACTGAGTTTTATACATGAAGAATCAATATCTGCAATGCTTCTAATTCTAAAGCAAACCATGCCACGCGTTGTTGACACGATTACTGTCTCAACATTCTCATGCATCTTGTTTTTTATATTTTTTATGGAGCGAAGTGCTTGAAACATGTAGCAAGAGCTGTTGGAACAAAATGAGATCTTGTCACTACATTATTTCAGAATAGGAATGAGATTGTTTCTTTCCTTCTGCTTTCCAACGGAGGAAATCCTACATGAACAAAAACAGAAATAGAAAGAAATAGAAAAAAGTATGCTAGTCAAGTAAGGAAAAAATATGTAATGCAATTGATTCTATTAGATGTGATAGGAGGAAACTCCGATATAAAAGCTAGAATGATTCCAACGTGTCAACATGTGAGATTCATAGAGCTTGGCTTCTCTGTAGAATAGATTAAGACATTGAAATGCATATGCAATTCTAATTATATTCTTTTTTTATCTATCTAAGGATTATAATAAAAAAGAAGCATCGTTTCGATCATGAATCTGAAGTCGACCAATAGTAGTTCAACTGATAAAGCTATTCTTCGTCGATATTTAGAACTACCACAACCTGAAAATAAAATTTTGGCCACTTATATATGGATTGATGGTACTGGAGAAAATCTACGAGGTAAAACAGTCTAATCATTTACATAGTGTCTTTGATGTATATCGCATTGATTCTTCTTTGTCGTTTTCCTAATTAGCTAAAACTCGAACTGTCGATCAAGAACCAGGATCACCTCAACAACTATCTTGGTGGAATTTCGATGGCTCATCAACTGGTCAAGCTGAAGGTTCGAATTCGGACATTTATCTTAAACCAGTGGCTCTTTTCAACGATCCATTTATGCTTGGTCGAAATAAACTTGTCATGTGTGAAACATACAAGTACAATAAAGAGCCGACATGTTTGTATACAAGCAACAATGCAATGTTGACGAGTTCTCTATTTTAACATTCATTTCCCTTGTTGTAGCTTCGAACAAGCGCTTTGAATGTGCTCAAGCCATGAGAACAGCCGCCGATCAACACCCATGGTTCGGACTCGAACAAGAATATACGTTATTGGATCGTGATGGTTGGCCGTTCGGATGGCCGAAAGGTGGATTTCCTCATCCACAAGGTCCGTATTATTGTGGTGTCGGTGCATCACAAGCTCTTGGTCGAGACATTGAGGAAGCTCATTACAAAGCATGTTTATATGCTGGAATCAACATCGGCGGAACCAATGCAGAAGTAATGCCAGCTCAATGGGAGTATCAAGTAGGTCCATGCGAAGGTATCGATGCTGGTGATCAACTTTGGGTATCACGATACTTATTACTACGTATTGCTGAAGAGTTCGGTGTTCAAGTGAGTTTCGATCCGAAACCAATTCCTGGCGACTGGAATGGAGCTGGATGTCATACTAATTTTTCTACGCGAGTCATGCGTGAGCCGAATGGCATCGAGTGAGTGCATTTTTAATTTTTATCGTTTGATGTTGAAATCCTCTTCTGTATTAATCGTAGAGCTATAAAAGAAGCGATTAAATTACTTGAAGTACGTCATAAAGCACACATTAAACGATATGGTAGAGATAACGAACGACGATTAACGGGCCGGCATGAAACAGCTGATGTAAGCGTTTTCAGGATAGGATTGTGTAACATATTTGAGTTTTCGGTCATATTTTCAGATCAATCAATTCAGTGTTGGTATCGCTAACCGAGGAGCATCAGTACGGATCCCTCGACAAGTCGGTGAAGAAAAATGTGGTTATTTAGAAGATCGGCGTCCTGCTTCAAATTGCGATCCATACGCTGTGACAGATATAATTGTTCGCACTGTATGTCTCGATGAGAAAGATCCTAACTCAAATGAATAGTTAGCATATAATAATTGATTCATGATAAGATCTAAAATCGTGAATGTATGAGTTGATGAGATCATTTATTATGAGATTCTTCTAAGTATTTCTTTGAATACATTCCCAATTTAATTAATATCGTATGTCATATTTAAGTGTATTTTGTTTTGTGTTCTGTTCTGTTCAGTATGGTCTTTTTTCCGGTGAATATTTGTCGATTTCATGCATGTGAAACGATTTATTTTACCGTGAATTAAATAATGAATAATTTCTCCGTTCGATCCATTTCTTCTTTAATGGTTATGTTCATTTCTTTTGAGAACATTTCATTGGTTCTTGTACCAGATCTACCTTTCTTCAATTGGAATGATGAAAAATGTGAATTTGTTTATGTCGTAAATGAAAAACAAATTCAATAGATTCATGAAACAGAATGGAATCTATAGTCTTGACTATTTCTAGACTTTTGTACATAATGAAAGTAAGACTGACAAATTTCATTTTACGGATTGTTTATTTTTTATGTGCATGTTTAGAATCTAAAAAGTGAAGTTAGACAGAAAAGTGCTACAACTGCTTTTAACAATACGAAACTGTTGTCATTTTTACAAGCACAAACAGATGTTGATAAGAGAAGTAATCTCATCGAATGATAATCCAATGGGGCAAACGATGAAGTATCTTTTTTTGGACATGTTTCACCACATAAAAATGACAAAGTAGTTTATTGATGAAAAGCCAATATTAAAAATACTGCTTCGCAATCCAATTAGTCATGGAAGTATTTAATATATATATATATAGTACCCATTGTCTTTGACCTAATATGATTATTAGAACAGATGTAATGTGTAAAAATGACAACTATTAGCACAATCGTTGTGAAATAAACACGTGAAATAGAGTGAAACTGTTTGGTGTTGTAAAACAGCACATTAATCAATATGGGCTTCGGGGAATGAATTCCTGTCTAGTACTAATTTATGTCGATGATGAAAGATATTAATTACAATATATTGCAATGAGTGTGAAAGGATAAATAGTAAAGGGCAACTATTGTACTTATTCCGCAATGAGCTTAATGTTGATCCCTCTACCATGTACGGCACGTTTGTGATAATGAGAAGCTTCATATTAATTTGTTTTATGCTTCAACAGCTCTTTTTGATCACGTTTTAATTAAAAATAAAGAACGAAGAAATACGAAGTTAATTATTCTTAATCTTTTAGAAGTATAAAATTAAGTTTAATCAAGATTTCTGATACAAGAAAATTTAATCGCTTCGACCTTTCATTGAATATGCATGTATATATATAAATATATGTCCATAAATAAAGTAGCGGAGATATATTGAATAGTTGCAATTTTAAGTTGATTGCTCGATACATTTTATTGGAAAACGGAAAAAAGATATAACATAAGATGTCGCATCCAAAACTCTCGAAAGTCAACAGCAAAAGAAAATCTAAGACATGCAAAATCTAATGTTCAAACTGGATGAAGTTTTTTCTGATCGGTTATCGACTTTGCAAACAAGTTTATTTTGCAGTCAATAAACAAGTTACTACGGTTGTCCATGATTATCACTCAATGAAATTGACTATTATTGTTAACTTTATCCTATCTAACACTATTCGTGATAGCAATATACATGTCGCAACCCAAAGTATTGATAGCAGAACTATCTGATGCCCTTCGGTAAGTGCGAGTAGTATGAATACGGTTCTCTTCAAAACTATACAAATAATTTCATAAGTGTATGGCATATGCTGATAGACTAGCCGATAGGCGAGTCGTTAATCGTAGATAGATCATAACCTATCTATTTTCAAGATCGTTCTTTATCATCGTTTTCTCTATGCTTTAGTGTATGAACAAGCTGTCACACTCGTTTTTAGTCTTGCTTTTGATTCATTGCGTCGGCATAAGTCCAGATTCATTATTCAAATTGTTCTTTGCGGTGCAATTGATTTAGTTGCTTCTACTATTTCGTGGTTCTTTACTCTTCGCACATTTTTTTTGTATTTACTATTTTTTCTAATAAGATCCGTTTTCTAGTCCTTGATTTAATTTTTATGAAAAATGTAAACAAATATATATATATATGTACTGTTAGTATGGATTTTTATTTTGTTGTTTTCATTAAAACATATATCATACTTACTGCTACATCCAATGATAAAAAATGTCTTAGTTTTCTAAAGTCAATGAAAAATAGAATACATCAATAAATAGCCAAGCAATTTCGTTGCTCAATATTTTGTTGATGAAATTGATATTTAATCGCGAACAACTCACTATAAGGGTTGATAATCATTACTCAAGTCATGTAGAAAAATGTAAGTTCAGATATACAAATTATTCATCCCGTGTGGCTGACTGAGTTTAATCTCGAGTGAACGTGTCATGTCAAAGAGAAAAAACGACAATCAACAGGATGTGTGATGTGCATACTGATGTTCGTAGTATTATTGACTGATGAAATCATCATTCGATACACATTTATGTTAAGAGATGGTGCATGTTAAAGAATAATACTAATAAATTTTTCAAAGGAGAAAATTTTGATGGATCACCTATCGTTGAAGATGTATGAATCATTTAAGAATTCCGACGCATCTCACCATACCATGCTCTAGTATGTAGTCTTTTGATTTATGCAGACATTTGTTTGCTAAATGTGTATATCTAAAACCATAGTATATAGTAGAGAAATTTTTGTCTGTAAATTACGTTTAAAATTTGTCTGCTTTATAATCGAATGATTGGAGTGATTTCAGAACATATTTTATTTGAGTTGGAAAGAATTTCATGTTATACATAGATTGTATTAAAAAATTAAAATAAGCTACGAAAATGCAACTATCTATGATATGTTTTCCCTGTTTACATGAACAAACCATGACTCGGATGGCTTTTGTTGCTTTATGTGGGGATTATCGTAAGAAAATAAATATGTTACAAAAAGAGATTTTCAAACTGGCTTTCAAACGATCGTTTTCAACTCATCAATATGTACAAAGCATAATAGGTCGAAAAAATCGTATTTATTTTGTGATAGTCAATAAGAATGGAAAAGAGGGATTACATATCAATCTAAGGATTATTTTGCCTCGTGAAGCCACATTCAATTTATTTTATGATCCAACAATTATTTTATCCATTATCTTGATATTTCTAACTGTTGGATATAAAGTCTATTTCATTTAAGACCGAGAACATGTTATCGAAAAAAATAGATTAAAACTATTTCGAAATTTTTTTCTAATTTCTAGAGTTGTTTTCTTTCGCATAGAGATTCATGAAAGTGATAATGAGACCGAAACTAGAAAACAAACCTTAGGAACCTTTCAATAAGAAATGTTGCTGAAAACATTCATAAAACCGATATACTTAAAAATTATCAGCATCCAATAAAATTGCGAGACCAATCTGAAAGAATGTTTCATAAGGGTGCGTGATCCATCTTGAAGGTTTGAGACATCATTTCTTCCTCGATATCATTTTTATTGATTATAATACTTATCGTTACTTTTCTTTTACCCATTATTGACATGAGTAGATTAATAACTTCTTGAATTTATGAGCTCGAGGGATCAATATAAGAATATTTTACTATGAAGACTGCTTCACAACAACATTTTTCACATGGAAATATTTATGAGACAAATCATACTCGTACTGTTAGATTAACCTGTATCTATAAGAACACTTTAAAAAGAACCCCATGGAAATCATGATCGTGAAACATAGGCAAAAATACAGATGCAATTAATATCATCTAAAATTTTGATATGCTGAGTTTACTGAATTTGTCACGTAGTAAATCATGAATAGCAACCAATCGAGATTACTTAGTTGTTTTTCTCTGAAGCAATATCATGTCATTCGCAACAATGAAAAATAAAAATTTTCCAGAGAGAAATGAATCGTCTGTCTAATTCGTTTTTTCAGTCTCGAGCATCAAAACGAGTAACATTCTCTTCTTTCTAGTGTAATCATCATTATTATTAGCTGTTCCATCTGATAGCTATTGACATTCAAAAGTGCCATGTATTATTATGGTAAGAAAATGATATTATTGTTGGCAAATGACATAAACCAAAAGGAACAAAGAAAAAAGGATGGGATGGAGTAGCTTGCCATAGACATTGCTAGATTTTGTTTCCTATAACAAATAAGCGATGATGGTCCTATTATAATCTGTCATTCGTCAAGCTCGATAGCATATTCTGCCTATCAACGTATCGTAAATGAATCGACTCTTAAAACAGAACATGTGATGATGTTTTTGGCTTTGTTACTCAAAAGAGAAAGAAAAAAGCTTCCTCAAATAGCATCATTTACAAAAGTATTCATAACTCAGAGAGCGTATTTTGAAGTATTTTATTGAGAAATTCATTAACAAGTAACGTAGAAGTAGTTGATTCACTCGAAACATGTCCAATTCAAGTTGACGATTACATTATTATGAATTATTACCGTATGTACGGAACGAAAAACTCGAGAGATGATTGTTTTATAGAGTTGTGTTTTCTTTTCAATTAAATACACTGATGAATGATACGATTTTGTTAATTTAATTGGAGTTCTCTCATGAATATGTTCACTAGCCATGGAAGTAGATCTATGCATGAAAAAAGAAAAGTTCGACGTATGAAAACAGTTCTTGTTCGATGATTATTTTCAGCTCTTTCTATCGTATGTTAATTAGTTTAGGGATTTATCTTATCGTATGATAATTTTTTTTCCATCTTTAGAAACTTTACTGAATTTGTAATTTATCATAAGACTTAAAGTGAAATCCGATATGAACCAAGAATCTATTTCGGCAAGTAACAAATTGATATCAACACTAGTATTTATAAGCATACTGTTAAGGATCATGGCTATAGTAATTTTATTCTCATTCATGTGGCTTGTTTTTCTGTGGATATATGTCGGTTGATTAGTAAAACAAACGAGTCTCTGTGTTGCTCGACTGATTACAAAAGCATACTGTCATCTGATCTTTTAGCATCCATTATTTACGTACATTTAGATCTTGTCAGTGGGAATAGATTGAAACATATTGACTAAAACGACAAAGTTTTATTGTTCCTGGCGAATATTTGTAATTATAGTAACATGAATCTAAAATTTTAACGAATCTTTTTACTTCTTTGATAGAATGATCATCGAATGAGGAATAAGATATTTATACGATATAATTATAAGTCTCTTGGTACAAAAGACGTTGGATTTCTGATGTCATTCGTTATCTGAAAAACAAAAATATTTGAGAGTACAAATTTTCTTCTGTTTATAACTAGATTTAGATTATAAGCTATGTCACTATGATCGCTTAGAATTATCCTAAGTCATCAAAGTTTGTGTAGAGATGCCGTGATGTTTCACGCAGACTGATTTTCTATGGGATCTCATTAACATAAACAAAAGGATACCGAAATATTTTAGTTATTCACTAGAACTAATGAAAGAATGAAAAAAAAAGAAAAGCATGACTACAGAGAATCCTGCCGAAGTTTTTAAATATCTTCATAATATATGATTTTCATGTAAGATTCTTATTATTTCTGTCAACTTATACTTTCAACTAGTAGTTATTCTATAATTTTCCAAAAGCTTCTAGCTGGTTTTTTTCTAATTGATAACAACAAATGATAATTTTCTATTGTATATCAACATTCATCTGCCTGCCATAGTTTTGCGGTTCAATAAATTTATTAAATGAAATGTTTTTGAAGTAGAGTGTTTGAAAATCTCCTTTCTTGTTGTTATTGCTGTTGATTTTATCTAATACCAGAGCAATCACCATGATTCATTTAACATCATGATGCCCCCAATAGATAGGATTGGTTCATGCTAGTTTATCTCTTCTTATCAACAATTTTCTAGTTGAACACTCACGAGTTAGGAGAAAAAGAAACTATTCATTTATATCTTCAATACTGAAGAAATATCGAACATTTGCGTCTTTTTCTGATCGATCATAATATAAATTTGACGCTCACATGGGTAAAGAATCACAGTAAGAATTTACGGCAGAAAATTCGAAATATAATCGCACAATTTATGAATACGAAAAGTTATTTTGTCTTTAATAAATTCTAAGGTTGCATTTGTTTAGTACTTATATTAATCTTTTCTCATCAATAAAGCACTTAGAATAATAAACAGTTTGTAACATTGACATAAAAAAAAGGAGTTCGAAGATAAATTTCTTCAAGTCATTAGTATCTATCGCTTTGCGTGACTTGAACTTTGTCCTTTTAAAAATTCAGTACCATATTAATTAACATCCTAGCAAGTGTAATAGAATTTTCTCTTTGGAAAAATGTTCCTATACTTTTCATTGAAACCGAATATGTTTGATTTCTGTTGTGAAGTAAAATTCATTAATCTCTTTTTATATCGTATCATAAATAGCATGAATAGGAAATAGTTCAAGCAAGAATAAAACTCATGCATTATCTTAAGCTATCCTATCATTTTTTGCTTAGTCAAGCATGAATTAAAATTGTACTCAATGTGTTTTTATGAGACAGATATTGTATTTATATATTTTTTCTATTTCATGTGTATTTCGAATTTGATTCAGTAAAACTCGAACATATGAATCTCCTAAAGATTTCTTAATCGACTTACTTGAATCAATATTCCTATGAAATGTGGACTCACTGACAACAGAAACTTCTAATTAGTCTATGCTATTTTTTTTTCTTGTTCGATGAAATGTTGTCATTGAATGAAAATAGATCTTGTCAGCATCAGTTTCATTGATATAGAAATTCAATCTTCATGTATTGCTAATTATGACGCATTATTTTTGAATGCTTGTCTGATTCATACAATACTATCAATTATTAACATATACATATGCCCAACTTTATTCCTACTATTGACAAAAACAATCCCACAGAATTTCTCATGCAAGAGAAAGACGTGTGTCATAACATAAACAAATAACATCAGTTTTATTCATATGCCAAGAGAAAAAAACTAAATAGATTAAGTCTAGAAAACAATATTTAAGACAAAATTTTATTCAATACCCATTGCACCTGAAGTCATATAACACATGTAATACAAGGGAACGATTAGAAAAAAGAGAGATAATTCATCCCACGAATCAATCATAAAATCAATACTGTATCATTCATCATAACTACGGATATACATTGAACGCACTGTCTCTCGTCGATTTTTCTTTATCTTGCATATTTATCATCACGTTACAAACATAGAAGACATTTGTCCAAATTAGATATCGTTGTATTAGGGAGTAAAAGGGCATGTTGTATGTGCATCATTATTTATCGTTTACGTTTGTACGTATATGATTTTTTGTGAGCGTAAAATGAGTATCGTCGTCATTTGCTCGAACAGAGTTTGATAGTGTCGACGACTGTCTACCAACAATAATTATTATAGAAGGCTTTTTTCTTTCGAGCATAAATTATTATTTCATGACAGGATTGAAAAGTAAGGAGAATTCGATCAATAATACTTGTCTTTTTTTCTTAACTCACAGAGGCACAAGATATTTTTACGACTACTGAGAATATCGGATTTCATTCATCGCGGTATACATATACGAAAATCTGCACGTAGCTCATGATCTATATCTACTAGAGTTAATTCGCATGTCACCAGGAAGTTAATATGACATGTCAGTTTATATCTCAACGGAAAAAAAGGGAAAGAAGCGAAGATTTTTTAATTTTCTTTTACAGATTATTGACATTATCAAAGAATACTTTTTATGCTTACTGTAGAAACTTAGAAAAGAGAAACAGCCATTTTGTTTCGATGCCGCTAGCAAAAAAAAAAGAGGAACCCATAAAAATGGCGGTATGATGTTTTTTGATGAAAGAAAAAATCCAAGAGGGGGAGAGAGCGAGGGGGAGAGAAGCAGGGAGCAAAGAACAGAGAAAATGGAAGGAAAAAGAAAATAACAGGAGACTACAGCGTTTGATGTAACGCGTACTTATGGATGAAGGAGAGAAATAGTGAAGGAAAATGTGCTAGTAGATCAGAGAGATGAAGAAAAAAATACAACTCGATCATAGAGAGTTACAAGATGAGTAGTAGGTCATTTATTGATATTACAGAAACAACAGTGTATTCGTGCTGTGTTCATCTATCATGTTTTATATCAATGTTGGTTATTTGTACAGTTTATGATCTGTTATTCTTTCGCCAGTCGTTCTTCGCACATAACGTTGGACTTCTTGCAGTTAATTGAAATTAATAGTGACTGTTCTGTATTTATTTACCAGACGAGAATATACGATGATATTTTTCTTTTCTATGGTGTTAGTTAAGATGAAATTATTGCATAGCTCAGTCAGATAAGAAAACGTGACTACAATAAATAGTTTGCTTAAGTGACTCAAACGAAAAATAAGAAAGGATTTGTACTCACCACACTTTTATGTATTTCTATTTTTCAGATTTGCTTAATTATATATATATATATATATTGATAGATATTTGCTAATTATGGGAAACTCTTTGCCACAGATAAATGTTCAACGATCGGTAAGAGCAACTACAGCTACATCAGAATATTCGATGATGAAAAAATCAACTAGCTTACGAGATTACACTCGCAGTACATCATTAATTACTAGTTGCGTCAGTAATAATAATACTCGAAGAAATATTTCAAGGTCAAACACAATCGCACCAACTGATGCCGAAATAATTGATATTCGCGCGTTACGTTGTGAAAAATCAATGACAAATACAGATGATGGTGAAAAGAAGTTATTGAAACAACTTGACTATATTCATTCATGCGTAAGAAAAGATAAAGGCTTATTTGGTAAGTAATGCAATTATTGAAAAAGGAAAAGAACAACCAAAATCATAATCCTTGTTTTTATTAAATAAACAGGAATGATGACGGAAAATTTACAAAATAAACATATTTTTTCAAATGATGAACCGGAAAACGCGCACACATTAGAGCAAGCACCAGACGATTACAATATGGATTATGAATCAATTTATTTAAAAACACCTGATGGAGAATTTATACATTCATATTGGATCTATCAAATGAGTGATATAAATTCAACAATGACAGTATTATATTTACATGGTGCAGGTGGAAATATTTCACATCGACTTGAAGTTCTACGACTTTTCTATGAAAATCTTCATTGCAATATTTTAATCATTGATTATCGAGGTTAGTTGAAAACTAACATAACTGATAAAAGTATGTCTTGAGGCTGGTAGGGTCGGATATAGGACGGCGATGTCTTCGAAAGCTAGTCAAACCTTTTACTGAAGTTGATCTGACTTTTTTCCGCAGTGAAGGGAGAACAGACTGAAGAGGAAATCGGCGTAAGGACGATCAATTATTTTTCTCCTGGATACTATCATGTGGAAAAAATACGAAATGAAGTTCTGCAGAAAAGAAAGCCTCAAGAATTTCAATGTGAGTCTGCTTCCAATATTTCTGGTTATTTCTTTCTTGTAGGCTTTGGTAAAAGTTCTGGTTCTCCAACTGAACTTGGTCTTTATATTGATACTCAGACAGCATATGATTATTTAATATATAAACGAAAGATATTACCGGAAAATATTGTTGTTGTTGGTACAAGTCTTGGCGCATCTGTTGCTATTCAACTTGTTAGTGATTCATTAAATCATGTCAAAGTGGCTATATTTGAAAATCCTTTTATATCTGTTCCTGAAATAGCGAAATATTTTCTAACATATGCTAAAAGTGTTATTGGTATAACAAAATCTGTTGGCTTTATTTATTTATTTGACTCATTGTCAAAAGTACGTCGTATAGAATGTCCGTGTATTTATTTGACTGGTCTACTCGATCCAATTATTCCACCGTGGATGTCAAACACATTGTATAATGAAACACGTTCATCAAGTAAACGTCAGTTATTTGAATATCCATTCGGTAAACATAATGATTTACCCATCATGAAAGATTATTTTGAAAACATACAAACATTTCTTGATGAATTATCAACAAAAAAGCCTGAAACGGAACAATCGGTGCTGAGATAATCATTTTATTCTACTGTTGTTATATATATATATATATATACAAATTTATATATATATATATATATATATATATATATACATATATATATGTATTTGTTTATACATATCAACAGATATATATGTCAATAACCGTTTTCGAATTCTTTTTTTTTGTAAAAAATATAAAGAATAAACATTCGTGCCTCATTGTTTCGCAACATGTATTGAATTGAAAGAAATTTACATATATTCTTGTTTTAAAATTCTATCATAATTTTAAAATGTATTCAAAGTTCCTTCCTAAATGGTTTAATCAAATATTTACAGTATGCTTGAATAGTAATTGAAATGAAGACATCATACTAAGTGACATTAGAGATATAATAAGACTGAAGATCACGATACAGTCTCTCAAGTGCGAGCAGACAAAAAGAATCACTTGCATATGCCGGGAAAATCAACTTGCAGGATTCGATCTCGAACTTTGCACAAATAAAATTTTTGATGAAATAATTTTCTTATCTCCTGTTTCCACTCATCTATTGTCTTCTTTTCTCGGATCATGAATATTCGAAAGGATATTAGGTCTGAAAGTAAATTTTACTCCGATATTTACATCTTCAAAATGTAGATATTCCTAATACTTATATTGTTATAGTTCACTCTCATGTCAAAGAGAATTTTGTTGATATAAAAAAGTGTTGACGTTGTAACCTAATATTGAATTTCTGATGTAACTTTAAATGTTTTATTTGTAAATCCAGTAGTATTTATTTTCTAGAAAACGTACGCTTAAAATAACAAGCAGGTGTAAATGTTCCCTCGGAATTATGACTCCCACACAGAGGCTTCACTTGTGTTTGGCAATGAGATTGAGACTTTTTTTGATGTGTGAGTTGAAAGTCTTCATCCTAGAAATTTTCATTCTTAAAACACTATGAGGACAAGTGTTAACTGACAAATGTGTTCTTAATTTACGCATAACTATTCAAATTGATGTAGTTGGAAAATGCTATTTATGTACTGATTAATTTTATTGACTACGCAGTTGATGAGTTCCTTTTTTTTTGTATTTGAAAAGAGACAATCGTGTCAGACATCGTAACGTCGTTTTTTTTAGACTAATTGGGTTATTTTCAAAAACGTGTTTCTTTCCTTTGTAAAACTTCTAATTTGTGCATTCTAATCTTTAACTGTTTGAAAAAATTCTCAAGCTCCGAGTTACAATCTAATGATAATTTAGCCTGTAGAAGAATAGAATTTTTCTTCGAAGAAACTATATAAATTACCATACTACAGGTAATCATGGCTTCGTTCTCAATCCAGTCTTACGTACATTAAATTATTTCATTTTACTGGATGTTTAAACAATAAAATTGATCGGACGTCATCAATTGAAATTTTTCAATATCTAATTAGCTAATTGTATCTGAACTAAAGATGAATGAACGAGTAATGAATTTCAGTTTATTTGTGTTCTTTTCTCTTCATAAGTAAATATAGACCTCACATTCGCTTTCAGTCATGATTGATTCTTACATGCAAACATTAAAAGCAGCAATTAGATATCACTTCTTATAATTAAGTTCAAAACAAAATGCATCTTGTGATGAAACACACGTTCACTTTATAGAGACGACTTTTTATCAACTATTTTCAAATCGATTGACGAGAATTAGGAAACAAATACTATAGAATCTTCATCATACTGACGTTTGTTGTTATTTCTTGATAAAAACCATGTTGATATCGATTTTATTGGCATTTGTGTTGGTAAATCAACATATAGTAGCCATATATCTATATATTGCAGAGACAGAAAAAAATAAAAAGATGTGAGGACTAACTAGTCTATTAGAAAAACGATGCTTTATCTTTGCAGTATCGAAATCCCTTAAATGTTCTTGTTTTTCATGTAATTACTCAATATTTCATCAGGTTTTAGGTAAATGTCGCCAAACCAGTTTCATCATTACTTTCACCATTCATTTGTTTTTCTCTCAACACAAATACCTTCAATGCCATGTGATCATACATTAGAAACCGATTTATTACATCACCTTCATTCTCCTTTCAACAAATATAAAACTCGGTATTTATTTGCGTCTACTGTTTATGATAATTAAGTAAATATGTGCGAGGAAAAACTCATTGATCGTTTGGAAATGGAAAGTTTACTAAAACGAAGATTCTTTTATGACCAATCCTTTTCAATATACGGTGGTGTCAATGGTCTATATGACTACGGTCCAGTTGGTTGTGCTATTAAAACAAATATTATTAATCTATGGCGTCGACATTTTATTCTTGAAGATCAAATGCTTGAAATCGATTGTTCTATCTTAACACCTGAGATCGTACTAAAGTAGAACTGTTCTTAAATATCTATGACAAGCAATTTGTTTCTTCTGCCTACATAGGGCGTCGGGTCATGTTGATCGATTTGCAGATTTCATGTTGAAAGATATTCAAACAGGTACATGCTTTCGAGCAGATCATCTAATTGAAGGTAAATGTTGCGTTCTATTTTCATGAAAGAAATCATGTTTCTTTCATCGACTAGATTACCTGAAAAAGTTACTTGATGCAGAAGATATTTCATCTGAAAAAAAACATCAAATTAACAAAATATTACCTCAGGCAATTGTGAACGATCGATTCATAGATACTCTAATGACTTCTATATTTAGATTGGCAATATGAATGCGACTGACATGAAGACACTGATAGAAAACTACAATATAAAATCACCTCAAACTAATAATGATCTTTCAGACCCTACTGCTTTAAATTTAATGTTTTCAACGTCCATCGGTTCAACTGGTCAAACGAAAGGGTTAGTTTGATACTAAATAATGCATATTTGGAAAATAGACGTGTATTATTATACAATTAGCTATTTGCGACCGGAAACTGCTCAAGGTATGTTTGTTAATTTCAAAAGATTATTAGAATTCAATCAAGGTCGATTACCATTTGCGGCTGTTCAAATTGGTAATTCTTTTCGAAATGAAATTTCACCACGATCAGGTTTACTTCGTGTTCGGTAAGTCTTTTCTTAAATCTATATCTGATGCCAGTTTTAATTATCACGACATCCTTGTTTCATACTGTACTCTTATTCTGACTTTTTAGAGCAGAAAAAATGAAGATAGGTAGTTTTCTGTGATGAACAATAGCTTGATACCTTATCAATTTTCTCACAGGGTTTTGAACGTATCTTAAAATTGTAAAATATTTTATGACATTGACACACAAGATTTATTGCAAGTTTTTGTAATGTTTTGTTGAAGAAGGCACTTTTAAGCAAATACACATTTTCTAACATGGAATACACTGCTCGTAGAAACCATTCGAGATTCATTCAACGGACAAGAACATACATGATACTCAGCCATGCTGAAGATTTTAGTTCGATTCTCTATGGTTTTAATTGATCGATCAAATAGAGAACAGTTAAAGAAAGACAAGCTTAACACTTATTCAATGGTCAACAAGTAAATTTATAATAAAGCATCATTGAACAAGTTTTGTTCGGAATTGATTAGAATACATTTTGTAATCGTCTTCTATTAACACATATGAGGCTTTCTAATGAAATAATTAAGAAAAATGTTAGTAATATCATGACTAAAAAAATATGCGGCTTTGCCACTGATGCTGATCACAAGACCTTTTCATTAAACTCCAAAATTTGTCTCTGAATGTATCGAGATGATTGAGACGAGTTTTTATTCTAGAATTTAATGTTCGATTTGTATGAGTATAGCAACCAAATACTTTCACTGTTACATAATAATAGTCGTACGTTTATGCTGTCGATGATAAATAATGAATAAAAAAACGTTTTGCTACTCGATAGATTCATACATAAGTTTCAATAATAAATTACATTGAATTCCCCTATCGAGATATACTAAGAAAAAAAAGTATACGATAACTTCAAATATTGATTTTTATACAAAATTAATATTGCCGTTTTTTTTGGCTTACACACATAGTTTATGTAACAAATTCAAAAAGTGATTTTGATGGATCACGTTGTTTTTGAGAAGATCTAAGAAAATTTTCGTTTGCACAATAGTTTTTCTAGTCGAGAGTTTATAGAAAACTCATCGCCTGATTTCTAAGTAATCAAAATTAACTAACATCAATCGATGATTTATGTATATTTGGCAATAAGACACAATCAAACGTAACAATATTTAATCGCACGAAAATTATTCATACGAATAGAAAAGGCAGTTGAAAAGTCAAAAGTATTGAAGAAAGAAACAGAACACTGGTAGAACTGACTAGGACATGTATTCACGTAGAAGTGAGCTTAATGCTCGCATTAGCGAGTTAATATAGTTGGTAGTATGGTGTAATTAAAGATTCGACGAAGTATTATCTAGGCAGGCGACAACTTCCACACATGTATCACTGATTGCCAACGGCAATTTGTCATTATGTGTTAGAGCTAGAATACACAAAATCAATAATTCAATAAAAGTGATATTGATGGAGTGGATGGAGTCTAGCAGCAGCAAATAGACAACAAGCATACGAGAAGGATGATAAAGTTATGATTTTTTTAAAACTGCATAGCAAAAAATTGAACTAAATCTAGAAATGGTATGTATCAAAGAACAGTACTCATCATCGATAATGAACTAACTTTAGTTTTCTATGAAGATTGATTGATGTGTGATTCAAACTAGTAGTTTTTCTTTTGTCATTTTCCACACGAAAACTTGATCAACAAAACCTTTGAATTTCAGTCAAAATTCAAGTAATTCAATTAATGAAAGCTAGAAAAAGTTCGGCGATATGTTCTATTAAAAGTATTACATACTTTGTCATCTGTTTTGATCAAAATGGACTTCCTCTTCTTGGTCTCGATGCACTGTGATACAACATAGGGAATGTTCAAGAGATCGTGACTTCTCGTCATATTACGAAACTTTGATTTTTGCTTGGATTCTTTTAGGAAACCATTCGCTGTGTTCAATTCACTACATAGACTGAGTATACAGAGAGGAAAATACGGAAGGAAATAGTAATTACAGTTGCATAGAACATTCGAAACATAAATTAGACTAGAAAGGATATTGACATCAACACAAGTATTCTATTTCTTGTGAATAATGATAGAATGTAATCGATCTCTGTAGAGAACTACGTTCAAAAGTACTTAGTTCAATCTACTTCTACTAGTATTTCAATGTATACTTATTACTACTTTTCGAATTCATTCGATGTTATCTCTATCAACCAGGGAGTTTACAATGGCAGAAATCGAGCATTTTGTTGATCCGATGGACAAATCTCATCCAAAATTCGAAACTGTTGCTCACCTAGAAATTCAACTGTATTCAGCTATTAATCAAATTAACTGTGAATCGGCTCAATTAGTACAATTGGATGAAGCTGTGCGTTCAAAATTGATCAACAATGAAACCCTAGCTTATTTTATCGGTCGCATCTATTTATTTTTAATCAAAGTTGGTATTGATCAACATCGAATTCGTTTTCGTCAACATATGAGTAATGAAATGGCTCACTATGCTTGCGATTGTTGGGATGCCGAATGTTATATAAGCTATGGTTGGATCGAATGTGTCGGCTGTGCAGATCGATCATGTTACGATTTAACGCAACATACTGAATTCAGTGATCACCGACTTGTAGCAGAACGACCACTACCTTCTCCTAAGAAAATTCAAGTTGCTAGAAAAAACCTAAATACTAGAATGATCGGTCAAGTTTTTCGTAAGGATTCTTCAATAATAACTGAATATTTACAAAATTTATCGGACAAAGAAGCTCAAATTTTAAATGAAAAACTTCAACAACGGTAATAAGAGAATACACTTCAATAAAAATGATTATTCTTTTTTTTTAGTGATCAAAACATAATGATTGACAACAGAGAATTCATTCTTACGAAATCAATGTTTACATTGCAATCCAGTGAAAAAATAGTTCAAGGTAAACGTCTCTTTATCACATTGCATATCTCATTGAATAATATTTTATGATTAGTTGAAGAATTCGTACCATCAGTTATTGAGCCGACCTTTGGTTTCGGTCGTATTATCTATACTATGTTAGAACATAACTTCAAAGTTCGTCCGGAAGATGAACAACGAAAGGTATATACATATTTCTTATTAATTTTACATACATGCATTAGATGTCATAAAATATTCTCTGCATCGATCTATTTCATTTGAAGACTCCAGAAAAAAATATCACGTTTTCTATGAACAACGTATGTTAAATCAAAAATACGAACAATCACTAAAGAAGCAATTCATCGACCTATAAAAATAGCAGAGATTATATGTATCTATTCATTATTCAGTTCTGTTCCGAGCATGTAGTCACAACTCTGAAAAGTCGCACTATGTAACTTGGCAGAGGTGAAAATTCCATAGATGATAAATTCTATATGGAAAGGGGAAGTTGTCGATTTCCGATTTTGCATTGTGGCCATGAGTACAATGCCATGAAGCACACCTTGCATGCGACAATTAGAGCTTGTTGGATCTTCATAAGAATGAACGATAGAAACAGTAGGAAGATTTTTTTTATTTAGATGGGTTCGTTCTATGAACTTGCAATAGGATTGATCGGATTGGTAAAAAACTGAGCTGCCGTTCCAATATGTTTTACTTATTTGCCTTGGATATTGGATAACAATAGTAATTGGTGGAGTAAAGATCTGTATGAACATAGGCTTTTTTTAGATGATGAAAATATCGTTGCTAGTCTGAACTACAAATAATGCAAATTTTTCATTTATCAAGTTCTGTAAGAATGAATGATTCCCTCTAATAACTAAATATCGAACATCCACGTTCGAAAAGAATCGATGATCATAATTGTTTACACCCAGTCCTATATTTTACTTTTTGGAAGTTTGATACATTTAACTTGATTAGAACTTCGCTCAATGCCTGCGATAGGTATTCATTGAGTCACGTTTGAAAATTATGGAATGACAAGATTTAGAAAGAGAAAGTACGTACGCATCATTCGAATCTCGAGTAACTACTGAATATGTAAAATAGATAATTATTATTTCAAACATTGTGATCGATTTTATTGGTTAAGATATGGTAGATTCGAGTTAAGAAGTGAAATTTTTCTTGGATCAGGATCCAAATAAAAGAAATACGTCCATGTATTTGTAATAATTAATTTCACTATTGTTTTAGTATTTCACATTACAACCGTCTATTGCACCATATAAATGTGCTATTCTACCATTGAGTGGTAATGCTGAATTCAAACCATTCGTGAAGCAAATATGTACGTTTTTTATATACAAACATGTAAATGTTCTCCATTAATTTTGAAACAATTATATTTAGCTAATCTGTTGACTCAAATGAGTATTTCACATAAAATAGAAACAAGTGGTGCTAATATTGGTAGGCGTTATGCACGTTGTGATGAAATAGCTATTCCATACGCAATTACAATTGATTTCGATACTTTAACTCAACCACATTCCATAGCATTCCGTGAATTGGATTCATTAAAGCAACTACGTATTCAAGTACTTGTCGACATCGCTTTGGAAAATTTTCTTATGAGTTACTATACATTTCTTTTTTAGATTGATGAAATTGCATCTGTTCTTCATAATCTTTCAACAGAAAAAATAACCTGGAATGAAATATCGAACTTGTATCCTACGTTTACCGAACAGCAAACGAAAAGATTAGAAAATATCGATTAAAGAAAAAAACCATTAATCTTTTTTCCAAGGCAAAATAAAATTGTAAGAAAGGAAAAGAATGGAAATAAAGTAATGATTCAATGAATGTACGAAGAACAGTTGGTGCCCATAGAGCATAAAGAAAAAAGAATAACGACAATTATCATGACAGACATTTCGTTTTGTCTTTTAACTTTCAGTTTGATCTGTTTCTTTTCAAGGCAGATTAAATTTTTGATGTTGAATGGTTAACACATTGAAGTTATCAGGTAGGACAATAAAACGACATGATTGATATACGAGAGAAACTTCATTGGTGAATAGAAAATATCGAGTTTTATTATTCCATGTAAACCTTGATGTGTGTTGCTGTTTGTCCTTTGATTGAGTATTATTTATTTTTCTAAGAAGTACTCTATTTTATGAGTACTCCAATTTTGTCGATTTAAATAATACAAAATTTGTGAGCATAACTGCATGATTGCATAATTCATATTATTACTAATGTTTAACTATGCAAGGGATAAATCGATACGGTTATATTATGAAAGTGCCGTGTATACAGAACAGCTGCAATGATTTACTAAAATATTTGAATCAAATCTTATCAAGTTCTTTCTTGAACATATAACTCAATTGAAATCCTATGAGTATCGTGTTCATATTAATTAAAAGCTATCAGATTTTGTGGGTCGAGCAAAATAATAGTATCATTTTCTTTTTACAGATTATGAAATACGAATAAGTTGTGATATACTTTTCCTCTATCTCTGTGTCACTCTTCAAAAGTTCATCTAAGTCTTTAAAGATTAAAAGAAAAATATATATATATATATATTCCTATCCTTTGGTTCATATAGAAACAAATCATAAACGCCTAGCACATATTCGTGCTGGATTTAAAATAAATATTTTCTCAGTCAAAAAATTGATTATTTTATTGTATCGTACTAGAAACGCACTTTAAATGATTTTCTAACACTTTTTGAGGTACATATGATGAGATAGTCAATCATGGTGTACGCACTTATCGATGGATGAAAGATTTCTATTGACAGACATTTAACTTAATCCGCATTTTCATATTTGATCATTACAATCAATTTTATTGAAAAGAAATATTATTCGATCATTGTTGTGTTTACATTGGCATTTGTTTCTTTTTTTTATCAACATCACTATTCGGCTTGTCCACGTAACTGTCACTTTCGCTGCTAAAGTTTTTGAAAAACGTTTTTTCGAAATGAACCAATCTCGATACATCATTAGATGCAGTTTTTGGCGCTGATTACGAATCTAATATTCATTGTTTAAAACAATCGCTTTTTCGCACCCATAACGGTGTTTTAAATTTTTGAAAACGTGTATTTTTAATTTTTCAAGGGAAAAATGTTTTTGAAGAAGTCTGATTATTGTACCATTCGATGCAGTATTTGATTCTCTACAAAATAGTCTATTTATTTTTAACTTTCTCTCCCGAACACAACTTTTACATTGCTGTAGATTTGTCAACTTCCCATACTAATAACGAGCTTTCGCTTCGTTGTAGCAACTTGATTTTTTGAACAGAGGTTATATGTAGACAAGGGNCCAAGTGCTGTAAAAAATAAATCGATCTGAGCACGTTAAGTGACCCAAAATTGATCGACAAAAAAGGTGTCACAGCGTTACGTTTTCTTTTTACATTTTTTGTATCAATAACGAGAGCTAGGAGAAATTTTTTTTACCATTGGATAGCTCGTTTTATGCTCTACAAAATTGGTTCTAGAACTACCTTAATTGGAGACTGTCGTTCGCAGGGAATTTGCACATGAGACAGAGCAGTGAAAACTCATGGGCCTTTTATGTCACAGTGTTACGTGACTATAAACTATTTCTAAAAACTCTAAAGTTCAACCAAAAAACATCAAATTCAGAGCACAGATAGAACTCGCCGAGCTGCATCTAATGGCGTTTGAATAAACTTTCCAGCTATCATACTTTTCGAGATATTTCAGAAACAAATTGCCAAAACGTCACAGCGTTACGCTTGGACAAGCCGTATTCTAAAATCTCTACAATATTATTAGAAAATAACAAACAGATTACTTGAGTCTTGGATGTATCATTGTGTATACGATTAGGAGTAGCACTTGACCTTGAAAACACTTTAATTCAAGTGATTTACTTTAACTTTATTTTTTAAAGTTAAAGAAACTTTCTTTTTTATGACTATCACTACCCGAACTGGTTCATTGAGGTTCGCTAGAATAAATACCTACAACGTATTGGACGCGAAAAAGAATGAAAAATAAAGTAGTTTCAAAAGACATAAAACTTGAAGATTAAATTATAAAGTCGTTTTAAATTGCTTTATTTTTCATTTTTTTTGTCGTGTTATATGTTGCAGAAGGTCTAACTGGCATCAATCAATCAGCCACGGTAGTTATAAGCATAAAAAAGAAAAATCACTTTAACTTTAACATTTTAAGTTAAGTTAAAGTGCAACCCCTATATGCGATCCAAGTATGAGAATATTAGAATCACAAATAGTATATTCTCAAGCATTTCAAAGATAGTAATGGAATGTTTCCGAAGAATTCATAGCTGCACATAATATTCGTTGCGAAAACTGATTCAATTCATCCGATAATATCATATGAAAAATTGTCTGAAACAAATAGAATATTTTCTTATTAACAGAAATCTCATTGATAAATAAAATTTTTTATTTTTTTTTGTCGTTATAAAGATGCATATTCCAACAGATTTGATCGATGTCTTACATTGAAATAAAGAAATAAAGTTTTCTTGCTCACTCCTTACACACCATGTAACAACTGCCTTGTGATTATTAAAAATTGTCTGCATAGTAATTTATATTATAATTATAATGTTGATGGAGTTTGCACTAAACGGTTTTTACTCTTTATGTATTTAAGAACGTAGATTAATATGAAAAGTCTCGTTTTTCTTTCTTGCTCGAGACTCATATTAAACAAAAACGTGTACATTCAATCGAAAGTCATTAGAAGTAAATCATAGTTACACACAGAAGAATACATTTGAAGACGTTGGAGAACAAATGATGTCACAACAGCTTGAACGCACACGAGAACGACGAAATGGTTTGATTGAGGCATCTAAATCATGGACAAACACTGAGACATCAAGTCAAAGTAATAATTATAATCAATTGGTTGAACGTGTTCGAGAACTTGAAAATGAAATCGTGCCCGATCGAAATCTTAATCAGATATCTCCAGCGTATTCATCAATTTCATCTTTAACACCATGTTCCACCGTCAATGGATTTGGTATGTCTAACTTTCCATACTCCATGAGCTTTCCGATTGGTTTACTATCACCGAACTCATCAGTGCCAACACAGACGTTGAGTCTATCATCGAAAGTTCTTGAGCGTGCTCATGAAATTCCTGAAAGGTTAGATAATACAACGAATCTAATACTGTATTCTCTTCGATGTGTTGATTGATTTAATCTAGATTTTGGATTCATTGGCAAGAAAAACAAATGAAAAATCGAATAGAAAAACTCGAATCCATTAAAATTCGATTACAGAGTCCCAATGAGATTAATCTAACAATAGAAAATCGAGAAACAACTGATTCAATAGATCCTACTGCATCAAAATACGTTAGTCCTCCTCACTCAGCCACGTTCGAAACAATCATTCCAACGGTTATTGATAATAGAACAACCTCACCATCTATCAATGGTTGTATTTCATTTAATTTCGATCAAAGATCAATCGATACAGTCAATGCATGTAATCCAAATCTTATCACTACATCGTCACTGATGAAATCAACGACATCATCCAGTACATCGGTGCAAAAACCACAATCAACACTCGATCGTTCTCGTTTAAAAATATTCTTACCATATTCTTATATTAATACGCCAGAACGAACAAAATTTTCCAAAACAATATCAGAGAAAAAAAACGAACTGAAAGATTGTTTAATTCAAACAATATCATCGGCTAGTAGTATGGAAGATGTAGTACTGATGGATACAGAAGTTAATCTTACATTACTTTTAAGAGAAAATCAAGAACAATCAACTCCATTATTATTTTCCAAAGTTATTATTAATCGTACTATTGAATTTCAATCATTATCATCGAAAAAGAAAGATCCCTCAATCTAAACCATGGAAAAACTACCAACCAATGATCAAAGGATAATCTAAAAGTATTGTACAGTATTTTATATCAAACTTGTATTACTTTCATCGTCTCAAAAGTCTCATGTAACAACCATAATAGAACAAGAGGACTAGAAATCTAACACTTGAATGAGAATCGATTACTAGCCATGATCATTTTTTTATCTCTCTGTAATAGATCTGTTATGGAACTAGTGACAAACAAGTTAGATCAATGAAGAATTCATCCATTTTGTTCGAACGCTCTTATGAATTAATTCTCTAACAGTTCTTTTGTAATGCAAGTTCTATGATCTTTGAACTTATTCTTACTTAAAATTCTTTCTAGTTGACTTGTACGCAAGCAACAGGTAAGTTTTCATCATAAATAACTTTTGATGTTTATCTATAAAATAAAATGTGCTTATGAAACCGTACGGAATAGTTTCAAATCAATTTTAATAAAAAACCTTCGAAATAATTTCATTCTAGAAACCTAATATTTTCATCACAATTCAATTAAGAAATGTCCTTAGGACCTGAGGCAATTCTTAAAACATATTTTTTTAATTTAAAAACAAATTCCACAGACACATATGTATCAAGAAGAAAAATACCTTTAACATTTACTGTTAAGAGTAATAACCTAACGACAAGCTGCAATATGATTTGTTTTTTCAAGCATAACAGTACTAATCATAAACGAAAACTAATTAACGAGAATTTTCAATAGGTCTCATTACTTCCAATGAGAGAACATAGTAAAATAACAAGAGTTACAGAATACTTTCAATAATTCATGCTCACTATTAGCAAGACACATGTCATTTATCATTTTGTGGCAACAGATTGAACTTATTCATTCAAAACTAATGCATAGAAACAAACAACATTCAGGTTAGAAATGAAAAGGTGAAAAAAAAGAATCCATCAAGTATTCATAAACAACAACCGCCTGGAGGAGAAGGGATTTATTTTTTTGAATTAGTTTTTGCCTCTCAATATGCTTTCTATTTTTCTCTCATGTCAATAAACACAAGAGAACAATGGACAAGAAAAAAAATTCATTTTTAAGATAAATATTAGCAGATCATTGACGAAAACAAAAAATACGTAGACGGTACACTTCTCCTATCAGTTTTCTTTTTATGTTACAGAAATTCATTTGACTCGCATACTGTTTTCTCTGTTACAGTTACAACAACAACAACAACAACAACAAAATTAATCATGACAGATGAACATAGTTCTAGTAAAAGTCCGATCTCTTCGAATTCTGATTCGAAGAAAAAAGAAAGTATTCGAGTATTTGTTTCTCGAAAACGTTTATCGCATAGCCTTTTCCATAAATCTGCACCATCGAAATTACACACCATGGAACAATTAACTTCGACAATAGAAAAAAATTTAAACACAAATAAGAAAAATGGTCGGAACAATAAAAATATTATTGTTGTTAATTATAAACCAATTTTTATGCATCCAAGTCAACGAAAATCAACAGAAACAAAATCTACTCGAACAGCTGCTTCAACGAAAGATACTAATATTTCATCAGTCAATCGAAATAATCAACAACCTATTCCGACAACAATACTCATTTCAGATGATTCATCCTCTCATTCAAAAACAAGTCATATTCCAGATGGAGAATCATTTTCATCTGATATACCTGATATTGAAGATCCATTGATGTTTATCGAAATGATGTATCAACAATTATTTACTGAAGATGGAAAACTGCGTAGTGGGGTCGAACCAACATTTTTAGCAAGTCATGTGAAAGAAATCGTAGCACATTCACGAAGAAATTCAATGATACGAAGAGATTCACGAACATCAAATGTTCATCAAGAGAAACGTTTATTGACACCAACAAATTATCCGATGTCTTCGAGACGGACATCTTTATCATTACCCTGTTCTTTAAGTAAGACACTTAATAAGGAAGAAAACGAAGAAGAATTTCCTACACTATTGGAAACACGTCGAACTTCTAATGCATCGAGAAGGTAAGAAAAGTAATAATGATGTTTTGATTTCAAATGTTATTTCTTTCGTTTGAACAAGTTCAAAAAGATCGAATATGGAACATGTTGAGTCTCATCTTCAACAACTTCAAGAATTTTTCAATTCCTGTTCTCCTCATCAAAGGTTAGCAGCAAAAAATCAAACAACTGTTAATCATCATCCTAGTTATCGTTCATCTATTGACGATACAGACGATGAAGATTTCGATACATTCGCTGATTCAAATTCTGCTCTGAAAACAGTTCGTACATCACTAAACGCAAGTACGGATGATGATATCACTCATGCTGATTCAAAACTTTTATCATCATCTGGTTATCAATCATTAGAATCACCAAAAATGTTCACTTACAACATCTACAAAGAAAATGATCATCAACATTGTCCAAATTGTAACCCAATGCCAAACAAAATTATCACAATGCCAACAATATCATCAAATATGATTCAACCAATACGAGATATATTAATGAGATGTTTCAATTTTGTTTTTATTTCAAAAAATATTCTTCTTCTACCTTTATGCATTTTTCTTCTACGCCAACGGCAAATGGCAATACATTTTTAGAAGAAAAACAAAAGAAAATATGTCACAAGTTCTTCGCTGTCCAAGACATGAACTCTGTTATTATTTCTATCGCAAAGCTGTAAATTTTCTTTCGTATCATATATAGACACGAACAAACGAAACATCAATATTAGTACTGCCATTCATGTACCTATTTCTTCAATTATTTTCTTCATGCGTCTTGATTGAAAATGTTCTTATAGATTAATACGTAATATATTTGTAGCAAAGCTTACATCATTCGTTACTACGAAGAAGATTTGTCTCGAATTTTTTTAAAAAGAATATCTAAGACTAGGATAGTATGCCATTTGATGAAAATAATTGATATTATACAAAATAAATTTTATTGTTTCGATTTCTGAATTATGACTTCTAAGGAAATTTAATTGAAACAAAAGCGTCAGTTATTATTTGTTAGAGATCAATGAAATGATTAACATACAATTAGTGATTGATGGTATACTTTTGATGTAGATTAACAATGATTCATCGATCTTCAGGCTAGAAAAATATTTAAAAATCTAACCGATATCGTTTCTCTCCTAGCTCATTGATTATGAATGAACATAGTTCAGTAGTACGAATGTCATTTTTATCTTTCAATAGTGAACACTCGTTTATATTGTTAAGTGAAGACATGAATAATATTTGTCCAGTCAAATAAATTCTTTGGAAGTCGAACTAATTAATTTAAAATCATTAACTATATATCATGTTCATCAACCGAGCTATTCGATATTATCGATGTATACCTATTTTCATACTCATCATGGTTGATTAATGTATTTCAAATACAAAGCGAGAGAAGGAGCGAGAGAAAGTGCTATTATATAAATTTATAAGTAATCTTATGAAAAATTCATCGATACAAATATTGTTAAGTATAACACTTAGAGATATAGAATGGTGATTAGGTAGTTCAAAATCACTCTAGCATATGTTACACGTATTTCTAATGTCATATACTCAGTCAGACATTCATCGTTCGATGTGAAGCGATAAGTTTTATATTAATGATATAGATTTTGATATCGGTGAAGATTTCGATATTTAACTAAATTCTTATAATGAATGAAAAAAAATATGAGAATTAACTCACTAGCAAGTGAACGGGAATAAAGTCAATCTCTCACCATTAATTACAATAAACGATTTTCGATCTTTAGTAATAGAAAATTAGTTTCAAAACAGATCTTAGATATATTATTTCTATTTCTGATTTGTATACACGGAGTATGCTTGCAAGAAGATTTCGACGAGAAGTAAAATGAACAATTTTATTTTCAATTTAATATAAATTTCGTATCATACCTTTTAACAATTTCTAATGCCTGACGTTTTGTCTATTTGAAATCTGATATTTTTAACATCACAGTTCATATTAGAGAGAATATTATTGCCAAAGTGTTGCTTACACTTGCACCTTGTCTTCGGAAAAAAAACTCTGATTTTTATATATAGGTGAGGTTCATTCGTTTGAATACATAACTTACGTTCTATCGAAAGATTGCAGCTTTGAATAATATTTTTACCGCCATTTATTCTTAGTGAAGCTAGTTGAAAGATTAAAACACAGTTATTCAACGAAAATTTTATTTTTATAAGCGCAATATTGGAAAAATATAATAGTAATGATGATAATAATAACAAAGAAAACTACCAGCTAGGTCCGACTGGAGGCATGAATGGTGAACCAGCACGAGGTTGTATTGGTGGAATATAAGAAAATGGTGGAACATTCATATAGGGCATTCCAGGACCAGTAAATGGTGAACCACGTCCACGACGTTGATCATCACTACTTGATGGTGATCGACTACGACGACCGCGTGACTTGGATCGATGACGAGATGAATGACGTGAGCGGGAGCGAGGTCTACTATATCCACCACTACCAAAATGATTTGGATCCGAAAATAAAGGCGGTTGTCCGAGAGGAAATGGCATCGGTTGATTGTTGAATCCAGGAAGGGGCATCATGGGACCATTATAACTTGGTCCAAATGGACTGTTCATTGAAGATGGAGGAAAGCCTGTAGGAGGAAATGCAGCGCCAGGCATAACCTGATTTACTGGAAATGGTCCACTAGTATTAAAATATCCTTGATGATTACCAAATTGTCCATAACCTGGTTGAGGTAACGGACCTGAAAACGGAGACATCATACTGTTTTCAAAAGCATTTCCACCAAATGGATTCCTAGAACATAAACAAATATATTTTATAACAATTGCATGTATATTTTTTTTCTCGACATCTTTTACTTACATATTTTATTAGACAAGTACAAATGTTAGTGATGCTTCGAATGAAATTTAACGTTTATATACTATTGGTTTGTTCGTGGATGAATCGATTCGAATAAGAAATAAAACCAATCATGCATGCGAATAGTAAATATGAATAATGCATAGAATCATATGATGAGTAATCACAAAGTGGGCATCGTACTGTCTTTTTTCTTCTTTTATCAATTTTTACATATTATTCAAGATAGTAACAATCATCGTAATAACAAAAAACTTGACTATTACTACCATCCTACAGAAATTTAACGATAGTTAATTTTTGTCGATTATTCATTACAACTAAAAGGTCATCTTAAACTTCGCTCATCAATCTTAAGACGCATTTACAATAAGCTTTCATAGAGATGGCAATATCAAAGAGAAACCATTTTTTTATTACAATTAACAAAAAGAACACACGAACAGTGAATAGAGATATAGAGTGCAGAAGAGGAATTTTGTCTTCATCAATCGATAGTTATACAATGATTAAAATGCCAAGCTTAGGATTCCTGAGAAGATAATCGACGTTGACAATCTACAATATGCTTAGCATGGCTGCTTCTCCGATATACGTTTGATGACAAATAGCCACTTTTTCTCATTTACATAATCTCGTTGTTCAGATAAAATCTTGTATAAAGAAGGCTTATTGAAAGCTACAAATTATCTGGATGAAATTCCATGCAGTTGTAAATGATTATTTTCTCATCCAAATTGTTTTTCATTTGGCGATCGTTTTTCACAATGAGGAACAAAACAACATCGGAAAGTTTAACTTGTTGACGAGTACAGTAAAAATTTCAGTAGATGCTTAAATTCTTTACTTGACCAGGGATTGTGGTCAAATTTTGCTTGATATCTATTGGTATAGTCAAGTTTGATTTATCTTTGATAGATCGATGAATCATTTATTTTTTGCTAGTACCAACTGAAGATATCCTGTAAAGCGTATGCTTTACTATGTTCCTGAGGGCAAACTATATTCGGTGGAAAAACTCATGCTATTCTTCAACAATACACGAAAAAATGTTGCAAGATTGCACTGTACTAGATATTTCTCTAAATGAAGTCAGCTTCTTAAAGTATATGATCTAAAACTGTAGAGGTTTTAGACTGAAGATGAAAGTTTCAATTTTAGACGGTAAGTACCGGGTTTATGGTTCGAACTGTGAGTATGAAATTGAGTGCTACTGTACATTTAGGCGTACTTATGGCTTGCAATTTGCGGAAAGCAGTGGAGTCTCTTGTGAATTAGACTTCTAATAACCGTGTCTACACTACAAACATCTCCCTTATATAGTTACATTCACTCCAGATCTGCAAAGATACACGCAAACCAATCCATACTTATCCACAAGACGACCATTCGCATTTTGCACATCTCATACACTGCATTGTATCACACTTTAGCAAGTCGAAAGCAGATGACAAAATGTTCTGGCATAATAAAATTTTACAATATTTTCTCATTTCACCAATCAAATCGATCACTCTGATCTGATTCACAACAAGATTGTTATCATTAAAACTTAAATGTTAAAAACTTTAAGCAAACAAATACTCATGGATTGTTCAGTAATCAGAAATAAGAATTTTTCCTACAAATCACTTCATCAGTATCGGTGATTATCAACTAGTCATCGTCATTTGCTAATTTCATTCATGTATTCTTAGCTATCGATTGAACCCATTAAAAGTATGAGATGTTCTTCAAGATTGTACTTATATATCTTTAAATGATGTAACTTACACTATTGATTTTCAATACATGGTCGAGCAGATCAATAATAAATTGACTGATTTTTGTTGGTTTCTTTAACTGGAATTTTCAAATAAATCATACAAAATTGAATAGGTACTTTTAATTTAAACATTAACTTTCGATTTAAATCCATATGACTAGTTAGATTAAAATTACGTTACTCTATCATTCTCTCTGTATTTACCATAAGATTCTTCTGGCATTAACTAGTTAACGAAAGAAAAGTAGAACTATTTTCGATTGTGTCATCATTTATGACCTAAACACAAGTGAGCTATGAAGAAAAAATCTATCATTGTTGAATCTTGTTGTTCTTCAGACGTTGAATGTTTTTTTTCTGGGAGTTTTTCGTAGGAAATAACGATACTCGAGTTCAGAAGTCAAAGAATTAAAGCTCTCAGTGAGATCTATTTATTTGTCGAACGATGCTAGATTTTTCTATCGTGAGTCATTCAATATTGCTGAATTCTCTCTTGTGCAAAAACAATTTTTTTTTTTTTTAACATTTCAAAATTTATTTGTTCCTTAAAAGGTTAACAAATTGAAACACTGACATATTAGCAACTGAGCCAGGTAAAAAAGAAAAAAAAAATGAACACATGACTTCACATTTTATGTTTTATAAACATTCAAGAAATATACAGATTGAATACAACAACAATACATTACTGATGGTAGAAAGTGACTTTTACAGATAGTAAACATTTAGGAGGATTTGATTACAGATATTTAACAGATAAAGACAAGAATTGAATATAAGACGTGTTATTGATAAAGATAGAAGATGTAAAATATAGTAGGTTTGAAGTCTGCGGAGTCGTGTTATATCTTGCTATTTTCTTATTTTTCTTATTATGGTGGCTTAGGGAAATATTTCAATATGAACCACTCTATTATAGACGAACTAGTCTTGTATATTCCTAGTTGCTTCTTATGAACGTTGAAAAAATTGAGTACGTCAAGTTTTGTATGCCTCGCTTTTTCTGATAGTCTTTGTGGGAATTTAGCATTCTTCCTAAAGCCGCATTCTTTATAGTACTGTTTGGATGGACACGTGGCTATTAGGAACGCTGTCCATGTTTGTTGGTATGTAACCGCTTCTGGTGATTTTTCGAGGTGTGTTTCGAACTTTTTCCAGTATTTATATAGATAGTCTCTAAGTGTGTATTCTTGAGATATAGCTAAGGAAGTTATATCGTCCCATCCCTGAATATTGTATATGATTTTCACTCCTATATTGTATACGTGTTCGATGTTTGATCGCTGTTTTTCACTATAAAAGAACCATGTTGGGAACAGCCATATAAAGTGAGGTAGTGCGTATGCGTAGAAAAGTTTCTTCCGTATCTGAATTTCTTCTTTTGGAATCTTCATAAACATTTTCTTGAGACATGTATATATATTCCTTATTCTACATAACCTCTTGTTAATGAAGTTACCCCATCCTAACTTCGTATATACCAATTTCAATCCCTAAGTATTTAAATGATTTAACGTACTCGATTGGTACATGTCCATATTCTATGCTTGGTTTTCTAGTCGCCACTGCACTATGTATTAGCATAGCTTTTGTTTTCAGTGCATTTACAGGAAGAATCAAGTCTTCCGCAAATTGTTTTAGAGAGCTTAAGACCACTTTTGCTTGACTTTCTAGATAGTTTATATTCACTGACAGTTTGTTTTCTATTGCTCCCTTAAAAATCATTGCTAAATCATCTGCAATGTGCAAAAACAATCCTTGTTCATATATTTTACATTGATTAAAAGATAGCAGCAGGCAGTTCAATTGTTTGAAAGATTTTTTTTAATTAAAAAGAATTTAATTCCTTTGAAAGTTGAAAGTCAATATTTCGACAGGCTAATGAAAGAAGGCCCAGATCGTTAAATTATTCTTCTGGGATCTTTTTTTTCTCTGGCACTTAATGAATACTCGTTCTTTTTACTGAGCACTAATATGACATCTGCCGAGATTTTCTTCATATTAAATATTGAATAGCGTCCTGATACGAATTGATTATGCATGATCAGAAATAGATCATATAAACAAGAACCTATGTATTTTTCTCGTAATGAAAGTCAATACTTGGTTTAATAACTGATGAAAACAATGGAATTGATCCTTGTGTTCGATATCCTTTTCCTTCTATAGCTTTTGTTTCATATCACGTGTCATGGATTGTACCAAAACAGATCACCTTATTTCAGTCACATATTGCTTGATTAACGAAATGTTTTCAATCGATTTAAACAAGAAAATTTACATTTATTCACGATATTTTTCCTGCGCGATCTCAAATCTTACATATTCATTGATTCAATATTTTTTGCATCTACTATAAGCGCAGCGTTGTGACGTTGCTAGAGAAACACAAAACACGACAAGCAGTGGCCTGAAACGTGGCGTTCTGTTGCGTCGACTAGTCAATCAAGTACACGTCACAAAAATAACCATTCTTGCTCGTTTTTCTTCCTTCATATTTTGTTGTCGATTCACATATCTCATTTTTTTCCTAGCCGATTTGCTATGAATAGGTGTCGTCGTTATACTTTATGAGAGCAACAGTGAGTCATGTTGTCAGACTGTTGAATTCACACGTAGTTATTATTCTTGTTAGATAATTTTTCAACTCATAACTACAATTTACAAAGGAAAAGAGGATAATAAATAACTGTTAGGAACTTGAAATAGAATTTGGATGTCATGTAAAGAGTTTATAAGAGCTGTAAGTAAACTACTTCTAGATTTCATGGCAATTGATACGACGTTATTTTTTCTCTAACCTATATGGATACTTATCTCGTATAGACGAAAACAAAATTGTTTTTGATTCGACAGAAAACTGCACAATAGTTATTTTTCGTATAAAATAAAATCGTATTCCGGCCCGTCTTAGGTAAACAGAAAACAAGTTTGCTTTTCATTTATTTAGACAGAATATTGATGCTGAGTCACTTGTGCTGTCGTCTATACCTGGACGACTGTCTCTGGGTTGGCATCGGAAGATGTTGGTCTGAAATGAATCTTTACTAATTAGAATAGTGGCATGTTTTATTTTTCGATTATTCAAGTTCATGACAAAGTATTTATGATTTGATTACAAGTAGTGTATGACGTGGAGAGCTTTTCATTTTTTATAGGAGGCATAAGACAATGAAACATGATTATTTACCCATATTTAGTTAATCAGTTACGATTCGGAGAATAATCGATACTAGAAGACTCTGTTATTGGACTAATAGTTCATTCTATCTGTCACTTCTCTATCTGAAAATACTAAAATAAGGAGTAACTTGAATACGATGCCCTTGTACAATCTACCGCTACAGCATCCCTATACATCAATTTCTGACCGGCATAGCTTCTTTAAAAAAGATTCAATTATTAAGTTAAGAGTTTGAATGCAATACATTGATGAGAGGATTTTTCTAACTAGACCAATCAGTAGTCCAAACTCGATTTATATCAATTGAATTTCTAGTCAACATACCGACTAAATCTGTAACTTCCTAGATTTAACTAGATAGGAAATAAGCATTTTTTTAATGTATGCTTCATTAGTTTTTACGAAAATTATTCATCCTTAAAAAACTTTGTTAATAAGAAGCAACAGAATGACGTGCTTGACAGGGGTTTTATATTTCAAAGGTATAAGAAAAAAAGAAAAAAGAGCGATGGGAGGCAAAATGAGATAAAGAGAAAGGTGCATATGTGATAGGAAGCTAATTTGTGTAGAAGAATAGAGAAACAAGTGCTATTAGAAAGTTGGTAAGATTTTGCATAAAAATCGAATCAAATATATTACTAAGAATGATTTACGATAGACATTGAATCCAGTAAATTTCTAGTCACAACTATTCGTCACTTATTCCTATTATCCATAAAAACGAAATCGAAATAGAATCGTCAATATGACACTTCTTGCAATTAGTTTTGGAGATATTTGAGTAACATGGATGGTTTGTGAATACGTCCTCGCCCGAATCCGAAAGAAATACATGTTCCTCTGTTTTTCTATTCTAATGTTTGCCATTTTCATGCATATCTCTCTTCTCCCTTTTTATGTATTCTTATGCAGCATCAGTACAACATATCTCTATACTATCCTGAAGTTGATTTCGAACTCTCATTCTATAATTATCTGATGAGAAGCAAATATCACATGGAATGAAAGACATCTTTCAGTAAGAAAAAATCCTCTTTAGCATTTGAGAGGCATTGCATAGATACACTAAGTTCATAATATGAGACTTTCAGAAAGCAAGTTTCTAACTTGCTATTAAAACAGTAAAGCGACGTTGTTTTCGAAAGTACGATTTGCAACATACTACTTCAGTTTAGCTTATCTTTTAGCATGTTTAGTTACAGATAAAACATAGATTTTACTCGTGACTCTAAGAAAAACTATAGGCTTATTTGTTTTAGAAAATGCAAGACTTTGAATGAGGTTATCAGTTGATAGGTAAACGAACTTTTTTCAAGATACTTTGTAAATGTGCTATATAACTGGTTACAACTAACGGCGATACACATTCTCTTGTTATTAACAGTTCACTCTGGTAGATTTTTTAGAAACTCCTCGTCTAATAAGAATAAGAAATTCGAATATTTTTAAAATACAGTTGTAAAGTGAACAGAAAAAGTCTTTCTTCTAAACAGTACTGATTTATCTAAATGATGCAATGGTTTCTTTCAACTCAGAATCTTGTTCGAAGACTCTATAAATCGTCCCAACAACCTCCATATTGTGTATCCTTTCTCTTTCTTATCTCGTTAGTCACCTATATACTATACCTGGTATATGGATGATTTAATTTAGTGAAGAGGATAGTTGGTTCTAGGATGGGTCGTCTTCCCTATAGACAGTGAGTGAGGCGACATACAGATAAAGTGCGAGATCAGAGCCCAATGATTCAACGAATCAATTGCAGAAAATGCACTTTATAGGGGAACACTTTTTTGAAGATTCTCACCAATCTCATTCAAATTAATAGAGTGATAGGAATTTTAGTACTATGTTTTTCTCGCGCCAAAGTCTGGTTTCCGAGATCATCGTTGGTATGTGGAGCTAAACAAACGATAATGGTTGATTAGAACCAATAGGAATCTTGATAGAGAAGTTTTTGCGTTCTCTTCCATTTGATTAGTGGTCTGGTGCAATCAATTGGCTTAGTATCATAGATTTGTTTCTCAGCTACACTTCGTACATACGCGCACACTAGGAATTAAGATTCGAATTTATTTTCAATTAAAAAATGCTAACTAAGAAACGAGCTGAAGGATTTCAGGTGTATTAATAAAAAATAATATAGATATCGCTAACTTTTTATAAGTCTCTAAGAAGGCTCAGCATCGTAGCGATACATGGAATGCCAATCTTGTATACAGGTTATTCCTTGTAGTCTATTGTCTTAAAATGAGTTTTCATCTTTAAGTTTGGATCTTTTTGTTTGTGGTTCAGCTGTAGTTGGACTTTTACCTAACAATCTTTCGATTCTAATTTATTATACATAAATTTTAAAAAATTGTTTTTAATGTAAAACAGTTTTACTTTCTATTTCACTTGAAATACAATGCACTTTTTTCTTATTCATCTCTCGTTCAGTAGCGTTATGGTGTCACTCTAGGTTTTAGATATGAACCCAGATGGGTGATCTTACAAAAATAATAGATCAGTTCTTCCTTTTTTTCGAAAAAAATATTTTGTGGGTAAAATTGTTTTTTCAATGAGAGAATAATTAAAATCTAATTGTTTAAAAATTTGTATGATAATATAATGAAAGCGAAGATTTTCAACAGCGATTTATGCTAAACTCCTAGGAAAAAGTCAACGATGCAAAAAAGAACAATAATGCCACATAAACACAGTCATATTCTTTCTTATAGTTGATCTTTCTTTGAAACACGTTACGCTGTGTGCAACCTCAATTATGATGAGTCTTTTATGCAAAAATAAAAATGGATCCAATGTATCTATTTTTCTTATCACCAAATTGAAATTGCATTAGATTTAAATTAGATTTAATATACAGAAAGCGTGCGTATTTCTTAATGCATAAGTGTGCTGAATCATTGTAGTTTTAGAATTGACGACTGAGTCATCGAACACTAGACCACGGATCAGATCATCAGTTCATTGTCCGACACTATGCAATGACTCTGAGGAAATATTCTAACAAAGGCCAATTTACAGCGCCATCTATTATGCGGGATACTTTTCCGAACAAAACCAAGTATGCAGTTCGAAAGAGAAAAGTTTTCTACATCTATACTCGTTTCAAAGAGACCTCGCGCCCATGCCAAAATCTCAGATGGCGCACACGAGTGTATTTTTATGTCTGATTCGTCTTTTCTCGCATGCTTCGTTTGCTCTGCACCAGTATCCAGCACGAGTAGCCAAAAGATCGTCGTTTGTTTTTGTTCGATTTTCATTATTCAAATTAACATGATATATGCAATCCTAACGAATCTATAGTTGCAAAATGATTTCGATGGTATTTAATACATCTTTCCCATATTTTTCAATTGATGATCAGTAAATTTCATAGAGATGTAAATGAAATCGGTCGATTCAACATGGCCACATAGTTTTCTTGTACGAACTTGTTTTTCTTGTGTTTAAATAGGATTATAAGTAGCTATCTTTTCTACATTATATTTCTTGGGAAATGCGTGTGTTACTTACTTACGCTTATTATTTTACATAAACAGTGTTTTTATGCGTTGTATATTCGAAATGTGTCACGCATTGGCTCATATAGAATGATTTCAAAACAAATAGTTTAACACAAAAGATGAAAACACTTTTAATAAAAGTTTTCTTTAATGCTTTCATAGCTACATATCGAATTTTACTGTCAAATGTGTAATAAAACATACCCGTTAGAGTCATTCATTGTGAAACTTTATAGTGAGATCAAGCATACTGTTACTACATTTAATGAAAGGAATCCTTTATATTAAGAACAGTTTCTCTCAGTGAAATAGCTTGTCTCTTAGGCAAACACTTATTGAGCTTATGGTTTCTATACATCGAGGTTGAATAAGCTCGTATGTATCCTAAAACTTAGATTTTGACAAGTTCTATTGAAAGTAAAAATATGAGTCTAACCTATAGGAGTTTACGTCAATAAGTTTCACGGTTATATTTAGTCTTAATGATCTCTGACACAAATGTACACTTTCGTTTTTATTTCTGTAGAACTATTAAAACAGAGACTAGAAGACGAAAAGAAAACTGTTAACTAATTAATAATTCCCTTAAATATAGATCACTCTATGATCTGATGCAAAGGTTCAAAAATATTTTTTGAGTCATTCAGGGCGTTCAACTAGAAAATTCTTGGTCGGTTGGAGCATTGATCTGGTCTCGACGTCTACCTTATCAGATATACGACATGCTAGTTGAAAGCAAGACTCATCACGATATGAGAATTCTCGCAAAGATTATCATTACAATTTATAGATATTGACAATGGAACTTAGTCGATTGATATCAATTTTATAATTTACAATACCTTGTACGTGACTAGTATGTTCTCGTGCGACATTTTTGAATAAGTAATAGAGTGTCCGTTGCTATTATGATTCTTTTTCAACCAGTTTAGTTCAGTTAATAAACTATGTTTAAATCTTGTCCACGAAATAGTTCATTCGTATTGATGTAGATCTACTTTCTCACCTTTTTTTCTTCTGATTCAAATAATATTACCACGACTCGTTTTCCTAAATTTGTAGATTACTTCTATTGTTCAAAGATTCAAATCAGTGTACTTAGAAATGACGATGTCTCTTCATTTTCCTTTATACTAAAAGATAAAGATAATTTTTGGGACAGAAATGCACCATTTATTTTCTTAAGATCAAGGATTCATTCATCTTTATCTAGTAAGGTAACACTAAATGACTACATCTAAGTTTAACATCTTATTTTCTCTCTAAGTATGATCAGTTTTGTAATCATCATGCTCGTATTTGACGACCTACGCACACATTCATAGTTTCTCCATGTATACCATACATTTTACCATCTCATCAATGACACACTTGATTGCCTTTACTCTTTTCTCTCTCTCTCTCTCTCTCTCTTTTCATAGTTACGCATACAGATATTTCTATATATGATCACATCCAAATCAGATTATATAGCATTGTGAGGGAAATAAGAAACGGGCAAACAATAGTCATTTTATTTTTACCCTTGCATTCAGTTTTGTTACAAAAATTAGTGATATTTTCAAGTTCAGCACAGGAGATATGAGCTATTTTCGGTCTACAATCTTGGAAAGAAAAAAATACATGATGGAAGAAAGAATCCAGTAACTGACTTTAGGCAATGACACTTGAAAATCGATGAATTAGTTTTCTAGATTTCTGCTTCTGATTATTCGAAAGAAGCTCAACCGAATCATGGAAGTGTGTCATTTCTCTATATTTTTAAAGGTTTCTTTTTAATTTCAGATTAAGTAATTTGAAACTTAAGTCACTTTCTTGTGTCAAATTGCTATTCAATATGGCTAAAGCAGCAGTTGATAAGTCTGAAACGGATTTAAGAATATTTACGGATTGTATGTATTTTATAAATGGTAATTGCAAATTAAATGACAAATGTCGTTTTCGTCATTGTAAAGAGGCTGCTACACAAACAAAACATTGCTTTAAATGGCCCAAGACATGTCGTAATACAAAATGTTCATATCGGCATCCTGCACTAGCGAAACAAGTAGATAGACCACCAAACACAACAACATCCGAAACTTTTATCATGCCTCTATTCACACCACAAGCACCACCATCAACAATCGGAGCACGACCGGAATGTCTAATAAGTTTTTTCTGGGATATTGAAAATGTTCCTATACCGAAAGCACAGAAACCATTCGATATTGTTCAACGTATTCGACAAAAATTAGTTGTTGAAGCTGGTCTAAGAGAATATAGCTTTTCATGTTATTGTAATACGACAACAATATCTCAAGAAAATCAACTTAGTTTGCATCATGCTAATGTTCGTATTATTCATGTACCAGATCGAAAGCCTGGTGCTGTTGATCGTCAAATAATGCTTGAACTAGATCGTTTTGAACGAGCTCATCGTCCTCCAGCAACTATTGTTCTTATTTCTGGTGATATTGATTTTGTTGGTAAACTTAGTGATCTTCGTCATCAGGCTGGTTTTCATGTTATTGTCATTCATAATAAACCAGCAAAAGACGAATTAAAAGCAACAGTCAATGCTCATTATGCATGGGAAGTATTCACGCAACAAACAGTTGCCGCAACTAATAATAATAATAAAAATAATAGTGTGGAAACATCGACAAATCTGCAAAGATCCCGACCGCCGCCAGTAACTTATCGAAATCCAAATAATGGTGGACATTTACGCCAAAAAGATCCATCACCATATCGTTCGGCTCCATCGCCGAAACCCCAAACAGTTGCATCAAAAAAACAGACATATGATTGTCCGAAATGTCCCAGTGAATTTGAATCGATTCAAGCTTTAAGACAACATCAAGAAGCCAAAGATCATTTATTTGATTGCCCGAAGTGTGGTGAAAGTTTTCCCACACTTGATGGACAAAATCAACATCAAGAAGCAAAAGGTCATCTATTTACTTGTCCAGTATGTCGTGAAGATTTTCGAACACCTGATGCACAAAATCAGCATCAAAAAGCAAAAGGTCATTACTTATCAGAACTAATATGTGGACAATGTAATCGTCGTTTTAATAAAATGGAAAGTTTAAACCAACATCAGCAAGCGACCAAACATAATGGATTTATAGGGCCAGCATCAGTTAATATGAATGAATACTTAGGTGGTATCGCAATGCCTCCAAGTGTTTCTAATATTAAAAATAATAATAATCGACATGAGGATGGTATTGCTCTAGATGCAACGATGATTATTATACAGAAAGGCATCGATGCTCTTGTTCACCATTATCCGAATATATTTCCACCAAGTAAATAAAAAAAAACATTTCCGATCAAATCATTCTTTTACAATTATTCATTCAGAAAGAAAATTTTTCAAAATCAATCGAATGAAATCTTTTCTTCTTCGGTTGAATGAATAATTAAGTACATCATATTGTTTTGTTCAAATAACATGAGTGTAAAAGAATGACTGAAAAATATTTAATTGAAACAATCTTCAAGTAAATGAATAAGAAAAAATTGACTTGAATGATTGATTTTTCAATTTTATTTGTTCTACAATACTTTGTACAGCAAATAAAATATATATGTAAATAATTTGCGATTGTAATTTGATCGTATTCTTTTTTCAATTTTTCGATATCTATATATTTATATCAAAATTAAATCTTTCGAAGAACTATGTGTTAAATATATTAACACATATTTTGTGGAACTCACATGAGATGGAAGTCTTGCGCCTTCTTCACATTACCGACCTGAACAATTAAGGTGATATGTCTTTGCTCACTTTCTCCATCCGTCTACAGAATTCAGATATTCATAACTGGTTTGATCATAGTGTCTATTCCTAGAGCTACTAGACATGCTGAGGTGAACCCAGTTCATTTCGGCATTCGATGATGAGAGTGTAGCGGCGTAGAACTTCTAACTACTTGTTCAAGACATTTAATGTACTATTCAGATGTAGATATATTTTTTCAAGAATCATTTAATATTTTCACCTGAAAGTCTATTTTTCTTCAACTTCCGATTTATTAACTTTTTCTGTCCATAAATCTACTGTAGTGAATCGTGACAATCTTCATTTTTCTTGAATTCTGCTTTCATAATTACATTGGCAAAATCAACTATGAACACATATAAGACCGGAACTCCAAACGTTTTAGGTTCATTACACATCTGAGAATAATCGAAGACAAATTTCTCAAATTGTTCATAGGAATTAAACTCTATATTGTGAATTATATCATCAACAAGAGTTAGAAAGCTTTTCAATAATCGACAACTTTGCTCTCAACATTCCCATGACTCAATTACGTTTGTGAATATTTTCAATAGTGTAGATTTTAATTTAATAGAAATTGTTTTTCAGTCTCTCCTGCAACCGTGCATTCATTTACCATACTCATTATTAGATAATTGATCCTGTTCAAATTATAATTTCGAAGATTAAAAAGTATCACTCATATAACTGAGTATATCAAAATAACTGATGATTTACTGAAAACTATTACAAATTTGATAAATAAATAAATATATATATAACAGGCTCATTTGCCGATATATTTAGAATAGTCTTACTTGTAAACAAAGGAAAGTAGAATACAGAGAACGATGAAAAATAACAGACAATTAACACAAGGGACCAAAAGAAAAAATTCTATTCGAATTATAGAAGAGAAATTATTTTCCTTGACAATCCATTGTAGCGTGTAAACTATTTTCAATCTATTTTATATGAGTATACTAAGGCTGAAGAACACATGTCAGTTCCACATTTCAGCTCCTAAGGGAGCTGTACTAAAAATTGATTTAATAAAAATATCGATCGATTTAATTTTACTATTCATATATATATATATATAAACGCATCTGTATAGAATTAACAATTTTTATTTTTATGTATTCCTCTTCATGATTTACTTGAAAAAAACATTATTAAAAATAAATATTTAACCATATACTTTCTAAAATAGAAGTTACCACAATGAGTGAACGTAATCAACAATCGTTGTCGATAATTTTTTAAGCAAAGAACTACTGCAAAACACGAAAAACAAACAAAGAAACAATTGTGTTGAACGTAGTATTTCTAGATGCAGTTTTTCTTAATCAGAATCGTTCTTTTCAAATTATTGCTCGAGGTCGATCTGTGTTTTGCAATGTTGTATATCGTACTGTATAGTAAAATCCTCATCGTCCATAAAAGTGGTGGATCTCATGCAGTATTACTTTTCGTTAGGATACAGAATTCAACTACAATATACAATAAGAATAACCAGTCAAATGCTGCGCCCATCTGATCTCTATTGATTCACATCTATCAGCATTATCATTGACATTTACACTTATCTTCTGAAAGAATATATACTTATGCAGAGAAGATCTGTAATCAAAAATGTCTGCTTGCCATTTTGCTTTAGAAAAAGTTATGCATGTTCTTTTTCCGAGAGCTCAGCATTAACCAAGATGTGCTTTGTTATCAACAAAATGCAGACCACATTGTCAATATGTTAACTTGACACTCTCTGCAATAATCATTCCATGTCGTTGTGCTTATTCAATTTCATTGAGTTCTGTATCTGAGAAAATTTTCACAATAAAAAGTCCATCGCAAAGGAACTTTCTTATAAAAATTTTAAAAGAATGAATCAAGTTCACTATGGAAATAATTCTAGTTCATCGTGATAAAAAGAATCAGTGTGTCATTTACAACGGACATTCCTTGTGTGCGGATACATAGTACTTATTGGATAATTCTCAATTCTAATTGAGTTCGAGATTGTTATAATAGTAATGTTTGAAAGGAGATAATGCACGACAATATTTCTGCTGGCATAATTGAATCAAGTTAATTACGAATGATAGATGATACGAGAATTATGATACCAATGCATTGCAGACAATAGAGGTGAAGATGATCTTTAAGATGAAAGTTCCGCATTGCACGCGAATACATAGAATATCAACTTTTATTTTTTTTTAGGAATGTTCTATTTTTAATGTTATGAAGCGCTTTCATATTGGGTGAAACATTAGAAGAACAGCAGGGAAACGAGAGAAACACAATAGCATAATGCTAATCACACCAGCATTATAAGATGATTGTAGAGAAAAGAAAAACAACGGATAAGAACTGAGTATCTTTTTTTCTGACGGCTATAGAAGAAGTAAGGAGGAAAATGCGTGAGGAGGATTTTCTTTTCTCAAAGGAACTAGATGAGTATTTAATACTCTAGTCATTGCTATCTTTTATTTACTTTCATGAAATTCTTCACAAATTCAAGACAAGAATTCATGCTTGTTTTTTGAATTTTTTTCATTCATCTGTGTTGACACTCAAATTTCAATTCATTATGGTTTCTTTTTTGTTTGAATTAGTGTCTCAATCAAATATCATTGAGATTGAATGAATATGAAAGATTAAATACTTTGCTCAGTCCAGTAATTAATATGTTGTCTTCATCAGTGACAGCATAAAACTCACTAGGTTTTGCTTTTTGTATGCATCAATCAACTAATCATCGAGCTGCTCGAGTTTTTGGCCGAAGGTGTTCATGTCTGGGATGAAAGACGCTTACATCAAAAGTACAATCTGCAAGCTGAGAAAAACAACGTCGTTTTCCATGTACTCATTCACTTTAAAGTCACCTGAAACGATTCAATGTTTTGTTAAACGCTACATAATAGACTTGTGCATAGACAACTAACATGCTCGAGTATATCTGATGTCTGTAAAAGTAGTTCACATGCTCGAGGAAAAAATGATTGATTAATAGCTTCTTCAACGAATATACTACCACCGTTAAACACCCAAAACACAAAAGATAACCCTCTTGAACTCAAAAATACATTCTGCATACAAAAAAACCAAACTACTTGAACTACTCAAGTATTACCGAGTATCTGAGTCGGGCACAATTAATGCTACAGATAGAATTGTTCTTTTTTGAAGATGAAAAATGCTAAACTAATGTATGTATTTCAATCTGTAACAGCCAGGGGGGAAAAGCAGATCCTCGGATGCGGAGATCCTGGTGGATCCAGGATCTGCTTTTTCCCCCTGGTAATAGAACAAAAAATAATGCTTTGTAGTAATCTAGTTCATGTTTCTTTTTTCGATGACCTTCGTAAATCTAATTATTGCTTAAGGTCAACATGCAGCAGCCAGAGAAATGTAAAGTTGGCTAGAATTAAGATTATTTCTATTGAGGCTAGTAAGACAAAAAAATGACTGTACAAATTTCTACTAGTCTTTGGTAATAATGTAAGATGTGCTTCGTATAGTTTATCTCCAAATTTAACAAAAAGGAATAGAAATATTCATAGTTGTACATGTCTAGCTCACGTGTTTTGAACTATTTCGGACACAATAGATTCGAATACAATGATATTTTTTATCTAAACAATCATTATTGATTTAAATAGAGAGAAGAATGTTAATAACGAAAATCAGTCGTCAACGATTAATCAAAAGATAACGATGGATACGTTAATGGATCTGAGCATCGATTACATGATAGTATGCTATAGTTTTTTTTAAATTGGTTACAATGATATTTAAAAGGTGAAGAATAAATTGAAATAGTTTTCTTCCAAAAACAAACATTATTTATTTTACGAAAAAGAAAAAGTATTACATATAAAAGACAATCACGTTTTTAATCGTGAATATGTTACGGTTATTTGTTTGATTATGTGACTCTTGTCGTCTTTCTTAACTATCAAGAATAAAACGAAACCGTCATGCTTGATCAGCGATGCAAGAAAAGAGAAACAAAAATCAAGTATTGAGCATAGACACACGAAAAAAAAGAACGCCATTTCGTTAAGAAAGAAACACGCATTAGAATGACTAGATAACAAAAATAAGTTTAGAGAATATTTGTTTTTCTTCATCACGAAAAAATATATGCAGATGATATTCTTAAATCATGTCTTTAATATTCGATGTTGCTCGTCTGATAAACAAAGAACATTGGTTGAACTTGTATCGTATCGTAGTGTATTAGTTGTTGATGCACGTTGTTGCGAATCGATGCTTGTCGTTAAGCTATTGGATAAACGTTTACTTAATGAACTTTTTTTAGGATTTTTATTGGATAAATACTCATTTTGTTCGTCATCTTGTTGCACAAGTGTAACATAACAATTTTTCGATGATAAGGGTAATGCTGATTCGTCACTATCATCCTCGAGTGATGAACTATTATTTAAATTATTACTTGCATCTTTTATTTCACTTGATTCCGTTTTTTGTGATAATGGACGCAAACGTTTAAGAATAATACATAATGCAACAAGAGTTAATAATGTTAATGCAAGCATGGTCGTCATCATAATATGAAGACGATTCAGGAGGGACGATGCAAATATTGGACCGACTATGAATCAATGAGGAATATAAAATTCTAATTTTTTTTCGTCCTCTAAAGGTTTTGAATCTTTTCAATTCTACGGTAAAGCTAAATGGACAAGGGTGTGCTCAACTATCTTGAAAATCTTTCTATAAACTGTTGATTTCTAAGAAGAGTAGTGAGGCGGCCTATACACCATTTATACGTATATTCAAAATGCTTAAATCTCTTTGATTATTCGATTGGCAATATTAGAATCAACTGAAGAAATTTGTTGGTGAATCAAGTTTTTCTAAATCGAAATTTCAATCACGAATAAGTGAAAACAAATTTTAGCTTCATAAACATGATATTTACAAACATATATGTACACATCAGTTTGAATTCCGTGATCACTGCGGATTTTATTAATTATTTTCATATAGTATTATCTTATCTCGCTTAGCTGAAATTTTCAAATCATTTCTTTTCAAGTAACGATGATGCATGATGTTTTCTGATAAATATCAGAATGTTATGCTTAACTATGCGTGAATCTATCACTTATTAGTATGGATGCCCTGACATAACCATGTATCGATACTGTTTAAAAACATAATCTACATATTTTAACAAACGATTAGTAGTTTAATGTAGCCTAGATTTAAAGTCGAATTTCCACATTGTAGCGATATTTAAAAAAATGAAACCGAACAAAAATTATTTTAGTACTAAAGCGATATATATATATATATAATTATTGATGTTACGATTTCAATTTATTGTTTTGTTTTCAACTTTATCCTGACTGAACTTATGTAGCTTATTATTAGTAGTATTATCTACTTACTGATTGTTCCGATGCCCATAATTAATCGTTGAATACCTTGTGAAAATCCTTGTAGTTCTTTAATGGTCAACTTCGTGAAAAGTGATACACTCGTAGCTGCTAAAAATGGTAAGCCAAGTAAATCAAGTATAACGAAAACCATAAACATGAAAAATAAACGTTTGTCAACGACGCCAGTACTCGATTGACCGGACCAGCCAAATGAATATGACGCCCATGTGAAAAACGCTCCTATCATACAAGCAAGTGCCAATGACATGAAACCAAATACAAGTAAAAATCGATCTTCAAATCGTTTTGTTAGTACGAATACAAGTGATAAATAAACACAAATAATTTCTAATCCAGCAAATGCAAATAGAATAGATGTATGAATTGTATTCCAACCGAAATTTTTTTCTGTAAATGCAGCTACAATGGTTTCTAGTGCTGTTTGATTGAAATAGGCTATAAATGTCACGCTGAATAGAACGAGCATTTCAATACGCATGTATTGATCGAAATATATTTTGGATGATAATTTTTGTTCTTCTGGTCTTGAAGGATGATCAGATCGAGTATATTTATGTTTAGGAGAATCATTTGATGCAGTTGGTCCTGTCGTCGTTGATGGGGTTCGATCATAGAAACAGAACCAACAAACAATATGTAGTGTTAACCAGATAGATGCCATTAAAAATCCTGGACCATTGTAATTATTTACATGAACAGAGCCTAATATTGATTTCATTCAAATGAAACTGTAGTTTTTGAAACGGCAAAACAAAAAACACATACCTATGTGAAAATCCATCATGCGAACAAGAAGTGTAAAACAAGGACCGATTAATAGACCTACAGAGAAGAATTAACATACTAGAAACATACAAATAAAAGCTGACATTTGGAAAAGCTGACACCCATCATTGCAAGCTGCCTTTGAATTATTATTTCATAGGACACAGAAAAATTACTTTTGTTAATTTATGGATTTCTCAAAAGACTGAAAGAAAAGGATCCCTGGTTCTTACCAAGTTGTCGACATCCGAGAATAATCGAAATAGCTTTCGTACGATCTTTCTCTGTGGTACGATGAGCAACATCAGCAAGAATCTACGAATGAATATAAAAAATATTGATTAAATAGCTATCCAGAGAGATGAAAATGACATTCAAATGCTTACTGGTGGTACAGCACCTAAACCAACTCCAGCAATTAATCGTCCAAGTAGAACAATATGTATTTTATTCGTAACAAAATATAGAATATTTCCACCTATTTCAAATATGCTTGATATGAGTATGAGAATTTTAACTTTGCCAGTCATATCAGAGATTTTTCCCATGATGACTCCAGCTATAGAGCCAGATATGCTATAAGACGAAAGCATCAAACCAATATAGACATTAACATTTGTCATTGTTTTAACATAATCGAATGCCGTTGGTAAAATAACTGCATATTCAACACCGGTCATAAAACCAAATAAACATATTGTACCGAAAGTGAGCATGACACGTCGATGACCATGCGTCCATCGAAAGAAATCTGCTGAATGTGTTATTGATGCAGATGGTTCTTTACCTTCGTCATCTTCTTCGACAACTTTGCCAAGACGAAGCGATAAATTTTTTTCATCTATTGTTGATGGTGCACTAATATGATGATCTATGTTGGAAATTTTATTCTGATGTTGATCATCAGTAAATGTGTATTCATTTGATGATAATGTATCTGATTCCTTATGATTCAATGATGATCGACGAAGTGAACCGTTTAAAGATCCATGCATTTCTTCGTTATTAACTAAATCTAAATAGGATATAATACATATATACATACTATAAAATTATATCTGTATCAATAGACGAGTCTATCATGTGAGAATGTAAATATTCTAGTTAAAATAGACAATAGAATTTACTTGACTTGTTAACCCTTTTTAATGTTAATTATCCATGTGTCTAATATTCATAGGAGAAAAATAACACCGTGTTAAGTACAAAAGATGAAACATAAAAAAGAGATACGAATACATGTATTGTGAAGAACTTAGTCGAGCGATGGGTAAACCAGCGTCAACAACAAGAGATTTTTTTTCTTTCCCGTTCGGTCGATGAATAGTTTGTTGCTAGCTACGTAATCAAAAAGAAGAACTGTGTATACATGGTTAAAACACATGAATTTCTCGGACGGAGATTCTGTTTTTTTTCTTTTTTCTTTTCTTTTCTCTAGGAACTTCATCGAAAGAGAAAGGAAGAATTTATGAGCTCAAGATCAGACGCCTATCTAAGCGTGGATACACTTCTAAACACTTAAATACGACTCTATACATTTCATTAGAATGCGGAACCACCAAAAAAATAAAATAAAATACAGGATTAGAACTGATCACGCTCCAATTTGTGATGATGTTATTGAAATTTTTTCTTTTAATCTAATACAAAAAAGTATCCGAGAATAATTTTATTCTATAAGATTTACGACAAGCAATAAATACGATCACACAAACATAATCGAGAAATTCGCTTCTGTCGGCGAGAAATATCGTTTAAAATCAAATCCCTATACTTACTATTATTTTTTCTATAATCCTCACTATTAAAAAAAAGTAGAAAAATACTAACAAATTACTTACCAGGATTGTAAACCATTTATCATTTAATAACAAACTTTTTACTAAAATGGATGAGAGAAAAACGATTTAAAACCAAGTTATTCTTATTGGTTGATTAGCATTTTCAATAGCATACAAATTAGTATGTTCTATTACTTAGTCTCACCTGAGTGTTTCTACGATTGTTATAATTTACATGTGACTTTCTTGTAGTTACAAATACATAGTGACTTTTGGGATTTTGTCGTTGACGTGTGTCTGTACAACTTTTGAATATCATCGGGTGAAGTCAATTAGATCAATATTCACAGGTATCTTTATAAATAATAAAAATTAATAAATTAATAAAAATTAACTGGAAAGTAATGAAAAAAAACTGGCAAGATTGTCCGCTATAATCTAGAAAGAAATGAGAAAAAAATGGACATATCGTTCATCTAGTTTGCATAAATTAATCCGTGCCACAACTCAAGTCATAAAAAACTCAATTTCTTATTTTCACTTGACATTAATAATAATAATAATAGGAATAGTCATAGTGATAACAAAGAAGCAAAAGAGAACGAAAAAATGCAAGTTTAAGAAGATGATGACATCAACTTATTTTTGAGTTTTTTTCCGGTCAATTGTTTAGTTTTTCCAAACCGTGAGAACCAAACAAACAAGACAGACAAAGTAGATAGCGAACCTTACTAGAACCAAGAGAAAAAAAATTGAACTATACAATAAATACGACAATGACCACTAACAAGAGTAGTATAGTGCAAAAAAAAGGAATCATCGGTCAAGTAAAACAATCACCATCTTACATAAAAAACGACAGAGCAAATTCAACTGTTCATCGTGTCCATGACATATTCGACGATGTTCTTCTATCAGTAAAGAATGAACGAAGTAATAACACAGTTCCGATGGCTACAATTATTATTAAAACGAATTGTCCTAGTGACCATATTTGTACACGTTCTTGTAAATCTTCGGCTCGGGCACGACCAGTCGCTTCACGTAGACGATGATGCGTTTGATAATCGATACATGATTCAAGATTTTGATGAATATTACCCACTTTTGATTCGATCTAGACAAAGAACATGATGCAGACATGTACATTCTTTCGAACTTTCTAACTCACCATTGTTAAAGCACCTTCAGCAACACGTGGATTTGCACCGGTTATTTCATGTTCAGGATCACCATCAACTCTCCAATCTAGAATCATAATAGGAAGAAGAACATGTATTTGTAGTCTGTTTCTTTCATATGTCTTCATATCGTTTTGTTTTTCAATACGAACCAATATAGATCACTTTATGAGTAAATGTTGAAAATTCATTACTAAAACAAAATTCATAAACGCCATCTTCTTCAGCAGTTTTTTCAATTTGATCATATTGTTTTTTTGTTGCACGATATAAAATTTTGCCTGACGGACTTTTAAATTCAAGATCAACATCATAATTACCACCTGTTACAACCTAAACATCATCAACATAGAAACGATTTCGGTTTTCATACATGAAAAACTATATAATTTACTTGAAATTCTAATATGTACTTTGAGCCAGTTTTAAGTTTTTCATTGAAACATTCTTTTGCATTATCGGGTAATTCGAATGTCAATTCATTAGAATGAATATACTGGAGAGTCAAGATGATTAGTAAGAATGAACAACGGAAAAGTGCAGTTAACATCTTCTGAAAGTTAGAATACAAAATATTAGCTGGAAAAATCGTTAATACAGTTTCAAATTAAAACTATAGATGCACACGTACGTACGTACGCATGTATGTGATGAATTAGTATTTCAATCAACCAATCACATCGTTACGAACACATCATCATCATTTGCCATTGACGTTGCTTTTCAGAATCATATCCGTCAAATGGAGCATTTATTATTTGGATGTCGCCATATGTCTGTATTACTAAGCAACGAATCAGAATTTGATTCAAATCATGGAAGTATTTATCAATTAGAACAAGTCCCTATCAATAACAGAATTCTCTCAGATATGGATCCATTATTTCAGGCGATGAGTTTATTTCATCGTCGTCAATTTGAACCATGCGTGGAAATAGTAACGCGTTTACTTGAGAAAAATTCTACTGATCAAGTAAATTGATTATATATGAATATGTGTGTGTAAATGTGTCTATGATGAACCAGTTATTCTATGTCGTGCATCAGTCAAAGATCGACAGAAATAATGATTTGAAACTTTAGGTAGCATGGTTACTCAAAATGCGTGCATTGACCGAACAATTGTATGTGGATGAAACTGAAGTAGGTGATGATGGACTTGCTGGTATGTTAGATGAAAATGCTTTTCATCAAGCACCTATGCCTGGTACGTCAATACGACAACCAACAGCTAATCCAAGTACGGCAATCAATGGACCGAGTCCAGCAATGAGGCCGATGACTATGTCCGGTCGGCCAATAACTGGTATGCTTCGACTGAGTACTCAATCAACACAGGCTGGGAAAAGTATGGAAAATGTTTTGAAAACTGCTCGCACAGCAGCTACAGCCAGATCAGTAACAACAGCGACAGGTCGTTTGGTTCGACTTGGAACTGTAAGTAATTCAAATAGAATGTCATTCATTTCGTAAAAGAAAAAGAAATAAGATTAAATGTCAACGTTTTAAATGCGAGTGAATATCTCTGAATTATTTCAAGTCATTAGCTGGTGTTAAATTAAGTCCAAATTTAATCGGTGTACTATGTTGTTCATTATCACCACAAAGACATCGACAATTAAGACGATATTCAGGCAAATTAATATATTCTTGAATATCACGCATAAAATCTAATGAGCCCTTTTGACATTTTGAAATTTCTTTACTTGCATCACAGCAACATTTACAATCGACAAAGGAAACGTTGAAGTGATCTTTTAAATAACCATTTGATGTTTTTGATACTTCTCGCTTTTGATCATTCGGAGATGTTTGTTGAGATGTTGAAATATGTTTTGAATCCGACATATGACTTATTATTATCAATGAAATAAAATCTGAAAAGAAATTTAAGCGCGTTCGATTATTATTTTCTTCAGGCGTCAATGTTAAGTACACCGGATGGACCATTTATTCAAGTTGCCCGACTCAATCTAAATAAATATGCTCAAAATGAAGGCATAGCTCGACCACTTTTCGAACATTTATTTTATCATGCAAATGATGTTCGAACGGTATGAATGAACAAAACATGAAAAACTTAATGAAACTATTTCTTTGTTTCTTTTGCATGATAAAAGGCACTTCAATTAGCCACACTTTCGAATGAAATAACACAAAATAAAGATTGGTGGTGGTTGGTACAACTCGGTAAATGTCATCATCGGTAAGTCTATTTTATTTGAATTAGACATAAGAACTTATTCGAAGTTAACTTTAGTTTAGATATGCTTCGTGATAGTGAAAAACAGTATCTTCTTGCATTAGAAGTTCAACCGATGATTGATACATATCTATATTTGGCTAAAGTGTATCTTCGACTAGATCAACCTTTATTAGCTATCAGTAAACTGCAAGAAGGTTTGGAGAAATTTCCCTACGAATCATGTTTAGTTCAAGCTGTTGCACGCATTCATGAAGTTCGTCAAAAGCTAAGAAACAACATGGTGATTCATTCACGTCAAAATTTCCATTCCATTTTAGACTCTTCATGATATGACACAAAGTATAGAGTTTTACCGACAAGTACTAAAATTGAATAATACAAATATTGAAGCAATCGCATGCATAGCAGCAAATCATTTTTATAATGATCAACCAGAAATTTCATTGAAATTCTATCGTCGTCTCTTACAAATCGGTGTAGTAACATCATCCATATTTACAAATATAGCCTTGTGTTGTTTTCATGCTCAGCAATATGACATGATTGTTACTTGTTTTCTAAAAGCTTTAGCATGTGCAACAACAGATGAAGAACGCGGGGATATTTGGTATAATATTGGAGAAATGGCATTAGTATGTATCTCACATGCTTTCTATTACTAATTTTAAAAATAGGCTCCTAAAGTTTGCTGCACCTTCTGTATAAGATTCGTGAAAAATTCTTCGAAAATGTCAAAAAATTAGTGTTGATAAAATTTTCACTTGTTTCCATGATGCGAAATTCAACATTAAAACTTGTTATCCTTATTTGTGCATCCGTTTTTGAGCCAGGTCTTATTACGTATGAAAGACCAATTAAATTTTTTTCGAAACATTACAAATGATTCTTCAATTTAGCTTTTCTCGATGTTTGGTATTTTTTGCAAATCGACTAATTTAACAAAAATCATTTGAAAGATGAAAATCCGACGAGCAACGAGAAAGTCTAAAATTTCTCGGTCTTATCGTGACCTTCGTTCTTAAGAAGTCAAGTGCATACCCTCTTGTTGAACATAAGTCTGCGATATCATTCAGATCACTAGAGTGATAAACTTTTGGTTTTCGAGTTCCATTTTAGCAAAAAGAATTATTTGAATAACTTTATTTCATTGAGCATGCAGTGAAATTTCTAATGTCTTCTATTCTTGTGACTTTCTCATTCAGCATCCTTGAAATTGTGTAAATTGAGATCATATATTGGCACAACACCAACACTGAAGTACTCAAAGAGCTCAAATTTACAAAATCGATCATTGCTGTTGTGAGTTTTGTTCGTGTAAAATTTGAAGTATCATATCGACTATGAATATTAACAATTTATAGTCAGTATTATCTGCTCGGACGACAGCAATATTTCTTTCCGTCAAGAACTATGATCTGACAAGTTAAGCCATCTTAAACCTTCAAATTATTCAGTGGCATTCATCGAATGCGCATAGTTTGAATGAAAAACGATTTGGTGTCTGAGGCGTATTTTTCTCTTACTTGTCTGAAATCATATTCAATGAATTTAGTTTAGTGTTCAGATGTAAGAAGGAAACCAATCTGAAAATTCTTGAACGGTTCGTTTGACACGAGCTTCGTCCTTCTGCTGTACGATGAAAAATAAATTTTATTAGTCTCAAGAAAATTTTTTTGCTATTCTCAGACAAAAAATTTCTAGCCTATATTCAAAATAGGAATAAAATCCTTTCTCCTAGCTTATCAAAAACTTCTGTCTAGCATAGTAAATATTAGCAAGCATCTTATGTGAAACCGTTTTGGTCAATCTCTGTCATATTTCACTATTAAATATATTTACTTTTTTTTAGTATACAATAGATATACATTTTGCAATTCAATGTTTTCGTTTGGCACTCGTTTATAATAATGATCATGCTGAGGCTTATAATAATTTAGGTTTGGTCGAATTACAAAGAGAAAACAATGACATAGTAAGACAGTTTTAATTTTAACAAGAGAACTCAGAGCGATAGTTTATCTGTTGATATTTATTAAGGGTCGGGGTTATTTGCAAACGGCTCAAAATCTAGCACCCCACATGTTCGAACCATACTACAATTTTGCTAAATCAACATATCAAGTAAATAATATATTCATTTTTAAAAGAAAGTAGTAAATATGCATTTTAATGTTTTATTTCAGCAAGGTGATTTACAAAGTAGTTTTCGTGCAATAAAAAGCTCACTTGATATATACAAAAATCATTCAGATTCAAAACAAATTTTCGATGAACTTAAAAGAATGTTTTCAGAACTTTGAAAATTCTTTTTTGGCAATATATTATCTTTGGGTAACAATATATGTAACCTGTGTTATGTAGATATTCACATACAAACAAATAAAAAAACAAAAACTATCTAATGTTTTCAATGACGTTTATAAAAAGCGTAATTGAACGTATAAAATGTATTTCTTTTTTCTTGAAGATCAAAAATCATAATTTTCCGTATGGTTGAACGTATTGATGATTATAAGAAAATGATCCAACAATGTGAGATTAGTTTCATAAATCGATGATCACCTGACCATACATTTTCTTCGAGGAAACAGACATTCTCTACATTTGTCTCTTCTTTTGATATTAGAACACTCGATCTTTAGTGGGCTCTTTTCCGTGTTGAGTTTCACACCATTTGATAGTATTTACTTGAGAATTTTCTTCGTTGGCTTCTAGTTCACGTTGTAAATGATCATCATAACATCAACAATATAGCAATCGTCGATGATGAAAAAAGTTGATAAATTCCAATCGTTTCTAAACGGAACATCAATCCAGGAATCAATAGGACAGCTGTTCCGTGATACCATTGGATATTAGATGATTTCTATTATTTCAATAAGTTTTTATCCTTTGTTTTTTGATCGATTACAGAACACTTTACTATCTTACAAAAACTATTCATTTCTGTTCTTGTGCACATTTTTACATGTTAATTAACTGGCATCGAGTATAGTAACGAAAGATAGTTATCTTTCCACTTGAGTAAGTAATGTTATGCATATATTGGAGGGAAAATAAAAATCTAGGGGAGTTTTATATTCCCCTAGATTTTAATTTTCCCTCCAAAACATACGATCAGATACGGTATATGTAATATACATAACAAAGAAAATAAACGTTTAAGAATTTTCATCAGATTTTGTATTCGCATGCATATCGAATATTATATTTGATTCTTCGACATGTTCTTCTTCTTGTTATATAAGTATGCACTGATGAAACTCTTCGAATCTCACACAATAAATTTCATATATAATTAACATGAATCAAAATTACGACTGTTGCTATTTTTTTTTCTTCTATTTTTTTCTCAACGATATGCATATGATATGATATGAAAATTAGGTAGTTTGATTTTTTCTATACTGTTTTCTACATAAAAGTATCACATATCACAAAAATCGTTTATTATTTTTCGGTTCTCATCAACTCTTGCAGTTGATGTCGATTTATCACAATTCGATTTATAAACCAAAGTGACAAAAGAGCAAGAATAAAACTTGTTACAATATATGAAAGTGTTGATTTAAATATTAACATAATATAACCCATAATAACAGATGAAATAATTTGTGATGCAAAATATGTACTATCGAGTATACCTAAAATTGTGCCAATACCACGAGTTTGTATAATTGGATTATCTGCAAAATAAATCTGCAAAATAAGACAAAACAAAGAATAACATATAGATCAATATAAACACTTGGAAGAATGATTTTAAATCATACTTCTCGATTAGCATGATATGTCATGACAAGAGTGTAAGGTATAGATGTTAGTGATGCCATACCAAGACCCGATAATGATGCCATTATATTAACAATAACAATATTTCTTGAAATATACATAACAAGCATAGATAAAGCAAATATAAGCATACCAAATGAGAATGTTAAATGAATACCAAAATGATTAATTAATGGTTTAAGTAATGGAGCATAGATAGCACCAACAATACAGTGAAATAATAAACCGTATGAAGCAGCGCGTACACCTTGGTCATATTTAATACGTTCAATAGATAATTCATCAGCACTTGGATCACCCAAATAAACTGTTTGACCAACAAAATCAGTAAAAAATAAATTAAATGTCATTATAGCTGACCTAAATATTTCATTATATTTAAGGGACTTCTATTTCAAAAAACAAAAAATAGTAATAACTAATAAGTGTGTACAAACCATGAACAACATTCAGCGAGTGTTAAGCGACGTAAAACAAATGGCATAGTCATAATAGTTTTAACAGAATTGGATACTGCATTAAAAAAATATTTGAAAATTTTTAAAGGAAATAAGCTATCTAATATGTTTGCATCGTTTAAAGACGCTTGTTCATCAAGACTATCATAAATTTTTTCATTAGCAGAGATTAAAGTACAACAAAGTGTTATCGTAAAAAATAATAATATAACAATAAATGTCAATTTTTCTTGTCCGTGTAAATAGTTACTAAGAAATGATTCGGTCCAATCAGTTGCTGTTATCAAGTAACCTAAACATCCACCTGAGCAAAAAAAAACTTTTGTTTAAATTGACAAAATTTTACGGCATCTGTTTTTTATTCTTTTACCGAAAGATGTCATGAACGAGTAAACAAAAAAACATGAATTTTCCTGTGGAGTTCCTTTGCATACATCATAAATTAATGATTCACATGGATTAAAACAGGCTTGAGCAGAAAAATCAAATAGAACACAGGTAAGAACTAATAAGCAAAGACCAATTTTCGGTGAATGAAGAAGTGTTCCTAAAAGTAATAATATTTCAAAAAAAACAGAATTTCTATTCTAACTTTCGTCTGTTTTTTACCAATAGCTTCACTTTGTGGAATTAGTATGAGACAAAGTATAATCGTCAGACAGAAGCCAACTATAAATGGGCGCCTTTTACCATAACGAGAACGGCAACGATCACTGGCATGACCAACAACAGGACAGAGAAGAAATCCCAATAATGGACCACATCCCATTAACCATGTCATTAAAGATTCTGAGATTCCTGCTTTGAGTAGTATGGGCGGAATATAAGTAAATGCAGATGCAGTACAAAATTCTAATCCACATACAAGCGATGTAATAACGAACAAATGAAATAAATCATTGTTATAAAATGCATTTAAAGTTTTCATGTTCATGATAAACTCATGAAATTCATGAGGTAATCCTTATTTGTCGTTAATCACAAGGTCGTATCTGCGAAAGAAAATGAACATGTTTTTTTTCTAATACACATGTGCGCTTAAATTCGACGTTTTTTTTTTCTCTATTCTTTTGTAAATATATGATTATACGTATAATGCGGTCGCTGAAAAAAGGAACAATCACGCGTCGAGATACGAAAAGAAAAAAAGAGAACGGCAATCAGGTCATAACTCAGTGAGCAGCGGGAAAACGAGGATAAAAATGCGTTACCAATGAAAAAAGAACACCGCTAATGCGTACTGTTTATACTCTGCGCATTTTTCTTTTCTTCTGTTCTTATGAATAGAACATCAGTATATCTGCAATTGGTTCGATGGGAACTAATAAACGCGGCTGTCGATTCCACTATGTATTCGTACAGATTCTTGTATTATACTTCTATTGACTTTTTCATGCTTGCTTTAGTATGTAATCGTTTGAATCTGTGTACATTCGTATAAGAATGCTCTGGACTGTATTCATATAATAATAGAAATTTGAAAATTTTCTGTTGAATTCTTCTAATTAGCCTCTTTTTTATCGTCATTTGAAATATCACCAAACATAAAATGAGAACAAAACATCCTGATAGTTTATTTTGTATTTTGAGGTAATTTCAAATAGCTACTTATTCAAATAGGAACAAAGGATATAAAGGAAACGATAGGACGGATTTGCGTCGATTGTTATTGTATGATTTGTCTAAAACGTAAACTATGTTCTGCAGGAAAACTATCCATGACCAAATAACCTTGAGGAGAACATATGGAGATATGTTATGTGCTAAAGATGATTAAATAAGAAAATAAATGATCATTAATAAAGAGTTTCAGATAGCATTGTCACGTTACGCACAGTAAGCAATAGTTGTTGCTTTGTTTGAATGATAGATTGCCTAACTTGAAATATGTAGAATAGAATTTTCTACTATTAATTCTGAATATTTAATATATATATATATATATATGTTGTTGTTAGAAGGCGTGTATGTGAAACAAGAGAAAATACAATAGTATATATAATTGCTTAAAAAAAGAACCTCTCGTGTTATTTAAAATCAAACAGAGTTAAAAATGTCCATAGACAAACTGTTATTATTGAGCATAAAGAAGAATAAACATTGGGATCGTATAAAGAAGAGATACAATCAATCGTTGAATATCATCAACAGTATTTACATGCCAAAAATCGATGAAAACATTCAAAAATTTTCGATTGACTGAATCAGAGAACATGATACTGCGTTGATAAAATGTTTTATTGATAGAAACAAGATCGTTGAGTTCAAAAGAAACACATAATTTCTCATGTTATTTGTTTGATTATGTTTATTATTTTGATATTCGTAAGTATTTTTTAAATATCACTTGAATAACCAGCAATCATATGCTCATGTATTTATTGATGAAAGAATCACTTTAACAAGAGCAATAGTAGTAAACCACTTGAGACAGTAAGTATTTGATATGTTTTAGTCTTTACAAAAATATCGATTCCATTGTATAAAATCGATGACTTTTGTGACACTTGATCGGCATTGATTCGTGAATTGTAAGACAAGAAGTTTAAACTCTCTCGATTCAGAGACATTTTTAGTATACAACATCTTCTCCTTCTCTACTTGACAATATCTGTAGGAATTACTAATAAAAAATCAAAGACTTTATATCAACTATGCCTCATTGAATACTTCTTAATTGCCTTTTTTCGTCGATTCCATAAACAGAGAGGAAATATATCTGTTTCAGAATAGATAAAATAAAACAATCGGACTATGATTAGCAATAACAACTAGATTGTCTTTCACATTGCAATATCCTAAAGGTTTCGTTAACAACTTTCACTAGTAAATGATAAATGAATCGGATGAATTTGTAATATGTATTGTTGGCAACATATATTCTGAGGGACACAAGCTTATTCGTTAATAGGATTTAAAAATCCATATAAAATTCATCAGAATAAAATTAGTTAGTAAGATAGAGAAGTTGGAATCTCGATCAAATAAATAGAAATGATTACATAATTTATAAATTATAAGATGACTGTATTCTTATTGATGAAGCAGACAATACGATTATCAAACGAAGCTTTATTTGAAAGTATTCTTTAGACGAAGTCTTTGAAAATTATCTTTGTAAACTTGTAGAAGTCATAGAAGATTACATCCAAAATCTATGACCGACATTGATCGAGCATTTTGCGAGAAATTTCTTTTTTCATCTCAAACTTGTATATATACAAGGTAAATCTAGCATAAACATTGGTTTCATCCATTTCTAAGAAACGTATTCTATTTCCTTATAATGAAGACTAAGAAAGTAATCAAATTTTGACTCAAGTCAACGCTATAAGAAATTTTTGCAAACGTTTTATTAGTGACCAGTCAGTTGTTTCTTCAAAAACGTATGCCGATGAGCATATGATTTAATAAATTGAAGACATAACAAATCAAAATTTAAGTATTCATTTACATGCTAATGATGACTCATAAGAAAAGCTTTGTCTAATATTCTTTTTCTATTAGTCGAATATGAAAAGTACGATGCATAAATGTTTGATTAATCCCAGATTGTCTATAAACTTTCTTTTGCACTCGTTTTACATAATCTCGTACAAACAAAAACACAATGAGTTTTCTCCTTTTTCTTGTTTTTTGGTTACGATATTTTGATGAATTTTGGCCCGGTTGTTTTTCATCATATCTTGACAATAGCTGCTAGCAGATGTATGATGTAATCTATCATTGTCAAGGATTAAATTTAACTTTGTACGTCATGCTCGTATATCACCCAAATAAGTAAATAAACTACTATGACTAACTCCTCATTACTATAAACATAAGAATTACAAAACTATGGACTCATTTAGACTACGAGCATGTCTGTAAAACGAACAAGAATAAAACTTGACTAGAAATGACGAAATTATTTTGCTAACTTTTTTTTTGTGACAATATGTCATAAATTCACACCTTAAGAGAATCGTATGTCATAATCTTCCGTATACAAAGAGAACAGCTTTAAGGTCGAGACCTTTCGCAAATCATATTCGTGAGAGTCTTTCTATTTTTTTCTTATACATAACCTTTGCAAATTTTGATGTTAACTACTAGTATAACTTTAAAATTTTATTTGGCAAGAATAGACACTAATTATAGATATGAACATTAAATTATTAAATTTTTATAAACAACAGTTAAATGACCAGAAAACGAATGAAAGACATAGATTGAAAAAAAGAGCCTTTTCAAAATTAATTATGCAAATATTACTGGTGAAATCAAACAAAGAACGACAAACATAGATATAAATCGATATATCAGTCAATCACCTTGGATCGTTAATACCAGATGAAATAGAAAAGTTTATACTTCAAAGATCATCATACTCATCAAATTTCTTTTATAGTAAAAAGAAGAACATTGGGTTATGTTTAATCTACATATGAGATCACAAATAATAAATTATCATATTAGAAACAGGCTCATCCACTTGGTTATACAAGCTATTATGTTATAAGCCGACACTATATTGAAATTTTCACTTGACATTAGCATAGAAATTATTTGATTCAAGGCATAAATATAATTTCGTAATAGGATATATGCAAATTATATAAAGGTGAGAGTTATACATGAAAGAAGTTTATAGTGGCTATTGTGAACTGTATTGTTACACTTCTTTCGTTTCTTTATTGATATTTTTTCAATCATACGAAGCAGTTCTCTCAGCTTGTCCTTGATAGTATAGAATTAGTGAAATTTTTGTAGACACAAAATGAAAGACATGTGTGTTCTCGATTAAAACACTGAATACCAATAGTAATACTCGACGACATCATCATCAATCTGTTTGACATCAATATGCATTCAGATCTTCGATAAAGCAGTGAGCTGAAGAAGTTGAAAAGATTTTCATCGGATTAAAGTAAACTTAGAATTTCAACTAGTTTGAAACTATGTAAAACCTGAATTTGAATTCAAACATACCTTTAGATTTTTGACAACACTATAATTTGCACAAAGGAAATGCATCGGTTTTTATTTTATTCTTTTTTTTCTTCTTCGCGTTGATGAATTTAATCTCTCACATCATAAGAAGAACATTTTTAGAAGATTGTAGATGAATGTTCTGTTTATGAAATTTTTATGGAGATTTTCGAGTTTCGATTGGAAATATAATCCATATAAATATTTCATCGTTCTGAAATTTTCTTCAAAAACAAATATATCTCTTTACCGATGTATTCAATTTAAAGTTACAAGCGATTCTTATGCTGCTTGATGATAAAAGATGAGTATGTCATATACATACATATGATATTTCTCTATACAACCATGGCAATGACTGTTGTTACAAAGATTAGGACTACTAGCGCAGCTAGTCATAGTCAAAACTGTAGAGCAACAGTCCTTGTTTTCAGGACTTTTTTTTTGTACAAGACCGTACTCTCGATAAAAAGAAAAGTACCAATAAAAAATAGCAATCATTTTTGTCAGTAGATCATGAGCCTAAGCTTTCATAAAGATGTCTTAGTCTTAGTAAGAGTTATTCATGGCGATTATAGGAAATCGAAAGACATCTGGCATTTGTCTAAATTCTCTTATTACTGACCAATCTATACTATTCAGGAAAAAGTAAATTAGTCGCTCAAATATATAGATCAGACGTTTGCTATCGACAAGTTTTTAAATCTCCATAGAAATAATACTGAATTCTAAACTGCTCGTTATGAAATCTATTCATAAGAACATTTACTTATGACAAAAAAATTATCGATTTCGATCGACTCTAAACTATTTTGAGTTTGGAGAGAAAATTTTTTATTGTTTCAAAATAAACTCTTGAGGTTCCTGCTGTGCCTATTCACTTGAAAGAAAATTTCAAAGTGAACAGTGTTGAACAAGAATACAATTGACCACTCGATGATTTGCACTGCAAGGAATTTCCGCCACCGATTAACTATTAATTAAATCATCGAAGTCGGTAAAACAAGAAAAGACGTCAACAGTAGGAGTGAATCTCTTCACTAACTGTTGTCACATTGTCAAAGAATGATCATCAAAGATATGGAATAAACGAATTAGCTACAAAATAACGCTTTTTTTTGTACTAATAAACACAATAGAGAACAATCCCATGAACGCAGAGGAATATATAAGAAAATAGGTCTGCTTTTTCTCTCCTACGAATGATGTAACAAGTATCCGTTCAAAACAACAAGTAATCGATTCGTTTGTTTAGTATGTATATATACATATATGTATATTGACAAAAACTAACCAAGGAGTCAAGTTCGATATTTACTTGACATGATTCAATTGTCAAGTTTATGTACTGTCCATTCTTTCTCTTCTCACATCGATTTATCAAAAAAAGAAAGAAAGTAGTATGACAATAAATGGCCCAAGGGTTCATCTATTCTTTTTTTCTTCTTCTTTTTCATTTACTCATTGTTTGAGAAATAATTGTTTGAAACAACACAGTGGATTAATAATAAAAGTCATGCTACTCTTTCACATATATCTGCTGATAAGTACGAGTAAATACATCGAGCTAGCCATCATACATTTTGATGAGTTATTGCCTATTTTTTCTTCTTATATGAAGAGAGAATATTAGAGCAAATCTTATCTGTCTTTATGTTAGATGAACAAGGAAGAAGATGTAAATCATCATCGACTGGCGAGGGTCATATTGTTCACATTATTTGTGTGTTGACTAACGAAATTGATGATACCAACATACAACTGATAAACTTTATTTTCGAGAGTCATCGTCTGTTACTTCCTTTATTAAAAGTACGTACACATATACACAAATAGAATGTGAAGAGCACACAAGATAAGTATCGATGACAAGTCAAACTTTTTCCCTCGTTGATACATAGGAGCACGTACATTGCTTTTGCTTGACCGATCACACAATTCATGTCCTTCTTCATTAGAACAGGTGAATGAGTAATAGATAGAATTCATCACACATTTACACGAACTCGTCTATCGTCAATTCAAATTCCACTTGATTATATTTTGTCTCACTTGAGTTCACTATCATTATGATTATAAGTGAGCAAATCATCTCAGCAGTAGACAAGTTCAATCATAGGATAAGATACATGTATATGTGAATACTCTAAAGTGTGCATCTATCGAATTTTATCTTTCCGCTGTCGTTTTTCTTCGACTGATGCTGATTGACAAGGGTCATCGGAAAGTTACGGCACCCTACGGATACATACTAGTGGTCATCGAAAAGAATCTATACTCTTCATTTGATATCTAATTGATTGAACCATGCCCGTCATTTCATAGAGAAGAGTAGATATGTTGAGTATATGAGTATTGAAAAGGTCATGTGCCTCTTTGCTAACGTAATTATTATGCTTCATCGATATTCATCACTCGTGTCTCGTTTTCTTTTTACCATCTGACAAAATAAATAAATATTGAATCATGCACAAAAAAGTCATTCATTTCGATGTATTTACTTTTCTCAATGTCTTGTCAAAAACAGGTGTTCAGAGGGTAATTGACAGTATATCTTATATTAGTTATCGTTCGTCGGCTATTTATTAAGAACGTGTGTTTCCTAATATACGTGTATACATAACAGTGATTACGTAGTTGAATCTTCTTCTCTTCGATCACATCTGTTTGTAATACTTCTGGAAACATTATCCATGCTAGAATATTCCATCATACAGTTCATTTGACACTAACAGGTAATTGAATAAGAGTGTTGATTCGATCTCTTATTGAGACAGTAGCCGTCTTATATATTTGTGTCCATATTTGAAAATTAAGCCCGCTAGCTATTCGACATATTGAACATGATCGATACTTTGTATTCGTTTCTCTTCCATTGAGAGAAAGAGAGAGAAAGAGACAGAGAGCGAGAGAGAAGAAAAGTGATGTACAAATTGTCGTTCATCATCACTTTCTTTTCTTTTTGTTTTTTTTTGCTACGAGCGAATCATATATGTATAGTTCTATATCAATTTTAGACTTTGATAAATGTCTAACATTCTATTGCTCGCCGTTTTTATACTCATGCATCAATGTAAGTTTATATTTCCTTGACTTGAAACAATTTTTATAAATGATATTTTGATATTTTTTCTATACAGCTTTTGCTTCTTCTATCCATTTGGAAAATGTAACAGTAACACGTGGTGATAATGTCAAATTTCATTGTCAATTACCATCACATATTTCTTCAAGAGAAAATATAATACAATGGAAAAAAATTCGCTTAAATGATTCTAATGTTATAATATCAATAAGTGGAAAAATACCAAAGACATATGAAAAATTTTATCAAAGTGTTTTAAGAAATGAATCAAGTTTATTAGAAATATTCGATGTTCATAAAGATGATTCGACGACATACATCTGTCAAACATTTGAAACACAAACAATACTTTGTCAATTTAATCTTGTTGTACTAAGTAAGTGGTTAAAAAAGAAAAAGAAAAACATTGTGTTTATCGATTTTCTTCTGCTTTTGTTTGAAGTTAAGCCCGAGGCACCATCGTTAACAATCAATAAAGAGAATATTGAAGAATATCAAACTGTCACATTGACATGTTCATCATCGAACGGAAATCCATCGCCTCAATACACATGGTACCGCAATAGTGTACTTCTCACGTATGATTGTATTCAAATTCGATTGCATTTCTTTTCATTAATACTCTTTTCTTTCATTCTTCATCCTATTCCAGTTCATTCAATGAACAAGTGATCACAAACACGAATAGTTCAATATATACATTTAATGTAACTCGTTTTGACAATCATATAAAGTATGAATGTCAAATCTGGAATCAAGCACTTACGACACCATTCCGTATTGAACAATATTTACACGTTAAATGTAAGCACAGACATAAAAAGCGACAATTACCATATGCTCATCTTTTCCTTTTATTTATGCATATGTAAATAGATCGACCATATGTGAAAATACTTGAAGAAGAAACAACGATATTCTCAAATGAACTAAATCATATAAGAAAAATAATCGGTATTGAGAACGAACAAAAAAATTTAACGTGTCATTATGATGCAAATCCATCACCAACATCTATCTATTGGCTCAGTAATGGAACAACGATTGTTAGCCGTAAGAAGAAGAAAACAACCTGATATAAGAAATAAAAACGATATTTTCAATGTAGACTTATCATTCTGAACAACTATATGAAGTTGTTCAAGAGAAATTTCCTATCATCAATGAAATTTAATTAAGATATTGTGCTACTCTTGTCATTCTGCGATTGAGAACTGAGAGGCGTCTGTCTCCTTCTATCCAGTTATTTGAAGATGACCTCGAGACACCCTACATGTTTTATTCGATAGTTCAAACTCCTGTTCATAATTGAATTTCATATTTAGCTAGCCAAGATAACTCGATCGTAATCAAAAGAGATTGAAATGATTTGCCTCTGTGAGCTTTTCATGTTTTGACATGATTGTTGTAGTGTTATTTTTGCATATACAGTAAAGAATACAAGAAAATAAAATATCCATATGAAATTTCATCCATAAATAAAAAGGCTAATCATATATAGAATAGCAAGACCATTGCAGACACAAACAACTTCCTTTTTGTTGAGTTATGGTATTGTCAGAGAAACGCAATACTTGTCTCGTGTCTGAAACGAGCCACTATTTTTAGTTTCAGAAATTCGATATCCATTCGCAAAGAAAATAGTATTCGATTGATGCTTAGACGGTAGTCTAAACATTGTTCGACATATCTGTAATCAAATGTGAGACTGGCACTGTTGCTTGATTATGTCGTATGCATTGAAAATGAATAGTTTGATCATAAAACACTATAGATACAGTGAATGCATGCTAGAGTTACGGCAGGCATTGCTGACGTAGAAGGGATGTGAGAGCAAGGGAAAAAAATCTGATTCTTCTTACATTGTAGATAAGATGCTATCACATTCAACCATGACCTAATCCTATTTGTCTCATAATAATATTATTCGCTTGCTTTCATGTTGTTTTACTTCTCAAATTATGAGTTCACTATAAGTTCAATCTTTAGATATTCGACTAAACAGTTTCATTGTCAGTTCAGTATTATTCAAGTTACAAATATAATAAGCCTTGGAATAGATAAAGATAATCGATGATTCTTTTCTCGTTTTAATTGATAGCCATGTATGTATCGAATTATTTCATAGGTGAAAAAATGGTTTTCATACCACGATTAAGATCAGATCAAAGTGGTATTTATACATGTATAGTAGAAAATGCGATTGGTAGAAGAAATCATTCGATTTATCTCGAAGTTCAATGTAAGTTTATGTAAGCAAAGAACAAATTCAAATAAATATTCTTCTTAAATTAGATGCACCTCGTGTTCGATCGATTGAAACTCGTATTCTTGTGAATCGTTCCGATTCTGTTATACTTCGTTGTTTGGTCGACTCGAATCCATTGCCATATAAAATGATATGGATGAAAAATTATTCGGAAATTTCTCATGATAATCAATTAACTGATTTGCATATCAATCATGTTGAACGTATTCATTCAGGTTTATATACATGCGTCGTATATAATCGTTTTTATAATAATCAAACAAGAAATAACTCAAATACAGTAGAACTTATTGTACAAAGTCGACCCGTAATTGAAACTACCGTTTCGAAAATAGCAGCAGAAATAGGTCAATTAGTGACATTAACATGTCGAGTCATTGGACAACCAAAGCCAAATATATTTTGGAAATATAATGAACAGATAATAAGATGTGATGAAATTATTAAGGATACATGTTATTTACATATTTCAAAAATAACCATAGAAGATTTTGGAATTTATAAGTGCATAGCAGAGAATTTATTAGGAAAAGAAGAATGGAGTTATACAATCGTGTCTCGAGGTAAGACAATTGTTTGTTTTCATAGAATGTAAAATAACGAATCGATTTGTTTGTCTTATAAGGTAAACCAGAAACACCGAAAGATATCATCATATCAGATATTACATCATCTTCATTTAATATTCAATTTTCTCCATCATTCGATGGTGGTAGTGGACCTCAAGAATTTCTTATTCAATTTAGTGATTCAAGGAATTCATCGATTATCAATTTAAAAATACCTCTCAATACATATGAATATTCAATCAAAGGTAGAAATATGGCATATGTACTTGTTTTTTATTTCTAATCCTATGCTAATTTGATTAAATTGTCAAGTATGTGTTGTAACATTTATGTCGATTGGAACTGATTCGATCCGAAAAGATTCCACTCGATGAGCTGTCATCATTTCATACATGTCTATTGTGCAACTAGAGAAACACCGAATAGAGAAAATAATCTGTAAATATCTATCATCTAAACTCACTACGATTATGGAATTTCGATTAGAAAAGTACAATTTTATCATGCTGCTCATTTCGTATATTGGCATTCATTTTGAATGGCATGATTTAATGATATGAATGTGTGATTGATTTCGGTCGTTTGTTTGTGAACATTACACTGAAACAAAAAAAAAGACAACAGTTGTATCTATAAATCAATCGAAAGAGTTCCTAACCATGGGGATGGTGCATAGTTTCGGAAAAATTTGGTTCTACAACATGAATATATTTAGTTTGTTAAGAAAAGCCAGCCTGCTTGAAAATAGATTCTTTCATCTAATTAATAAAAATGTCATCAATTGCAGTGGTATCATATGTTTCGAATATCATTTGATTTATTATTTGACCTATTGTTTTGTACTGTTTTATTCATGTTATCTATTGATTCTCGGTATAGATCCGTTTTGTATTCATTGAATTTAATTTTTCTTGCATGTAACATAGTTATCAAGATGACTAATTAGATCTACGCGGTTTTCAATAATGAATTCGACATTTTAGTCATTACATGAACCAAAACCTTGTATGAGTAGAATACTATTTTTTGATATGTCCCTCTGATGACTCTTGTCTTCTATAAATAACAAGACGATGCGCAACTATCGTCGTCTTCCATTGAATATCTCCTGAGAATTTCACACGATTTGCATGTATCCTATTCTGATATTGATTTTTCATATGATGATATAGCAAATCATATGACTCTTTCTATAATGAAATATTCATGATTGTTTCTTTTTTTATACATATGAATAGGTTTAAATGAATCAACTCTATATAAATTTCGTATTAAATCAAAAAATACTTTTGGTGAAAGTCCTTGGAGTCATGAAATACCTGTACAAACAAGTGAATTAATCATAACATCGGATGGTATTGTTTTCGTTTTGTTTTCATGTCTCTAGTTAATTTTTTTAATGGTTTAATTGTTTGACATCCATTAGACTTACCACAATTACATATAGTATCTTATGATTCAAAAGAAAATATATTTCAATTTAATTATTTACCTGAAAGTTCTCGTCTATTAAAACTAAACGAAGAGCAACTATGTTTAAATATTCGGCAATCATCTGATGGAAAAATCTATCAATTGATTGAAGAATGCTTGTCAATACAAAATCATCGTGCGCGATGGAAAATACAGAAACAATTTACCTATTTAAAATTGTCGATTTGTTCGAAAAAATATAAACACAAATGTGGAAGAGAAACGGAAACGAATGAAGGTAACGCTTTTTTTTAGATTTTGCCTGGATTTTTCTTTATCAAATTGAATTTGGTTTTTATTAGTGATCAAAACTCATAATTCTACACCTTTGATTATTGGTATATTGGTCATGATAAGTTTTCTTGTTCTTGTCGTTGTAATTATTACTGTAACCCTATGTCTTCGAGCAAGAAAACATCGATCGAAATCTCATGTACATAAATGTAAGTATTTATATTCCAATAAAAATAGAAAAAAATTCCGAGAAACTTATACGTCTTCGTTTCAAATATTGAACATGTTGAGATGCTCTCTATATTAGAGTAAGGCTGAAATAGAACTCAGAAAAGTTAGTCACTTCCGCACAGTGTTCGTAATTTACTTATCCACAAGATATGAATTTCAACGAGTATTTCCCAACCAACAGCTTTAAACTTGACAATGAGTCGATTAGACAATCTCGTAATCATGAATCTTGACTAAAAGTTTGACGACGCGTGTATATACAAAAGTTTTCGAACATTTTTCTTTTTCTAAAATTTAATCGATTTCTGAAGACAGCGATATTCCCTGAGATATAAACGAATATTCTAGGATAGTAGGAGTGATAAATCTAATGAATTGTCAGTGAACTATATTTAGTTACAATATCTTGTGTCTCATATATCCATTGTTTAGATATACAATGCAATCATACCCTGATATAAGGGCACGGATGGCTATAAGCCTGAATTTTAATGTAGCTTCTCTACGATTATGATATTCTGTATGTCTATTCAGAATAGTTAGTCAATCTAAATGGATAAATTTGAGTGATTTCATCGTTAAAAAAGAACAGTTAATTCATATGAAAGCATCTTTACACATAATGATCGAAGTCCATTGGTTGAGCCAGTAGTCCCAAGTCCAATATTTTGATGAAATTTTAAGTGATCCTTTAATTACTTCTGACCATTGTTTAGTCCTTTCAACCTTCGATTGATCTAGGTGCTGTCTTCGACAATTATAGTATTTGATTATATCTTTATTGATTTTTGTAAAAATACGAGCTCAAATTTAGTCTTATTCTGAAAATCGTAATACAGTAAAGAACAGTGCATTCGAAAATTTTTAACATGAATTCAATATGTTTCAAATTATGCAGTTTTTTAATGTCGATCACTTGTTGAAATGAGTTTTGCTTCAGTAAACTAATTATATTCATCGTTATAAAATGTTTATTCGGAAAACATATTTTCATTTTATTTCATTTTATTTCATTAGTTGGTATCAATGCCTTTGACAAGGGTGTTCGACCGTACGTATAATTGAAATATTATGAACGATTGCTATTTTCTTTGATTAGAATCATATCTGAACCACATCTTCAAAATCCATACCAATTGTATAGTAATTCAAATTCTCATTTGTCTCCATACAATTATGAATATCAACAAAACAATGTCGAAAATTCACGTTCACAATCATGTAAGTTTGACATTATGTTTCTTTTCATACGATCAACGTTGTTTTGTCTTGAATTTATCAGGTGACATTATCGATGGCGAACAATTAAAAGATGAACAACAATGTAAATATCCTCTTTTTCTCTTTCTATCTCTGTATAAATCATAGGAGAGAACAGTCGATCATATTGGCTTCGATTCAAATTCTTTAGATTTCACAGAAATCGATAAACACTCTTTTTTTAATCTAATTTTCAGACGGAACAGCAATACGTACAGCAACAATTCACACATCACCACACTGGAGTCGTAGTGATTCTAGATCTGGCTCAAATAAATCATCAGAATCAAGTTGTATAACTCAACATACGAATATAATTTATGGTAACAATGAAACACAAACAAATCCTAATTCAATAATAATATCTCATTATGGTTTTCCATCAATTCTATCTCCTTTAAAACAACATTCATCAACAATTCGAAGCTCATCTTCAAGTGAAAACTCTACACCGAATCGTATCAAAAGACTGTTCTACGAAGTAGTTGTGTAGCAATAAACTGTGATAGTTTGTTCATATGTTTCATTTTGATGTAGAAGTATTTCAATAAAATAGAAAGAGATTATCAATTTAAAGTACGTTTGTTTTTTTGTTTTAAGAAGTCATATAACCAGTTGCTCGTACTCGACGTGATTCTCTTAATATAACAGCATGTCGAAGACGTTCGATTATTTTTTCACTTGTTGCATGTAGTTGATTTAATTGCTCGATAGCTTTGTAACCTTTTCCACCTTCGAATACTTGCTCCATATTGAAGATAGTGATTTCAAGTGGTTGTAAACTATTACGAAATTCACGTGGATTATTTCCATAACCTTCAACTGCAACTGCTACAAATTCACATATTCTATGTAGATATTCAATATATTTCACCATTTCATACAAATGACGTAAAACGGATTCACGTTTATCTATTTGAACTTTTAAATTTTGCGTATCAAAGGAAGTTCCTTTATCCAATGGTATTGTACCAAGTAAACGTTTTGCATTTTCGTTCTGTTTAGATTGTATGGAGAAAAGACGTCGATGCCGATGACAAATTGCATTATAATAAAAACGTCTAAATTGACCATGCTGTTTAGCTATTATTTCTTCTTGTAGTGGAGCAGTTTCTTTCGGACAACGAAATGTTCCATCAGGCGCATTGTGATCTTTCCAATAACCAGTACAAGTCCAACAAAATTCAGCGCCACATGAACATGTCATATGATTACAACCTCCTAGAGAAAAAGAAGAATATGATTGTGTCCTTTCCATTCCAGGGACGAAAAATGAAAAATCGAACCATTTTTCTCAATAAAATTATTGCAAGATACACAATTCCGTCCTTTCACTTGAGTTATGGCATCATAATCTGATATAAGATCACCATTACGCAAGGCTTCATCCATATATAAGCGATAAGCATTACATGTTGCCGGAAAATGTGGCTCTTGTTTACAATCTATACAGAATCGATGACCACAACGACAACGTACATCATCAATACGGGAATTAATCACTTGAACAATATTTGAACATGATTTCGATGGACATTTTATATAAGAACGTGATAGATTCACAAGACATTTTTCTATATTACGTTCATAGATATTCAAACAACGTGCATTGACCAATGAGAGCATTGTACCTACAAACAGAGAACTTAGTTGAACTTTTATTTTCATTCCAGCGATTATTTTATTCAATGAATATAATTTTCTCTTCTACAGTTTGTAACGGATTGAGCTTAACATTTTTTTTCTTATGTTTCGTTCAGCTCAATTTAGGCATGGATTGCTGATGCTACTGCTTGCAATACGGCTTTGCAGATTATTCCAATATTTTCTTGATATCATACATGGTACATTCTCCATAAGAGATTCACGTATAGATAAGTAGTGAATTCATCTAATAGGACAATTGTGATCCTGGATTGGATGTGGATTTCTTTGATTGAAACGACATTATAAGAAATATAGTGAAATTCATGAAAACAGGCGAAGAACTTTCTGCACTCGAACATTGCAATGTAGAGGAAGTTTCTCAGGAGCCTTGAAAATTTACCGCTTGTAACCACCACTAAATCACTTTCGACACTCAATAGATATAGGTAGATTCCAACTACGTATGTTGATTGAAGACAACTTAGTCGATCGAAAAAACGTCGACACAAATTTTAGATTCCTGTGATCTTATCATGCTCGTACTATTATTTGATTCACGTAAGTCGATAGAAGTTCAGCACTTTTCCTAAAACTCAGTTCACTATATAGTAATGAAAACCAACATGTTATCAATCTCCTCCTCAACTTTTTTTCCTCTTCATTGCATTTTTATTGTATTTCTTTTTATCTTTCTCCATATGAATTCTGAAACGGACCCATTCAGTTGAATTTCATTTGATTTCAATAACGAAATCTTACCAGTATCAACCATCGAAGAACAGTTCCACTCTGGACAAAGTACAACATTGACGCGTTTAATAGAATTTTCAAGGTATTTTTTCCAGCAATCATCACATAGCCAATGTGCACAAGCTTTCAATGCAGTCATAGGAATCGTTTCGTTCATATCACAATAACAATTCGTACATATGTCTGGTTTAATTATGTCATATTCAGCCATTGATACATCATTATTATTTGATGATTCATCTGTTGCTTTTCTTTCTTGTTGTGTTTGATTTCTATCTAATAATTGTACACGACGAATTTGTTTATTCAGAAATTCACTTTCACTTAAATCATCATCTTGATTACTTGGAATGAGTGTTTTTCGATTTATATCAGAATCAATCGGTTTAAAAGTATCGAATGGCAGCATAGTTATGAATTCAATTGTTTTTTCAATTAGATCATTTATTTTATATATTGATTCTGTTGATTCAAATATATTTTCAATTTCAATTGTATCGGCATATAAATCCATATTAAGACCAGCTTTTACGCGAAGAAACTTTTCGTCGTTCGATATTTCATCATTCAAAATTAAAACAAGATAACAGTGAAGAATTGAATAGATGGGAAAATATTCAAATTTATTCGACCATCTATACGATTTTAAACGATCCGTTAAACAAATTAAATATTTTGTTGGATGACATTGAGCATGAAGAAAATTTTTTCCAACAGTCTTTGTTAAATATTCAATAGTTAAATCCGTTTTTCTGACAAATATTGAACGAAATGATAATGACATTAAATGATGATGAGATTTTTCATTTTTTTGAGTATCCGAATGGTGATCTTTTCGCTATATTAAAAAAAAAGAAAATACAAAGAAAACAGAAAATTATTCACAACAGACCATTTGAAGGTAGATAACTTTATCCCGATTATAAAGTTTCTCTTCTCGACTTATTTGTCTATGAAACTTTTTCGATTGCTTCGATGCATCAATGTCATCAACATAAAAACGTGAAGCTTTTGTATCAAATTTCTTCATTGGTAAGAAATTTTCATTTTTCAATACTGCTGAAGTACTATCATTTGCAGATACTTGTGGAATGAAATCATTTAATATTAATTTATCAGGTTGTTGTGAAATCTGTAAAAAAAATTAAATCCATGAAGAAAAAGAAATTAGAAGAATATTTGCCGATGTTATTAATTCATTATCGTCATAACCATCATCATCATCGGTAGATGTTTGTACTTCTTCTAATTGCTCAACAACATCCAAACGTTCTTTAACTTGAGTAAATTTCGAGCGTTGAACACTTGCTACGTTTCTATTAGCTACATGATTAATACATCATTAGCCTATAGAAATATGAAGAATATTTCGAAAAGGATACCTTTTGCACCGTGTGTTTTTCTAATATTTAGTAGATGTTTTTCTTTTGGTGGTGGTACCACAGCATAATAAGTAATATCAGCCGTAGTTTTTCGTGCATTATTAGCATCGTGAGCATCAGTATTGGTTGCTTCATGTAATTTTCCTTTTTCTTTACCTGACGGACTTTGCATGTAAGTTTGTTTTGGTATGTGTACACGTTGTTGACCTATATTACTTGTAATACTAACAACATTAGCTTGTTGTTCAGTATTATGAACTTCAAATAAACGATATTTCGTATTATGCGAATTTCTAACGTGTCGTTGAGTTCTTTTCTTTTTTAATATTTTGTTTCTTGGACGTTGCTCAGAATCCGATTGCATATCAAGTTTATTGTCCGATGATGAACTTGATTGATCAACTATATTCTGACGAAAATCATATAGAATTTTCCATCGCTGTTTTTTATTTAAAGAATATTCAATATGAGGCTGTGTGATACCGAATGGATCCTGCTGACTGGACGGATGGACGTCTTCTTTTTCATTCACATTATTCCATACAGCATGTATATAGGATTTGTTTGATGGCTGATTTGGATTATGATGTAGAAAAACACTTTTGCCGCCTGCAGTTATACGTTTAGTTGGTCGTAAGTTTGGCTTGTCGTCATTGCTATCGTTCGAAGCCATTGAGAAATATTAAGCAAAGTTTTATGTCTACGCTAAATAATTGTCACGAGTACTAAATGCTTTTAGTTTTATAAATTTGTCAACAATTTGATCGCTAGATAAGCAAAGCAACTGTCGATGAGTAGTAGTGTTTTGTTATTTCACAATGTATTCTTTTTCTTGCACTCTGTTTTTGACTAAAATACCTTGAATAATGGCATGTGACTTTTTAAAGGTGAAGGATCTGTTTTTCTTTTATTTGCTTATATTTAATGAATGATTGGAAAATGCTTTCATTGTGAAAAAAACTCCGATGTATAGCTCAATTAGAACATATTCATGTATGTTCCTTTGCTTCATCGGGCATTTACACCGGCAAGCGAGGAAAAAACAATACTGCTTGTTATCCGTCAATTTCTGCCCTCTATCAAAAGAAAAAAAAACGATTGTGTTAAAAATATATGGAATGAAATAAATGAGTGACAATAAGGTAATCTACAAGCAAGCTTGATTCTACTTAATTTTGTTTCTACTACGATATCAAATACAGTCTCGATGATAAATTTCAACTGATCATGCAATGAATATTTCTTCTCTTTTTACATTTGAATTATTTATTGAATGATTACGTAATAAGAGTTGTAATCTTACAGATACTGTAATATTAATATTTATTTTTAGATTTATTTCAAAACAAAAATGCAATCTACACCATATTCAACTTCAACATCTTCATCGTGGATGCCATCGAATAATCCAAAGTAAAATATGTTTTTAGTATGATTTTATATTTACTATCTCATGATTATGTAGTGTAAATACAAATAATTCAAATTTTTGGTCAAATGGAGGCTTTCGAAAACGTAAAGCAGCTGCGACTGATTTAGAAGAAAAGTAAAATCGGAAAAAAACATTTTCTGTATCATTAATTGTTGATTTTATTAATAATCAATAGAACGAATCATAAAATGTTTGTTACAGAAGAAAAAATGGTCAAAGAAATGCAAACGCTCTCATTAGATTTAATGATTCCAGATGATTATACTGACACATCAATAAAAACACCTTCAAACAATGAGTAAATCTCAACGTTTATCATGTTTGCTAATCTATTTTCTGCATATGTTTTCAGTGCATTGATTGTTGATGGTATGCAAAAAGATAAAATGGTTCAAGATGACACTCGTGTTGCTGCTGCTAATGTTGATATTGATGATAACGATGATTTTGATGATGATAGTGAAAAAGAAAAAAATTCTGAACAGACACGTTTCGAATTACATCAGTTACTAAAAGATAGTTTAAAGAACGACGATTTACAAGATAGTTTAATCAGTAAACTCTGTGAAATTGAACGGTAGATATGTTTTTTTCTCATCGTGTTTTACATTGTTTTTTAATCCTATGGAATTAATATGTAGGCGAAAATTAACCATGCAAATCGTGCCGTATATGCCAATACATCCATCTCAATTAAATAATGACAATGTAACGAAAGAAGATAAAACTAAAGAGGAGAGTGAAAGTAAAATTTCTTCGTGTGTCATATCTGAGGAAACTAAAACTGAGAATGATGATCATCATTTTAAAATACCATTCGTACCAACACCTTATACAGTCGAAGAACCAACATGTGATAGTCCATTAAAACGAAGTTCAACGATGAAACGGTACGGAAACTTCTCATTGTTCTTCATCGCATCAATCATAATGATTTTATTTTATAGAAGTTATTCTCAATCAAATCAATGCAATAGTAGTTTATTAGTAACAGAATTGAGACCGGACGTAGAAGATTTTTCAACCATTCAAGACTCATCATCATCTTATTTTATTGTTGAACCAAGTCCTACTTCGTAAGTAAAATAAAAACTGCTGCTTTACATTGCTTACGCATAATTCAATCGATTGATGGAAATTCGAGCACATGTTAGTCTTCCTTTTTAGATTTCGAGGATTACTATCTTTTCAGATTAAAGACAAGCTAGATTAACAGAAAAGTGTAGGATTATTGCATCCTAATGGTTAGAGTAGGATAATGTTACGGAAGATTTCTAAGCATAGATATGAGAAATACTTAGTCTTTGTTTATATGCCTCCAAGAAATGGAAGCCGTATGCTCTCGCTCAGATGGGGGTGTGCAGTTTCAGTTAACTGACAACTGATTTCACCACACATTGACCAAGGTGCCACACTGCAGTGACACCACTGACACTGAAAAATAACTGCACTGATAATCACTGATACACCCTGTGGAACAGTGTTTCACTGCGAGCACTGACAACACTGATATCGGCATCAGTGAAACACCGATGCAAATCTTCATTGAGTAGAATTTATACATAAAAGCTTATTAGCGCAATCCCATCGGGGCTAAAATGCGGAACTCACATATCTATAGCTTCATGTGCCAATAGAAAATACAGAATATGTAATATGACGAATTTTTTCGCATCGTCTTTCTCTGATAGGCGCCCTATTTTTGATTTTCATTGTTGCTATTCACTCATTGGTTTATTTTTCTTAATTTAACACTTTTCTTATTAAAAACATTGGAAGAAGCGGCAAATACTGTTGTAATATATGAGGATAATAGAATGCTGGTTGCTATTTTGGTCATAGATTCATACACTCATTTCTATAGTATGTAATGAGGTGGTGGGGGCATTAATACCCCCTATGGGGGGAGGCTATCGGTCCCCCCTTGGGGGGGGGGGGGGCATCTGGGATCTCCTGAGGGGGCGGGGAGCGTCTGCAATGGAGGGGGTGGAGAGCTGCAAAAACTTCAACTTGGAACTTTCACTCACAATTAATCTTCAAAAATATATGTGAGTTTCACAAAATATTATAGCACCCCTTCATTGGAAAATGTGAATGCACATAAAGTTTCGATTTGATGAAAGCTTTTGATCTCAATAGTTTCACTTCTTATACGTAATTTTATGTAGCATGAAATTCAGTTAGCGAATAAAGCAATATTCTTTTAGTGTCTTGATAGAAATGACGTAATTTTTTGTATTAGTTATTCTTTTTTCACTCTTTTAAGCTTTCTCTGCATACCACGCTTTACTAATTCATTATTCCCTTTTAATTTTTACCCCGTGAACAGAGAAGTGAAATCTAATTGTCAGTATGCTTTTCCACTGTTACGTTGGATCAATCATGTTACGCAGTTAGAACAGAAACCACAAAGTATCCAATTCTTTTTCTTTGTGTTTTGTTACGTCCTAACTCCTCTTATTTTCAAGTAAAAGGTGTATTTATTCGTGAAGTCATATCGACTCCTGTACAAGATAAGCGAGATAAAGTGGAGAAAAGGCTGATTTCAATCACAAATAATCAACAACAGTCAAGTTTTTGTTTTGAAAGCGATCTCATCAAAATGTATCCATGTTGTACTATCGATGCTATGCATTTTCATGTTGAGGCTTAGGGAGAAAATTTCATGCTTACTGGCCAGTTGAGTCGCCGGGTAATGAGAAACGGAAAGGGATCTGTATCAAACTAGTAATCTGACTTCCTACGAATCTGACCCTAATTTTATTAACCTAAGAATCAGCATTCAATCCTGATTATTTTTTCACAATTTTATTATGTATGTTATCACAAGTCAGTTTTTCACAGATAGGATCCTCCTCATGTATTGAAAACAATTTTCTTTCAGTCTTCTGCCTCAAGCCCTTATAATTCAATAGAAATCGATTTGTTGATAGCAAATATCATATATGTTTTCAAAACTACTCAAATAAGAATCCAGTTCTGAATTACTCTTTGAAAACCTTGAAAAAAACAGTTTTTCACCTGAACATCTAACAAATTTCAATTTAGATCCGTCGAAAATAGATTCATTTAGTGCAGAAGTTTTTTGTCTATCAGAAACTATGAGAATTTCTTAGACTCTCAAATATGTTCTATCGATAAATGCCGAATAGTACCAAAAGTGAATCGTTTTGTTAGAAATAATCAATGTTTAGACTTATTAAGTTATCGTTTCTAATGATGTAACAGCAAGACTTTCATAAAGAATATGTTACGTAATTTGTTCTTTTCGATGGCATAATTTTCACCATGAAATTCGTTGTCTAGTGACGCATTTTTGCTGTTGCTACTGCGCTCACAAGTAAATTTTCGTCTGTTTGGACTAATTGTGACGATTTTCGTGGACAAGAATCTACGTGTGACTTAAAACGCGAATGTGATATTCAGAATCAGCACAAGAAAGCTGAGTCGACGTGTGCACTTTGCGAATTGTTTCTATGAATTTCGTTTTTCTCTCTAATTTGAATCCGTAGTCCTCCTTCTCAGGCAAAGATGAAAAAATGAACTTCATAAAAAAAACAATTTAAATGATAAAAATTTCCATTTTTGTATTACAGTGGCATTTTTCAAACCTGAAACACCTTTTCCATTGCCGAAATGACTGTCCGACAGGCTTTGTCTTGAACAAGAGAGAAAATATGAGGAAAAAAATGACAGACATTAAAAAAATTTAAAACGCATTCTACCCATGTAAAAAAAATAATCAAAAAATCGATTTTTAATCGATTTTTTGATTATTAAAACTGATATTTTTACATCTTTTTTTCACATGAGTAGTCGACTCAGTTTCTTTTTGCTGATTATAAATGTCCCATTTTTAGACAGTCAAATGAGGATTCTTCTACTCCGATGCCGTCGAATATTAGTCGGAGAAACACACAAATTCACTGTGGTTTGCAATAGTTTGACAAAAATTGATTCTTAAGACATAGACTTTCAAGCTAAAAATTATATTGTTAGAAACAGCAAATTTAATTACACATTCAGTCAAAAATTCACGCTGATGGTGCACCCGGAAAAACATCAACTTCATAACGCTGTAAAAATCATTATTTTGATAAAATGATACACTTGGGGGGGAAGGTATTTCTCCTTCACTGATAGAAAAAATTTCAATGTCTAAGATGTTCTTAAAGATTCCGATAAAGAAAATAGCTCTGCATCGAATCAACCCATTTTCAATGAATACAAACTGAAATTAATCGATTTTCAAATAAAAAGTGGTTTTTAAGGCTTTCGTACAGTACTTGAAATCTTTCTTATTATCCTAGGACTTTCGTTAATAATATAGTATTTGCGATGAACGAAATGAAAGCTATTCGACTACAAAGAATTGAAATAAAGCGGCGACTAAAATATTTTTCATACCTGAGTGGAACCCAGGTATAAAAAGCTTATTAGTGATAAGATGCAAAATAATCTTGTCAAAAATAATCAGTGTTCATTTCTGATTTACAGGGTAATAAAACTAGACTCAATTATTTTGTGCTGCTTAGTCTGTGATTTGACACAACTCTTTGACGAATTCGCAAACAATTTCGATAAAAATCCACGAGATGAAATTTGCCTTTTCACTACACTTCGCAATGAAAGCATCAAAAGAATTAGAGATTTTATCACTTTCTGATTAACGAGTACCTTTGCATTTCTTGTGTACGCTTCGCGAAAACCAAGTATCCATAATGCATCAGAAGAGTGAAATAAAAATGACGTTTAATAGGAAAACTCAGGATTAACAACATCGTTTACTTATTTAGACGAGAACTGGCGATGACGTTGTAAATGAAGCAGCCTTTATCATTAACATTATAAATAGACTATATTGATGATATTTTTACGAAACATCGATCAATTTACTCGACTACTTTTACCGAGGACTATAAATAAAATACACTATCCCTATGTTAGCACAGAATCGGTGCGTCAGTGCATCACAGACACCGATATCAGTGTTGCCAGTGCTCGCAGTGAAAACGTTCCACAGTTTGTGACAGTATATCAGAGATTATCAGTTCAGTTTATTGTCAGTGTCAGTAGTGTCAGAGCAGAGTCTGGCACCGTGGTCAGTGGTCAGTGGTCAGTGTGTGGTGAAAACAGTGTCAGTATTTCAGTTTTTACACTGCAACTGCACATTCCTACGCTCAGAAGTCATGATAATATTATTTTCTGTTTTCGTTCCTGTGTCACACGTTCATGGGCTCCGAAAACAAGCTCATACTGAACTCGATGAGCTTTTCACATTGTTTCTACGGTGAAGAACGAAAATTGTTCTGCGACAAAGCTCTTAAATGATATAAAAGTATAGTGTATGAAACTTTCTTCTTGTAGCCGTAATAATCGATAGAACATTAGTTCTTTCACTAACATTCTTTTAAATGAATTTAAGTGATTTAAATATTTAAAATTAGTTGTTCAAATTCTGTTTTTCGTAGGATCGTTGAAAGTAATTTCTTACTCAAGGTAGGAAGTATTTTATTCAAAAGAAAAATCGAAACAAAAATAAATTCCAATTGAGATGTTTTGCTAAGGGCATATCTCTATCTCTAGAATACGAGTTTTCTTGAGACATATGTGTTTAGAAATCGATCTAAAATCTTCACTCATGAAACTTCACTAGAATCATCTAAACATTAATACTTGTTCTCTGAATCTTTCATGTGAATTGTGAACGTTACATTCTTCTTCACAAAATTGTAACTTAAAATTTGTCAACGTGCTTTTCTAATGTTAAAACCGATTCTAGATGGCCTCTCTCTTTGAGTGAAGTACGAATTCATCTTTAATCAGAACTCCCTAAATAAAACATATACACATACTGTTTACTTAAATCTCAATGGGAATCTATATCTTTTGAGAGATTATGATTAGAATACTAATTAGAAACTCTAGAAAAGTAGAGACGGAAATCGGATAAGAACATTGAAAAGCATTCTTTCTTAAGGAAAATATTATTTTTCATCATAAGTTTCAACAATTTCAGAAAAATCCCGAATAGATCGAACTAGATCAGGGAGTTAATAATTATTCATCGTTGTGAGTTTCACAAAAGCAGAGTTTTTCTTCAATTCAAATAAAAATTGAAGTCTAGATGTTTTCTTTTCAAATTTAGAAAACTTATTATTTACAAGAAAAGAGAAACTTTTTTTTTCTATGAATCACAATGTCATTTTGTCTATAATGCTCCAATCATATTCAGTTACTGCCATAAGAGTTCAATAAAGTCGTCTTTTTTTGCTAGAAGAATGGAGGAAGCAAAAAGCTAATCAGCATAGAAAATCTATTGTTTCTTTTTATTTAGTTTGTCTCAATCATCAAATCCTTCGTCATCATCTCTTTCATCAGATGGACAATCTATTCGAATATCTGAACTTGTCGAAAATTTAGAAACAAGTAATGAATTCATCAATGCATTAGATGATGATGATGTTGATATGCAATCAGTTGCTTCATCAGATACAGGTGATAAAATGGATGATGATTAAAATGAGACGAAAAAGAAATTAATTTTTCTTCAACATGCTCACTTATAAACTTGATATTTCTATGTGCGGAAAGAATATACATGCATAACAGATAGTTCTTTGTAACATTAGTCTAATATGTTTTCAGATAAAGCATTTCTTTTTGTTTTCACACAGTAAACGTCTGTGATACGTACAGATATAAAAGTCTATGGCATCTGTTCCAAACTCACAAAACCATGTGGATACAAATGTAAATGCATCATCGGATATTCAAACAAATCAACATTTACATCAATTTGATTTAAAGTTAGTACGAGATGCTTTCGTTAATTGTATTCAATCACATAATAAACTTCTTCTTCGTGAATATATTCGTGCTTATGAAGAATTATGCATGTAAGCTTGTCTTCAAAATAAAACCAAACATTATTTTCTTTTCAATGATTTTTTAAAAGTTTTGTCTGTTCTCTTGGCCATGTTTTTGAATGGGCAATCAAAGACCTAAATAGTAAATTAGTTATTCTTAACGAGTATCAACATATTGATCCAATTAATTATGAATCAATACAATCGATGATTGATTACGAAGTTAAAACCGACCGTGTTAAATCGAGAGAAACAACAATGCAAACAAAATCAGGAAAAGCTTTACCCAATGGCTGTCGAACGCTATTAAGATTACATCGAGCACTTGCGTTTATTTCATCGTTTTTAAATCAAATGCGTTCGGCACCCGATGATGCAAGTTCAGCCACTATTGCTTGGACTGCTTATTCATCGACACTTGGACATTTTCATTCATGGCCTATTCGACAAACGTAAGAATACTTTTATGAAGTATGATTTAAAAGAAGGATAGAAGCGTAAAGAATAGAAACGAACATCATAGCTTTGACAGACTAAACCGAAATTCATACACACGTAAGCATGAAAATCTAGCACACGATTAGAATTTTCTGTCATATACAATGAGAAGGTACGAGTCAAAAAAATCTTCTTCTCATGTACTAAGCGTATTTTTATTTTATTTTTGAAGCACCAGCTAAGTGAAAGAAAAATGAAATCAAGTTTTCTGCTATATGTATAACATAGAACAAGCCTATTATAATTAACTATCGCACCACCATCATGTATTATATATCAAGCTTTGCAGATTATTCTTTGACAATATGTTATGTCATCGAAACATGTTTTTACGTACTTCTTGGAATTATTCTGGAGTTCAGATGAAAAAAGCTCAGAGATTGAGTTTCAGAGAAGTTTCAAATTACATTTATATATCAAGAAGATGGATTAAAAAAACTGAGTATTTTTCCTTTTATCTCAAATTTCAGTGACTGCTGAAGATCAAATCCTTTCCATTTTGTGCGTTTATCTTCACCCATGAATTGAAATCATTGGAACAAACTCTAGTGAATTGTTCGATTTTCTACCGAGCTTTAATGATTGTTGTTAAATTTTCTTTCGAACTTTGTAACTCTCGCAAGCGAGCACTATGCTTTTGAATAGATCCAACATAACCAAGGGTTGTGACTTAACTACCTTTCATGCATATTTCGTGTAGTTGATTTTTACAAAGATCATTATTTTGCTAAAAGCTATCTTTTACTCCGTCAATATGCAATGTTCAGTAATGCTATCTTGGTGGACGTGAAGGAAATTTTAGAGATCGATGTGTTATATATTGGGACCTTGTTTTTTTTTCGACAAGTTTCACAATAAAATCCTACACGAAAAAGGAACAACATATAGATGATGAACTATTTTTGTGCCGTGAATTCAAAGATCATAATGTTTGAAGTTCACGTACAAGAATGTTAGCCTGGGTTTACATTTGTGATAAAAAATATTTAAAATCGATTATTTTCTTGACAAAAAACAAGACAAACATTAATAGATACTCTCTTTTAAGTTTTTAATCTTACAGGAAAAGTGAATATCATCAATTTTAACTCGATTCGAACCCATACAAGAATGAATCAGTGAGTGAAACTTGCTTACAAGCTCGATAAATACATGTGTGTATACATATATACTTTCATTTGTCTACTTATACTGATCATGGTGATCTGAACCAGATAATACTTTTGTTCACAATTTACTATGTAAAATGATGATGATTAAAGCGTTTGAGATGCTATGAAAATTTGATTCTTTTTTCAGCACAAGCTCCTACACTATAACCTATCATTGATTCATCAATAGTTGGCTAATCATTGTGATAGTATTCGAAGTTTTATGTCTAATGCTATTAGATAACCTATCAGCTGGAAGATTAAACATATCGAAATATTCATCGTTGCTATTTACTTTTACTTTAGAATACATGCTGCTATTCGACTGACAGTTCCCAACCGTCAAATATTGGTTACTAAATTGTTGAATAAACGAAATTACGAAGAAATTGATTCATTGGCTAGTGATATTGTAGAATCTTGTAATAAAATTGAAAGTATTACACAAGAACTTTATGAAAAGTACCAACTAACTAAATTACCGTAATCGATATATATATACATATATATTCTATTTTTGTGATACACTATTAACATAGATAAATGGCTTGTGAATGTAAATATTTTAATTTTTGTTTTTTGTTTTTTGTGTGTTCACTTATTTTGATTTTTTCAATATTTTAGAAATAATTGACAAGTACGATCAGCTGCTGTTTTCTCGAACTATTTTATGAGTTTTAATGAAATGGGCCACGAGAATTCAGTATTCAAGTCTTAAACTAACAGAAGCTCTTTTTTTTCGTTTCCGTCAATTCGAATTTCATTCTTTTTCCAACAATTTTAATAAAAATTAGTTTTGAATATGCCTAACTAAAGGACAGAAATTATCGTTTTATTTAAAAAACAAGGAATAAAGACTTAAAAGAACTCGATAGTGCATCTTAAAGTACATATATGTTCTATTCATCAATGTTAGCCGCGAATAAAATCATAATCAAATACAAATAAGAGACGAAAGAGTCTTAAAAAAAGATTCTAGATAGACATTGGCGATTCAATTTTCAACTCGTTTGGATTCAATATTAATGAAATCGTCATATTGTTTTTATTCGTCTCCGTAGGCATTTAGACGTATTTTATACACAGAAAGATAAAAAAATAAAATATATAATGCCGGCATAAAGTTATCTCTAAATTACTTCAGTGTTTCACTAGAATTGTAAAATTTTGACAATATCAAATCCTAATAATACCAGCATTGTGAAAAACCAACCCTCTTGTACCCTGACAACACATCCAGTACTTTGTCCGTTGACAGGCCGTTGTTGTTAACTGATAGTATTAATTGGTTCAGATTCAATATTTGAAAGTAATCATCAACAATGCATTTATATATGAACTAACATCGATTAATTAAAACAAGCCTTTAGTCCTACTGTTTGTTTCATCAAACTTAGACGATTATGCTAATCCGCATGACGATTTGTAGGGTGTCTAGATTAGTATATACCCACAAAGTTTCATGACTAGAAACATTACTGTTAAAAATTGGCGCCATCTACAACACATGAAAAAAGCTATACCCAGGTGAACGAATCCGATCGGATCCTACGATCCGATGAAATCTTATGGGAATCCGGGTTGTGGAAACAGTAACGGATCCGACGGAAGAAACCTATTTTCTTATTTGTGTACGAATCAGCATTTAATCTCAATAGTGGAGAAAATACACAACTCCGATAAAGAAGCAACGGAAAACAGTCGGAATCGACTGTCTTCTGACCAGATTATTTCTGCTTGCAAAATCAGGCCTCCGCTAGAAAAAAATCACATCTAATATTAAATTCTCATTTCTACTAATCCTAGATACTGAAATCAGCATTTTACAAAAAACAATATCTTTTAAGGTCTTTTTTGGGATTTTTTTCTAAATCGTCCATTTTAAGTATTTTTCAGATTTTTGGGGTGGAGTCGATATAAAATCAAATTCTAAGACTTTCCAGCGAAGACAATTCTTATTTATCTCATTCCTAGATACTAAAATCAGTATTCTACGGAAAAAGATATTTAAAGGTCTGTTTCTTCTAATCATTATAGCTTAACGGCTGTGTCGATCGAATGGATACGTTATCAAACTTTTATGGATTCGCGGGAAAATTTTAGATGATCTAGTAAGAGTGATATTGTTTAAAGTGCATCAGTGTGCATTTCAAGTCTCTTTCATAAAAATTTATAAATCATAGGTCATTTTGAGACCTTTGAAGCGTCACTTACCTTTATTGAAGACTCGGCAAAGTCTCAAAACGCTGATGTTTAACATGTGTGCTGTCCTTACACATAGCCACTAGTCGACGATCTTGACATCGTTCTTTCCAGCTTCTTGTAGATACATTCTTGCCTCGCCAGACAAGAATATATCTACAAGAAGCTGGAAAGAACGATGTCAAGATCGTCGACTAGTGGCGTTTTCGATTTACAAAAGTCTAAAAATCTGATTTTTAGGTCTTCTGATCTAAAATTCCAAAATTTGCGACAAAACATTTTTGGACAAAAATTTATATTTCACTTGAAGGTCTTTTATTCCCAGTGAATCTTCTTGTGTTCCCCGAGTCTTTTTAAAAAGCAAGCCAAAAGCTGGCTTCCGAATACGGAAAGTTTTGCTTAATAAGTCGGAATATTTAGCGCTGTTTGGGAAACGACCAGATGAATTTTTGTGAGCTTCGCGAAAACGTTCAGATCTGGGCCGTGTCCTGTCCTGATGGGAAATTTGTTTTATCCGTTACCGGTATCAGTTCCGGAAACGGTTGGATCTTGACCGTATGTGGTCCGGGCTTGGAAACGGTCTTTTCCATCGACGGAACCTACGTAGGAACCGGGAACCATATTCGTGGATACGTTCCAGTGCTCGGCATTGGTGGAGAATAAGCAGAAACAGGAAACCGGACGCGATTTCGGAAACCCGCTTCCGGAAATCGTGGGAATAACACTGGATCCTACTAGCTTCCGTCGTACTTCTTCGACCTGGGCAGCAATATCATCACATTTAGGAAGAGTTTTCTATCAAAGTGACTTTATACTTTTACAGGATACTTAAAAGATGTCAAGAAAGACACTGCAATGTTAACAATGATAGAATGTAATCAAGGACTACCCAGGTCGAACAGAACGATCCTTAAACGGTCGTATACAATGAAAATATGGAACGTTACGGCGTCTTATCATCCCGTTTTAACATGGTCAGTAATATGGCCGTATGTTCTATGAATACGATATAGTATTACGCTGTCTTTACAAGAGTTTTACGGCGTATATACGGTGTCCGTGTACACCCGTAATACGGGCCATGTTAAAACGCCATTGCGGCTCAAAGCGGTCGTTTAACCATGGAATACGATGTAAAAACGACCGTTTACGATACTGTTACGGCTTTTAACGGTATTCCGTTTTGATCGGCCTGGGTAATGTAAAATTTATGTTGAATAAATTGATACAGAATTAAATTATAAAATGTTAAAGCAATATCAAGCTTATGATTGGAAATGTCAAAAAGACTTGGCTAGCAACTGACTTAGCTACGGTGTACACTTGACTTGACTTGGGTGAAAACAAGCCTGACTTGCCCATCTTCGAATCTCACCCTCACCCTACCTTGTTTTTTTTCCATTCTTTTTCAAATAAAAACTATATGCTCGTGAGAAAAGTGGAAGAGGATGACGTAGATATTTGCTTTACGCTCTCATTTTTCTCTCTGTAGATAAGAAATCAATTGATCTTTTACACTGTGCAATAGGGAAGATAACAGGGAGGATGCGAAATTCCAACCTGAATAATAAAATGATTAGTTAATACTTGGAAAATTCCTACTAGTAGAATGGATGGGTATATAAGCGAGAAAAAAGTAAACTCCCCTTGAAGAAGACAATAAAAGTTTTGTAGTACTACTCGCAAAATGGCTCAAGCAAACGAAATCATCCCAACAACGAACGAAGACAACAACGACAAATCGATTGACAATGCAAATGTCTTACCTGTTTGGGCAAAACCTCTTGTGACTCAAGCTGCCGAATTAGGATCAAAGTATGTGACATATCAAAAATTTTCATCCGAAGTCGAAATCGTGAGCAACGCAGTTGGTATTCTATCGGCAACAGATATTGATATTGGTCAACGAATGACAAGTTTTGCCGACTTTCAAAATTCTAATTCAACAGTTTTACCTAATGATTGTATACTGAAACAATGTGGAGTCCCAGTAAATAACGTTGTTGATGTTACGAGTAGAATGAGCCCTGAGGCCGCTGAAAAATTTCGAACTAATATGTTACAAGGATTAGCTGATGTGAAATCCAAGATGGCTGATAGTTTTGTCTACAAATCAGCTGCCGTTTCAGTTGGATTCATTGTACTACAAGTATGTAAATTGATTAACGTCTGGAACGAAATAAAAAAAGCTGAAAATTTACACAAAGACAACACAAAATTTTTGTAAATTGAACAAAATATAAAAGGATTTGAAGAAATATGTGGACGATTGAAACAAGCAATTAGCAATCAGCAAGTAGACGATATTATTATTGATACAATAGATCTGAATGAGAAATTTACAGAGACAATTTTGTTGCTCAGCGATCTCAAAGTTAAAATCGATGGTAGTATACAACGTCTTGATATAGCTGACACTGGTCAAATTTATGATGCAATCTCCAACACTCTCGTGGTAGGTATAGTAACATAGCTCATTTAGCTGCACTATTCAGCTTACTATCTTCGCCTGCAAAACTCGTTGCTGGCTCAATTATCGCAGCATTTTCCTGCTTAGTGGCTGTTAATGTTGCTACGTACTGTGTAACACAAAAACGTTTGGAAGAACTGAGAGTCGATTTTCAACAGTTACGTCAGTATGAACTCCAATTCAAGAAAATGAACACAGATATTAGGAATGTGTTAAAGGAAAAAAATAGAAAATGTTAAAGAGAATATTAGGCATCGATATCAATACTTTTTGTAAAGCATGATTGGAAATGAGTGTTGCAATTGTAAAACGAGAAAAGTGAACCCTATTTTGAGGTTGTGTTTTGGTTCTGAGTACTTACAGAGCTTCTCTTAATCCATAAACATCCATACCCTTGTACTTCTCTGCTTTGGTATTTTCATTTGAAATAAGATCTCGTTAAAATAAAATATGTCGACCAAGCACATTTATATTAGGGATTTTATGGAGAACAATCAAGTCTTGTTTATTAAAGATAAATTTCATGAGTGAATGTTTTCGATATTTTCACTTCATGGGTGTTTTATTTATTGCTCTGACTTGCACGTTTTCAATTGGAAAACAGTAATCGAATGTTGATACATTATAAACTGCACTAGTATATATCGAATGATCGAATGCAATCGATGCAATATTGTATGAAAATACGTCATAACTTGACGATGGATAATAATGATCATAATCTGACTGATTATTCTTTTAACGGATACCTGTTTTTATACCACGAATAATATCAGATCAATGACCCAAGATGGATTAAACCATTTTTAGTTTTTTCATTTCGATAAAAAACTTCTGTAAGCCAGAATCCATTTCTTCATATTCAGTTCTACTGAATTCTGATTATTTAAACTATATTGTTGATTGGATCATTCTTCGTTTGTACCTTCCAGAAGTTTACTCTGAATATTTACAATTCTAAAACATCAATCTTCTTATTTACTAATTCTCTTCAACAGGAAGAAAATTGTTTGATATTTTTTCCATTTCCACTAGTGTTGGAGCAAGGATTGTGAGCTGGACTGCGCTGGGGAGGGGCTTAGCCCCCCACCAGTCAGCGCTGCTCCTCCGCTAATTTACACTAAAAAGAAATTGGAAACAGATTTCCCTCTTTATATTTATATCCACTCACTTCTACTATGTCTTTATTACCTGATATCATTTGTCGTACAACGGTACGCCGACATTTGAGCATTTTATAAACAGATTGGGTACGGGTGTGGATCTTCTCACGTCATCAATACCCGTACCTCCATCCACACCCTGTTGGATTATACGTCGTTTTTTATAAATTCAAGATTCGTTCTCGCTGTATTTTTTGTATACAGAGTTCAGTTCAAGCTCTATCAAATTAAACTAGCAGACATTTATTGATACACTAAGAATATAATGTGACAAAGCACGATCTATCAAACATCTATCTTCTTTCTTTCTAACTGATTGCGAATAAAAACATACGATTTTTGACGTATGACTCAATCACATAACTACTTTATAAAAACATGTGTCACATGACAATTTTAATCAAATAAAATATAGCAGCATTAGATAACTATCGGGATCAAACTCTTTAAACTTTAAAATATATTTGTAAAATAATCGATGACATCCCCTATATGAATTGAACTTTTACTGGCAACTTTAGCGCATTGAAGATTGGACTCTTGTGGATAAATCTAAAAACCAAGTTGTATATGTACATCATGAAAAAGTTCCTTTCATAAGACGAATGGCAACTGTACGCCAAGTCAAATCTTCAAATTTATCTTTTGTCTCAATGAATATAGGTTTATGCCTAGGCGAAATTGTAGGTCCATCTCTTGTTCGACATGTTAAAGACTAGTAAATCAATTGTTTCTGAGCGCTACTCGCCTTAATGAATTCAGTCTACCGCCATTTGATATCATTTTCATTACATTCATTGAGAGATTTTGAGTAGAACTTTCAACAATGTCGGTCGTCAACATTCGGAATCCTGTAAGATGCTTCTGTTCATTTATAGCTCAACATACCAATGATAACATATATGTTTGTGGTCGTTATAAATCTCGTAGCACGGTTTGTTTATTTCATTTACACGATGAAAATCTTGAAAACTATTATCAATCAAATCTATTTCCATTGCTGTTCGATTGTGAACTATGCTTGTAAGTGAAGTGAAATGTTTGCATTTTCTTTTCTTCATCAAATACTTTATTCAGAGCAACCATTAAAATTCATTCAAAGAAATACATCGCTCCGTGTCGTCTACCATCTGTTAAATGTTATTGTGGTGATGTAGCCACATTCTATCAATCGAAAAAAGATAATTTTAATAATAGTACATATTTTTTCGGATGTCCTCATTGGAAAAATTTGCGAAAATGTAATTTTTTTTCTTGGTCTCACGAATATCAAAAGGTACGTGATGAAAACATTTTACGTCGTTTAACGATGGAATCGATATCTGAAAATCAAATTAATTGTAAGCAATCCTGCAAACCTAACGTAAGTCAAAGTCCGGACGAAGTCAATGAAAACAAGCATGAAGAATTGCAAAAACAACTTCAATGTGTTATTTGCTTATCGGCTGATAGATCGCATTTGATATCTCCATGTAATCATTTATGTTGTTGTTCAGCATGTGCTAACAAAATTCAAGGTCAATGTCCTATTTGCCGTACTGATATTGAATTGATTCAGCGTATTTTTTTTGTTTAACGTTTCAATTCATTATTTAAATCAATAAAATATAATACGAGACAACATGTTTCCTTTTTTTCTAGCTAAATTGACAACAATTAATGATAATCAATGACCTGAATAAGGAATATACATCGAAGTATGATATGTAAATGTAATTGATTTCAAAATAATAGCAAAAAAAAGAACGAACAGAATCAGTACAATTCTAGTGTCAGAAACAAAAAAGAATTACATATTAAAGTAAATAGTTGTGAATGAGTTTTAAGCTTGTTTTGTTCTTGGAGATGCCTTTATCAAATCTTCTACAACACTTGGGTCATTTAATGTTGATGTGTCACCCAGATTTTCGACATCAGGCTCAACAATTTTTCGTAAAATGCGTCGCATGATTTTTCCACTGCGAGTTTTAGGTAAATTAGGTGTGAAATGTATTATATCAGGAAAAACGTGGGCACCAATAATCTCACGTACAGTTTTAATGAGATCTTTTCGAAGTTCATCCGATTCTTTAACATTGTCTTTCAATGTAACAAAGCAATACATTCCTTGATTTTTCTTCGGATCTGGATAACCAACTACAGCTGCCTCGGATACACCTTCATGTTGAACAAGCGCAGATTCAACTTCAGCTGTACCAATATTATGTCCTGATATTACTAGGACATCATCCTAAAAAAAATTGTATAACGATTTTACTCAAAAAAACAGAACCAAGCCATTTTTCATTTTGTCTTAGCATACCACACGACCTGTAATCCAGTGATAGCCATTGTCTTTGATTTCACATCCATCGCCAGAAAAATAATGACCTGGATATGATTTAAAATAAACGTCAACAAAGCGTTCATGGTTCCGATAGAGACTACGAGCTTGACCAGGCCAAGAGTCTCGGATGCATAATTCACCTTGATTAGGTGCTTCTAGAGGTTTTTGTGTACGTTTATCGAATATCTGTGTTTGAATACCGAAGAATGGGAGTGTCGCTGAACCACCTTCTAATGGCCAAATATTTGGAATAGGAGTTATCATAAAACCACCAGTTTCAGTCTAAGAAAAATGTTAAAACATGGATCAGTCGTATTCATCAAACCCATTCATGAGTAAAACAAAACAAAGTCTAACTCATAATGATCAATATTTCGATCCTAAAGTTTTAGGTCATAGAGTTGTTTAAAATTACTCCGACTGGTTAGTCTGCAAATATCTGTAAGCACAAGGACAATATGATGAAAACATGTAGTTGCTACTGCAGATTAATAGCAAATGATTTTATTCAATCAGTTTGAACTCACATTTACAGACTTGCCTTATACTTCATCGTTCAGTTACGCAATAGATAAGTAGTTCTTTTATTATAGAATGATGCTCTTGGTATAAAAACAACGTTTGTCATGGCCCGATATTATGAGGATAGTTACGACAAGAAAGTTTGGTGTGAATATGTATCCTAGTCATTTAAACGAATCTTTTCAATTGTATTTAAGAACTTGAATGCTGACAATATTTATTCAGGAGAATTAACCGAATAGAGAACATTTATTATTACTTCTTATGTGGTAGTTGAAAACTTTCTCGAAAATTCTCACTAACGATTTGATGAAGTGTGAATCTAGAAGCGAAAAAAGAATTACATTTGTTTTCAACAAAAAATGTCGAAAAACCTATTGCATGTGGCAGTCACTTTTCCATCTGTAAGAACTATGCACGATGTAAGAACGAGTGCGTTATTACTGTCGTAAATTTCATGCGAGGATTTTTGATTTTTTCCTCGTAGAATTAATGTCACATTCACTTATCAACTTTTAATAAGTACGTCAACTTTACTTGATTATCAGTCGAGATAGCCTATACTGTATCATGTGTCTGCATCGAAAGAACCTATTCAAATAAAAAGTGCTTGTTAAGAACCAAAGGCATACGTAATGTGTTTGTGTTCTGTTGTATATGAAAACAAAATCAACCGACTTACCTGCCACCATGTATCAACAATCGGACATCGACCATCACCAACAACTTTATAATACCATCTCCATGCTTCTGGATTGATTGGTTCACCAACTGTGCCTAAAAGTCTTAATGATTGACGACTTGTTCGTGTAACAAACGCATCATCATGCGCCATCAATGAACGAATCGCTGTTGGGGCTGTATAAAATATATTTATTTTATGTTTATCAATAATATTCCAACAACGTGATACGTCCGGATAAGTTGGAATGCCTTCAAAAACCACAGTTACTGCTTGATTAGCCAATGGGCCATAGACAACATCTATTTCAAAAGTGTAATTTTATAACTTTTCATCAAACAAAAACTGAATAAAAGACTGCTTCTTACTTACATGAATGACCAGTAATCCAACCAACATCCGCAGTACACATATATATTTCACCAGGATTATAAGCAAAGACATATTTAAATGTCAAACTGACATATGTTAAATAGCCACCAGTTGTATGTAAAATTCCTTTTGGTTTACCTGTTGAACCACTTGTATATAGCTAGAATAAAGCAATAATATACGTCAATAACATTACTCAACATCATACAATAAACAATGGATCTTCAGCATTCATTGGTTCAGGTTCGCAATTATCATCAACTTTTTCCAACTCCTGATGTACCCAAAAATCTCTTCCATCGATCCATTCGAGTGAAAGACGCTGTTCTTCTGTACAAGCATCTTGCACATTTTTTAAACCATAATTTCGTTGAAAAACAAGTACACTTTTAACACTACTGCATTGCGTCATTATTAATGCTTGGTCAATTTTACTTTTCAATGATATACATTTTCCACCCCGTACACCAAAATCACTTGTTATGACAAGTGATGCATCACAATCAGCGATACGTTCTGCTACACTATTTGAACTAAAACCACCAAACACAACTGAATGTATTGCACCAATACGTGCACATGCAAGTAGCGCAACACAAGTTTCAACTACCATAGGCATATAAATTGTCACACGATCACCTTTTTTTATTCCATGTCTTTTTAAAACATTTGCAAATTTTTTAACACGAGTCAATAGTTCGCCATAGGTAACATGATGATGACTATCTGTTGGGGTATCTGGTTCAAATATAATAGCAGTTTGCTCAGCTACACTTGGATTTTTTTCAATATGTCGATCAAGACAATTATAGCAAACATTAATTAATCCATCTTCAAACCATTTTATTTCGACACCACGTTCTGTACGATAGTCGAATTCAGTATTTTTTATTTTACTTGGAAAACGATACCAATTTAAACGTTCAGCTGCCATTTTCCAAAAACGATTGGGATCTTGAATCGATAATGCATATAAACTTTTGTATTCAACGAATGTTTGAATGGTATCTGGTAATGACGATTCATCCCAAGTTGGTGTTTGATCAATAGTGGAATTATTTACTGATGACGACGAAGCCATTCGAATTTGAGAATATTGACAGTACAATGAAAAACAAAAAAGAACTGTGAAATATCTAAAACGAACGCATGTAAAATATTTAAGTGAAAAGAATATGATACATAAGTAGAAGAAAACTTTATGCTTATCATGTACGATACATCTATCTTTCTTTTTTGGCGTTATGACGATGAATGAAAACGAAAAGATACTCAAATTATGATCAATGTAAGAATATGTCCTCAAAAATTGCTGATTGTGTTCGATCTCGAAGGTCACTACGTGTTTATCAATGACATTTGCTTTTTCCTTGAGTACAAAGCTCGTTTTTATCAATCAGAGAAAAGAAATTCAAATCGGAGGAGTGATCCACCACTCCTATTTTGCTTTTCACTAAACAAATACATATTCTAATCATGATGAAAAGAGAAAAAACCTCGCGTTGCCCCAGTTTCTTTTCTGTTTTCTGTCGTACAAAGAAAGCAGAACAACGACAACATTTTAAATATAATGGTTACGAAAGCGCAAGACAAAATTACATAAATCATACTGTCGTACTCCGAAATTTAAATGCTTTCTACTCGATTTTTCACTAAACTTCATTAATTTGTGCCTTATTCGATCGGAGGAAACCTTCATCAGTCTGGGGCATAGAGTATGACCTAGTTTTCTGGTAGTTTTTTTTCTACATGATTGTAGTTTCAATAGGCAAGATGAGAACGATAAAAAAAGGAACCTTCTCTAATCATATTTATTTTTTTGTCGTCTACACGCGTTATACATCGCCAACTTACTAAAGTATCGTTCGTTGACTAGAAGAGCGGAAAAGAAGAGGAAAAACTATTACAAATCGGGCTACTTTTCAGCTCTTTTTTTTTCTTACTCGCATTCATGTTCTTGGGAATCATGCCATTCATTTTTTTTTCTTTGTTTTCTGTTTTGGTCCTGATCTTATGATTGTAGAATAAGGATACGAAAAGAAATAGTCTTCTCTTTTCTCTCGTTCTTTTTAACGCTGACTATTGACTATCTGTGCTTTGAGTTTTGATAAGGATGAAGAATAACTTGCATTTGTGTTTATATGCAATAACAGATAGAAGACATATTCAAGAAAATGATTTAACTAAATATGACAGTTGAGAAAAGTCAATATAAGTTGATGATAGCATTGATATAAAACTATTATTGGTACGTTTACACCATTTGTCATTGACATTGTCATCGACATAAAGATGATAGAGAAGGAATTTTATTATGCTGACACTCGTGATTGATTCGGCTGATGTCGGGAAAACGATTGAATGATCTTTACTATTTAAAAAGAAATATTAAAAAATAAAATAGTTATTAGAATTTATCCAGCGAAATGAAAGACAAGATAAACAAACTTCTCTGCAGGGAATAGAATAAATGTTGGATATTTGTATACTGTTAAATGCCACGGAAGATCATGCTTGTCTGCTTGAATTCTATAAGAATACAAAACTCAACACATATAGACTAACTTAATCATTCAGGGGCCATTCTTTCTAACCGAGTAAAAATAAGGTCATTGAATTTACTAAAGAATTTCTTCGTTTGATACAAAATTGGCCATATTGATTGACAGAAACCGCACCATTTTGTATAGTAAACAACGAGCACATTCTAAAATTGATGTTATATTTTACATGATAAAATATCCTTATTAATATTTGTTTTGAAAGCTTATTACTTTATCTTTGTTAAAAACGATGGAATGAAAATTTTCAGTAGTAAGTTCCATTAATTTATTGGAATGTTCTGTGTTTACACGATCAATTGGAATAGTAGCTAACGATCGTGAACGTAAATTATAAGATATTTCATAAATGAGATTATCTAAAATTATAGAAAAAAGTTAATAAAGGATCTGTATTCTTATTTTAAAACTTACATACAGATATTTTCTGTTTTGATTTCATTATTATTCAGGATGTAGTGCTGTTCATTCTAAAAAAAACAGCAGCGATGCTTAAACAGAGTATTCTATTGTTAGACTTTCCGCTGTGTTGATCATAATACGGGAAATCCTCTGAATACGTTCACTGCTGACGCACATAGTAGATCAAGGAAAATCCATGAGAAATATGCTTCATTACATTGAGAAAAACGAAACAGAGAGACATTATAAATGTCGGTACTTGACTCGGGAGAATCATTATTTTATATAATCAATTCTACTCGATAGTCAATTGTTTTGAATCAACAATAAGCTTTAATTAAATAACATGGAAAAAATTCATGCACAGTAGAAAGGTAAAAATCGATGAAATAGTTTGCTATCTTATTATTTTTTCATCGACAATTTCATCAGATCACTCAATCAAATGAGATTCATATGAATAAATTTCATATGGTTAAATAAAATTTATAATATTGTATTTATTAATTATGGCAAGATAGTTTTCTTGTTTTCTATTAGCCCCCATGGAAAAACTTATAATCGGAAGGAACGAACACAGTAAGAAACTGAATAAGAGAAATAAAATACCTCTAGAGATTTATTATGCAAATGTATCATCATCTTGTATCGATGTTTATTTAAATAAGTCAAGATTAGCAACGAAATTCATGTCAAAAAAAAACATTGTGGCTTCTTTACAAATCTCTCTTTGCAATAGAAGACTGAGTTTACTTGTGCAATTTAACCTAGTGTATTTACATCTAATTATATCTCAATAGCAGATCTTCGAACTGACAAGCCTTTAAAAAGAAGTCAAGCTAGTACTATTTTTGAGCATCGTTAAATTATGTAACGGATTTGATTTTGACAGATATATTTACAGAATCATACTTCCTTATTAAACATCGATGCTTTTCGTACACCATTGCTGTTCTGAAAACAATACGCTCTCAACTTATATTAAAGGTGTTCTAACATAGAAAATTAAAATTGCAAACAAAACAAGAACTACGAAGGAACTTCTTACAGCACTTCGTCGAAGTGATACATCTTTCTCTTTATATCGACTGACATTTTTCCATGTCAATAGTGCATGTTTGCTTTTGATAAGTATCATAATTCATCAATGATAAGTAATTAAGTACATAGACTATTGCAGTAGTATCTATAAGTTTCTTTTTCTTACACTAGTCAATTAGATTATGAATGTATAATTAATAAATGTTTATTAGTCGTGACAAAGTAAACCTAAATACAATAAAGTGGAATATTTAGAATAAAAATTTATTGGTCATCCTTGCAGAAAAACTCAAGACTATAACGAAAAAAAAACGGATCAATATATTGTTGATTTTAATAGGTTATGAAATTTTCTATATAAAATAGATTGAATACATGAGAAGTTACATGGTTGTCACTCTGGTTTTAGAAATCCACCTAGACTTTTCTTTCTTTCTTTCTTTTTTCAAAGTTATATCAGTTTAGAAAAAGAACTTTTTAAATTTCTGTCTAGATTTACAACTTACTTTCGTTTGTAATACAATAACAGCTCTTGATTGATTGATCAAACCAATATTACGGCCAAAATTTGGATAGTATTTTGAATTTATCAATCGAAATCCCCATGTAGAATTAAATTCGCATAATAATCCTTTAAATTTTTCCATTGAACTATCATTATCAATAAGGAATTGATTATTTTGTTCGTTAGATAAATCATGACGTTTTTCTCTACGTTTTTCCAAAGTAATTTCATCTTGACGATGGAACTTTTGTTGATAGATCGTTGAATATGTTCGTAACCATTGATGACAATAATATTGATGACAAAGTTTTTGTAATTGAAAACTTTTGTATATCGGTAAGCATATGTTTTCGTTCGCTTGAGAAATATTAAATAATGTCAATTGTTGATTAAGCAGACATAGATGATACATATTCACTGAAGATATTTGATTTGAAACATATTGACAACATGATGAAAGAAGACTATGTTGTATCTTAGTTATATTCTCGTTTAGATTGATGAATAATTGATTATATAATTTTTCAATTTGTCTTAACCAAACAGAAGAATTATTGATATCACAGTCGGAAAGATGGAAATAAATTTGACGTAACTAAGAATTAATAATAATTGTAAGAAAAATTATTACACGTTTTCGAAAAATATTAATCGCATTCTCTTCTGTATGAATGGAAGTTCGCGCTTAATATCCTTCTTGTTTCAAATAATAACAACTTATTCGTTCAATCAAGGCTAACTTTAAAGTTCCCTAGTGGATTTCACTTCAGTAATTATTAACTTTTAGATTTCTGCTTTCTTTTTCCATAACAATAATGAACTTTCTTATGTGTTGATCTTAACATATCACTATAAATGTGATCTTTGTCTTTGTTTTGAACTTATCTAATATCTTCATCGTACTAGTCGAAATAAAGCATGTATGACAACGATAAAAATGAGTGTTTAATGTAATTTTCTGAATAAATCTGCTGCTTTACTGAATCGTCGTCAAAATTGATTGTCATCAAATGTGACGACTTAGCATTGACGTAGTTTTCTCATGTGAATTGAAAAGAAAACTTGTACAGACGATGACATAAATTAAATTGAGATTGATAATTGCTTTTGATTAGATAAGTATTCATAATCTCAATGACTTGATTTATCTTTGATCAAGTTCTATTCACTAATTTCTCAATATCATTCTAATACTATCTAATTTAATAAAGAGTTATAATTATACTGCATGTTCAAAAGAATGGCTTATACACTAAATAATAATCAGAATAAAATATTTATTCGCATTTCTAATGCATAGGTAAGTTTCATAGATAGGGTACAAAAAAAAATTTTTAGTTAGACTATCAACAGATTCAATTCTTGGTCATTAACATAGTCGATTTCATTTCTCATTATGAATTTTACAAAGAGAGCAACAGTTTCTGTTCAATCATACAAACAGTAAAACTAATTATTTAATATATTTTCGTGAATATATTACCACATTGTCAATTTTTTGTCATATCATACTGTCAGTCGATGCCATGGCATCTTGCTTGCTGATCTAGAACTTCCTATTAAATGTGAAAGATACATAACAAACAAACGTACTACTATCGAATGTTCACTTTTTCCGTGCTGTTTTCATATGTAATATACTTCTATTGACTGGAATCAAGTTAAGGTCAGATAAATTTTCCATTCTGAGCTTACCTGATAATCACAGTAAAACTAGTATTAGTACCTCAAAGATTTCCATTACTGTTACCAACTATGATACGAAACACGCATAATATAGATAGCAAGATATTGATCTTAACGATCACAAATAAATCATTTCTTTTTTCTTTTTAAATTATAGCTGAGTATTAGGGGTTCGATCAGACTCAAGTTGTGACATTTCTGTTGATTTTGACGATCTTGTTTCATCTCATAGATTATGAGACGTAGAAGACAGCATGATGTGGCAAGAAAATTCGTTATACTGGCAGAATCAAAGTCCTCTATTTGTGAGTGCCATCGTCAATTAAAGTAGAGAGTCACTATTCTATTCATACTAATCTTTTTGTTTTCATGAGAAACAACAAGACGATTTCTGACGTACAAGTATTTTTCATTCGTAGAGCTAACTGTGTCGGGCACAGATACGTTAAATCGTCAGTTAACTTAATCGAAAAAGAATAATTGTGAACGAGCACAAAAATACTGAATCATTTTAACAATAAACTAGCGTTTGTCATTTACAGATTAAAAATACCTGTAAGTTTATTCGAATAGGTAGAGCATAGTTCTACTGTATGAAGTAGTGAAATGAACATAAAAAGGAAAATGGAAGTCCACATCACTACATAAATGTGATACGTTTTTTATGAACTTCTATTTATGACAGGCGCGCAAAACATCTGAGATCATGAAAAATAGTTCGATAGTCACGATGATCTTATATTAGATGAATCTTATGTATTGACTAATTTGAAGAAGATCTGCTACACTAGTTGTAAGTAAAGGAATACTATCAAGAAGTATCTGGCTTAGACCACATATTCATGCTGTACTGATGTTACGAGAGCAAAGTATGTAAAAATTTCATAATGACTAAGTGTTTTTTAAGAAAATCGCAATTACTCGAAATTTAATATTATACAAACATGTTAGATTACTAGTGTCATGTGTATGCTAATGGCTTCAATATAAGACGAAGCATTTAATAAATTGTTCCTATTATCTTCTATATTTAACTAGACACACATGCAAACATAATTTTTTGTATTTACAGAAAATAGATGTATGTTAATTGTTGTTCACTTTTCATCTCTGTTTCATGTGTCTCAAGTAACTGTATGAATTGCTGCATCATTCGATCTAAGATATTATTATCAATAAATGTAATTTAATCAAAGAGCAAGTATTCAAGAACGAATTTTTTTAAAAGTTCTTTATAATAAAACGGCAATTGATGATGGTTTAACCTTATGATTGAATGCGGCTAAAGTCGAAATGAAGTTACTTTCGTCGTGATTCAACAGACGCTGACAGCTCTCTATAGATAATATTCAAATTCTTAATATCTTACTTTTAATTCGTCTAACTTATTTGATGTTAGAAAAATCAGAAGATGATCATGATTCGTCAATGAATCGAGTACAGTTGCTTTATTTATAGATGGGCTTCGAGAATAGTAACGATTCTTGGGAACAATCCAGCCTACGTATGGTTTTTTCTAAAAAAAAGTAAAAATAAGAAACATTATGAATGTCTTTTGTTTTTCTAACTAAGAATGAATTTTTAACGCACATGTTCGTGAAGAACCCATTGAAATAGATTTTCAACTGTAAAATTATTCGTCGTGTTAGGAAATACCTTCAAATAATATATATTTAGAATTAAGAATGAATATGAAAGAGAAAAAGATATTTTCGTGTTCTTTTTTCTCTAACCTGTGATATAGAATTTAGTTCTTTTAAGATAACGAATGGTGTTTGAAATGTATTATTGAATATTACGGGATATTCTTCAATGATCGATTGATTTAGAATGACAGCAAAACGTATTGGATGTTCATTATCTAGTATATGAAATGAAGAACAAGATAACTTCATATTAAAAGAATTTATGTTTTTACCATATTCTATATGTTTAAGAGCAGTTTGAGTAAATAATGAATAATATTGTCTTTGTAAATTATTAGAAAAATCAAAATGAGCTAAAACATTCGACTAAAATAAAAAGAAATTTCATGTGTACGTTTGTTTTTGTTGTTGTTTGTGCAAAATCAATTGTCTATTACTTCGTGTTGAACAGTAAAATCTAAAAGTTCATTTATATTGGTCAGTCTTATAATTGGCGTTCTAATTTTTTCGATGAATTCAATGATATTGGATGCTATGGTTGGTCCAAAATATTGATAACCTCGTGTGCCTTTCACATATACATACAGCTGAGGAAAAAAATCAAGTTTATAAGATTTTCGACATGCACCCTTATGATAGAAACAATCAACGGCTATAAACTTAACCTTGAAAAAAGTAATAAAAACGTAAACAAATACTTAGAGATAATTCATGCAAAAATTATTGAATTATAAACTTACATGAAATTTATCTAATGTGACATTGTCATGAGGAATACGTTCTCGATAGAAAGCAGCTGCTTTCTCAAAGGGTTCACGCATCCGTCGACTAATACCACAGAAATCTATTAAAGAAAAGAAAACGAGAAAATACAATACGAATATGTGAAGTATTCTTTGATGAGAATCTTAAGATACAAAAATAAGTTAGTATAACTAATATATGAACTACGTGCTATCCTAAGCAAACAGAGGTTTCTGTTATAAATAATATATTGATACTCGTTCCTCTGATATTTTTATATGATAAATTGGAAATGCATCATTAAATATGTAAATAATTTCGCCTTGATATAACTATATTGAGTAAAATTCAAGAACTTTTTCAAACTCATATGATAATCGCAAAGTAGTAGACTCTAATAGTTTCTCTCTAATAAATCGAAATTTTTTTAAGCAATAAAACGAGAAAACTTCTCTCAAACTCTTATATGGGAAAGTTTACTAATGAAATCTATTGTTTCGAACGTGATGTATCAATTTAAAGAGTACACTTCACATAAGAATCTAAAGCAAATTTATATGTAGTACTTTAACTTCTCCAAAAAATCAATTCTCAATTGTCACGTTTGACAAGACAAATATAAAGAAATGAGTAACAAAGTTTCATATTTTGAAATTATCAATCTAAATCAATCCTTTCTTCTGAAGATGTTGTGCATAAAAAAAGGCGATCCTATTACACAAAAAAACTATTTCATATCAATACATTGTCAAGAGATCAGTCGAAACAACCACAAATAGGCATAAAATCTCGACGGTGTTCTTTCATCTCATCGAATTCTACGTATGAATCTATTGTTGAATACGTATATATCCAATCGTAACGGACCATGATCAACCTAAAAATTGACCGTTGTTAGAAAAATAAGACACTATCTTCTCTTTCATATTCTCTTGAATGTTTAATAAAAATTTGTATATTTACTGCATTGATTCCTTGTCAAGTATGATCTTCGATGAGAAAGAAATCTTTTCGAACGACAACTTGCTGTTATCTTACTAATGCTGAGCGAATGAAAACATAGCGATACAACTTTCAAACAGAAGGACAACAACATGCTCGAACGTCTATGAACATAAATCGAAATCTCAGTTATGAGGCAAAATAGATTCTGACTTGATCTGTTGCAAAAGAGTACGTTCACAAAACAGGCATGCTACTGAATAAAATGATACATACTAGATTTTTACTTTTTGTATGGTTGGAAGTATGTTTTAGACTTGCTGATAAGAATCAAAGAAGAAAAAGAAAATTTTTCGGTTATTTCAGTTTAGCAGTGGGGCTTTGAATTTTTATACTATTTCTCTTCATCTCTAATGACAGATTATTCACAACGACAAAATGATATGTGACCAACTATTTACTTGTGCAAAATGCTGTATCCACTGAGAAAACCTTATATTAATCAACATGATAGTAAAAATATGATGTGCGAAGAGAAGAGTCAGAATGTATCAAATGTGAATCTAGAGTAGGTGTCCTCTTTTGTAATTTCAATGATTTTGTAGTTTTTGCAAGTATAGTTGCACAAGAGCTAATCTCAGATAAAACATCCATTGATTTAACCGTGTAGCGTTCGGATAGTCAGAAGAAAATCAGCATCGAACACGAATAAAAATTTTGATCATAAGCGACAACAAGCACGTTTTTGATCGATTCAAATTTTTTTAAACGAATTGATTTTGATGAATGATTCTTCCACCGATGTACAGAAATACCTATGAGTAAGTAACTATCATCAATCTATCATGATCTTGACGTCTTAGATATGAAAATTATTTGTCATACTAAAGTTTATCGAAGAAAATTACGACGTATGCAATAATAAAGCATTGCCAGGAATGAATCAAGACGATAATTCAGTGTCGACTATTTTCAATACTAGTATTCTGGAAGACTATTTTCTATTTATACATGGATATTTACGTGCATAATACATAACAACAGCAAATGTATGAGCATTAATCGTTTGAAAAACATGTGCCAGATTTCCATCAAAATAATCGTCAATAAGATTCTTTGATGAAATAAAGAATGGATGTGGTTCTTTGTAGGTTCCCGCATCCGAAGAAAAAAACCTTTCCGACAATATGAAATAAGTTAAAAAAAAATATTCATATTATTTTTTGATCATTATGAAGAACTTACCGAAGAGACAAACCGGATTCTGTTGATATTAATAAGAAGAACAACGAGAAGAAAATAATCACATTATTGCACATTCTATTGTCAATCAAGAATTAAAAAAAGATACAGAAAAAAAATATTCAATCACATAATTTTTAATATTTCTTTTTCAAAAAAACAATCAAATATAAAAAAAGGAGAACAGTGATTAGATATTATCAAGATTTTGAATAAGTTTTTATTAAATCTCTTGCAGCTTGTAAATCTAAATTGCAAGACAAAGTAGATATGAGCGTATATTTCTATGATACTATATAAGTTTTACCCGCTAATAAAACCGTAAACTGTTCTGGATTCATTGAAAATGAAATTGATTTCGATTTACTGTCTATATTATCATTGTAATTTAAGTTCATTGTTACAACTGGTAAATGCATATCATGTAAATTATTAGTTGTTTTAACGTCCAATACATTCCATTCAATATCATTTATGCTCGTTACTAAAACAAAAGAGTAAACTGAATCCATGATGCATAAATTATTCTGTAAAAAGCATTCCTTCGTTTTAGAACTACACAACGCCAGTTGATTTCTAGCTAAAATTTTATTGTGCTCTTTTCGATTCTCTGCTCCGAATTGTTGTCTTAGTCAACAATGAAAATCTATGATTAGATTCTTTCGAAACAGTTAAATATGTTGAGCAGCATTGTGATCGATTATGAAATCTCTTGTATTGTTTTAATAGAATCTATTGTCATATTGAAATACTTCTTGGTGTGAATCAGCTCTTTGATAGACAATAAAAATATTCAAAATTCACACAAGTATTAGTCTAGATAGTAGAAACTGTTTAAACATGAATTTTATGAAACTAATTAGAACTAATGGAATCTGAGTAATACGGCATGAAGTCTATCGTAAAGAAGAAAATGTTTATTTTAATCGAATTATCTCATAGCATAAAATTATCAATCGAACTACAATTGACATCAAAGAATGATGTTCTGAATCCAATTGATTCTATGAATGTAAGATCTCGATGATCTCATTCTGGTTATATCTTACAAGAAAAAAACACATGGATTGTGATTGATAGAAAATTTTTCTTATAAAAATAGTTTATTTTTTTTCAAAAATCTACAATATACAACGATGATTGAATCGTTGTTCTTATTTTTAAACACTCACGAAAAGAAACAACTATTTTTCCTTGTATATATAGAAAGTTAAACTTTCTCATAAATTTCATGAATGGCTGTTCACTTGAACTTTAAAACAATTATCTGAACATTTATCAAGACACAAGACTCTTTTTTTTCACACGTAAGTATTATTATGAAAGATATGAAATAAAGAAAACTTACACCGCATAACAGATGATCGCAACTTTTCAATTAATTTATCGCAATTTTCATCATATACTTTCATTATACCATTAGCAAGTTCTTAGAAAACAATGAAAATAAGCAATGAAAACAAAGAGATGATAAAAATAATATTTCAAACCTTTAGGAAGGCCGAGTTGAGTTAATTCATTCAATAGTGATTGTCCATCAACGGAATGTTTCGCTGACATGGTAAGAATGTATTGTAAAGCACGAATCGATGCTTTTAAATCACCACTTTCTACATTGAAATTTAATATGATTTCCAAAAGAAAACAAAAGTTTGATTGTGTACTCTTACCCAACTTTTCAGCAACTAACTTTTGTGCTTCATTTAACTAATAATAAGAAAGAAAAAGAATTTCATTTGAAATAGACATCTAACATAAAATTTTACATTTAAACTATCTGTTAATAATGCTTGCATGACTAGTTGACATAACGATTTTAATTTAACGGAAGTCTACAAAACAGAAATCATGTATATTAATAAATCTGTAACAGATAACCTTACTAATTTTGACAATGTAGATATTTCTGCCAATATCCAATCAGCACAATCTTCACCGCCACAAAAACGAAATCGCTAAAAGTGAAAATTTATTTATTCAAGTATTATACTTCGACCGAAGAGAAATAAAGAGAAGGAAGACAAAGAAAACGATTTCTTCTAATGTCAAAACATATTTTCAATATTATGACATAATTCCTAGGTCCGATCCCGAACGTAACTTTCTGAAGTTTTTTACGTAATATGGAGTCATTCGAAACTGGTCGCTTTCCAGACATCGAAGAGAAAAATCATTTTTCTATATACGTCAGATTACGAGACTGTTAATCTTATTTCAACTGTATCTGTTAGCTAATATCTGAAGCTGATTATTTATGAAGACTAAATGCAAGAAGTTCACTTGATTTTCGTTGCACTTGAATACATGACTTTGTCATATGATTCACTCCGTTTCATTTTCGAAGAAGAAAAAACTCTTCAATTGATCTCCGCATGTTTAATATTTCATATACAATGGAAATATTATAGACAACGTAAATATGTCTATTTCTGGTTTAGTGTTTGTCAATTTATTCACATTAGTTTTCCTATGAATTTAAACCAAACATGCATAGTCGTGCTCGTGACTGATGACAATGCAATGGTTATTTCTCACCAAAAGGCTTTATGCATAACTCTTTTAAGGTTATACTGAAGCAACAAACCACTCAACTTCTTTTTTTAATATGAAAATAGAGATTCCAGCATTTTATTCCTTCATAGACTCTTCTACTTATTACAACAGGAAAATAACATCGTCAATTTTCTATAGGACATACGAAACAAATGAGAAGGGAAACAAGACAAAAGAAGAACGGAAATAATATTAGTAGTAGTACTGTAAGAAAGAGTAGCATTTTTAAAGTCGAGTAAAAACGATTTTCTTCTCGTGCCGATTCTCACACAATTGAAAGGAACGTTTCAAATTAAACCCAGAAAAAAATGAATTTTTTCTAACTTTAATCGATTGGAAGATTCAATTTTTTTTCTTCATATGAATAATGCTAACATCTACCCTCATAAAGTATAGTCGAACGATAACATCATTGCACTTCCACCTAAGGTTTCAATCAATAAAGACCTATTTCAATTGCTTATGCAAGGTTGAACACCATCGAAAGCAAGAGGAATCGATGAATCCATGTAGTATTATTATCGTCTCAATATTGTCGTATTTTACAGTTCCGTTGTCATCATTGGCACAGAGCAGAGTTCGATTTCAACACTAAACGTTTTATTTTTCTTAAGTCGTTCCTTAAGTTTTTTTGTTGGAAGACTTCAAAGCTTTGATTTTTTTTGCTTGTTATTTTAAAATGTTCTACGTTAAAAATCATACATCGGACTATAGTCATTCATATAGAACGAATCTTGGTGAAGTGATCGATTGTTTGCTACTTATGATACGCAATTTTCAGTTAATACTGCTGTTTATATTGTTTTTCTTATAAAATCACTTGTTTTTAGTGTGTAGCAATAGATATGATTATACAGGAGAAGTTTCAACAGAGTTCAGCATCGGAACTTTTGACTTTCCCAAGGAAAAATGAGAGGAATACTCTAGAGAAATTTATCTCTGGCTGCAGTGAATAGCGTGTTCACTTCAACAACATTGACTCTACTCCTTTTTTTGTTTCTAGAAGTAGTCAGAAATATAGACTTGATGCTCTAACTATTGATGTTTAAACCATAGGATTAGAAGACTCTACTGCTTTAAATATGCGAATGATGGGTAAGTCTTACCAATGTAGTGTGTACACAAATAGAAACTTACCTTTTAAGCAACATATTCTTCAAGTACAGAATGGGATAGGTAGCTACTTGAATTTACTAATCATTTCAAGTCCATTAAAGAAATATGACATATTCTAAACTTTTTGAATGATATTCAATTATTAAAGATAGAAAAGTTTTATCGGATAATTTAGTGGAACAATCATAGGTTTTAATAGTTCGAAGTTTTAAGCATGAATTGAGATCTGTAGTGCTGGTATAAATATTGATAGTAGTTCACTGAGACAAGCGTCTTGCTGTTCATTACTTCCACTAACATATACATCCTAACCAATATTTGAAAACCTACTCGTTGTATGTAACTATACTGATGGTCAGTAAACAAAAATTAAAGTTCATGAGCATGAAACACAGATGTTCACAAGAAATTCGAGCAATTTTCACTTTATATACCCCATGTGTGTATTTCTATTAATCGGCAAGACTTCAACATGGAAATAAACAAAACCTGAAAGTCTACTCAGTGTAATATCATTCATAAAGTGTGCCTTGATTGCATCTTGTTACTATCTTAGATTATACAGGAAAATTATCTTCCAGGGCCTACATGTCTAGTTTTTGTCTTTGATAATAGATTAAACTACTTGGGTACAATATAGAGTACTATCTTGTGGGAAGGGTTCATTTTTTGACATTATACCAAGGCAAAAAAAAACAAGCCTCCAAATAGACATCTCTTATAGCAGAAATATCGGTTCATACTTGTTAACTGACGTGCGCGTCGAAGATGCTTCAATTATTTTATGATAGCTGTATTGACGATTCACTTCATATATGTATGCATAAATAGAGAAAGAGATAAATAATAATATTTTATTTTGTGTCGACAATATGTACATTTGTTTCGAAAACTAAATAACTGAATAATCATTCTTGCAGTTCTGTTTCTATTTAATCAATACAAACATTCTGAGGAATACAGATCGATATTAATTGCTCAGGATGTCGATACACTTCTTGATCGAGAAAAAATAAATTAAAAAAGTGTAAATGAAAAATTCTAGAACCATTTCATCTTTGCAAACATCGTTCCTATAATTGAATTAACTTTGTTTTCTTAGCACACGTTATGGGAGACCTCAGATCGAGTGAAGTATCGACATGAGTGGTTAAATTGCAAACTATACGGCAACACGAGGTGCTTAACAAAGTTAGTTGATTGTGAAAGTTTGAGGTACTCTTGTAGTTCTTTTTCTGAAGGCGTAACATATATGATCCAAAATTTGTCTCTGTATATGACATTCATTCAAATATTCAGTGCGCTAGTAGAATAAGAGATATCAATAATGTCACATCTTACCCGAATGAACTGCTCTACTATCATATTCTATTTATGAAATATTTTACGACTTGAGAGAAAGAGACAGGTGACAGTTTGTTGTTGGAAAATCTAATCAAATTTCGATACATCTAACAGAGAGGTCAGAAAAACAACAGCATTCTGTAATTTTCTATGAATCATTTGGACTCGACTCGTTTCGGTTAAAAAAATACTGTATCACGCGAAGAATTTTCGTGTTCAATCACATATAAGTCGTATAGTTCAGAACTCAACTGGCCTGAATCGGCTATGGATATGTGTATAATGCACTAGTCACTAGAGACAACAAACACAAGGAAGAAAAACGAGAGCCTTGTATTTTCGAAATGAGTAACTGAAATCGATGAAGATCTTTCATTCAAACTCTGGTAGAGTAAATTTAGTGGGAGTTAAAATTTCGACGGTACATCAAATTTGTGTTTTGTATCATTTAGAAACGATGTAAATTATTATGATACGTAGTATTAGAGGAACCCTTAACTATCAACATGTGGAATCAACTTACTTTGGCATTAGCAACATCAAAATAAAAATCTTAAGCTTTTCATTGTTTCTATCGCTTTTATATCGAAACAAAAAGAAAGAGAGAAAGAGACGAGTGCTTTTTTAATATTCCATTTGACCAAAATGAAAAATGAAATCAATTCTTGATTATGTAAGTGTTGTACACGAAAAGATTATTAAATATGATATAAAACAGGTTGCTTTTCGTTTTTTTTTCTTACTTACCATAATTAGTTTTGATCTAAATCTAAAACAACAAATAAATATGCTCAAATATGTATGTATAGTGGTGTTTCTTTCTTTTTGTCATCATATCACTTAGAATGTTTATTTATTTGTTATGAAATATAATTCAACAGAAGAAAAAGAACAAACAACGATGATATGTGAAATGACAACTAAAACATTTTTTGTTTTTCTTTTTGCATAAACTTTCTCTTCATTTTTTATTTTAAATTTCATAGTTGTCATAAAAGAAGATTTTTCTTTTTCTGTTCTAGGCTTTCGATTCGGATAATCGTGTTGATGAACGACGTTTTGATTCACTGCGTTTACGTTCACGTTTTTCTTTAGCATATTGTTGAAGTAATTTGGCATATCTAATAGAATAGAGAATGCAATCAATAAAACAAATTTTTCGTTGAAATTTATTTACTCATTTTGAAGAATGCGTTGTTTTTCAGCACGTCGTTTTTTCAATGAAACGGTATGTCTTTTACGTTGAATGCGTCTTGGAGTAATTAACCGTTGAATTTTTGGTGCTTTAACACGTGGTTTTTTACTTTCTTTTGTTAATGGTCGTTTAACAACATATTTTCTAACGTCATCTTCTTTACTTAAATTGAATAATTTACGTATATGATTAGCACGTTTGGGTCCAAGACGTCGTGCAATTGTTTTATTTGTTAAACCATCAATATCTTGTTCACCACGTTTAGTTACCACACATGCTATTACAGATAAATTTCCATCAACGACACAACCACGAACTGATTTACGTTTACGTTCACCTTTTCGTCGTTGACGGTAACACTTATGACGCTTATCAAGTAATAGACGTACACGTTGATTTGTTAAAACACCTTGCATCATAGGAAAGCCTTGTTTATCATTGCCACCGGTTATACGTAATGTATAACCTTTCCATTCATTTCCTAAACAACTAGCATCAACTTCTTGAGCTATACGTTTTTCCATGAATGGACGTAATTTTCGATCATCGTCGATATCGAGTAATTTTTGACAGCCCGTTACCGGATAGGCAATGTTTAGTTTCATGATTACAAATCTAGAAAATAATAAATGATGAACGGATACAAGAAATTCGTGTAGTTTTACGTAAACTTGTAGACAATAAAATGAATGTGTAAAAAAGAGAAGAAGAAAACAAAACCTTCGATAAAGTATGAAACCAATCATATATTTCATTGATAAAATAAGTATACAGGAGAGGACTGGCTGAAGACAGCGCGTGCGCTTAATACAGATGTCGCATCTAGCCATTAATAAAACTGTCGAACGAATAGATGGACGTTTTGAAATAATGATATAAATACTTTTCATTATGCACAGAATATTGGCTGCGTTGTTTTCTGAAGGTAAAAATGTTTTTTTCTGATTGTTATATACTTATTGAAATGAAATATTTCTGTTGCTATAGAATCATTAATATTTGAAGAACACATTGAAGATCATGTTAAAACGAAAACTGAGGATCAAGTAAAAACAACTAAATTTCTTCTTATTTTTTCTTTAGAAATAATAAATTCTTGTTCCTTTTTTTCGTTTCATGCAGACTAAAGCATTAGAAGATCTTCATGTGACATATGCTCAACCAATAAAATGTTCCTATCAAAAAAATTTGAAAAAAATTTCCGACAAGAAAAATGCCGTATCGATTTTAAGACAAGTTAGAATGAAAAACAAAATCTAAATTCATGAATTTACTTTTGCTTTTATTAAAAACTTCAGCGCGAAATCGGTTTGATAAATTTCCGTCGATATCCTCAAGCACGATATAATTTAATGCACAGGTAGTTCTAGTTAAAATTTTCGAAAATTTTTCCTCTATTTCTTTTTCAATTAGATTGTTGCCTGAGAAAGGCGAAGTTGTTGCATCAGTGACAAAACCAACTTTTTGCGGTCAATTTTCCGATGATGGACAACGTTTCATTAGTGCTTGTCAAGGTTGATAGATTTGAATGATTGAATATTGAAATAAATAATGTTTTCATTCAAGATTATTGCATTCGCCTTTATGATACATCATCATCAAAAACGTTTAATCTTCTATCTGAAATAGAAGTTGATGATGTTGGGTGGTCTATATTAGATACTGCACTATCACCAGATCGTAGTAGCATAGTTTATTCAACATGGTCACACAACAGTAAATTTAATGTAGATTAAAAGACTGATGATAATTATTTTTTCTTTTCTTTTCTTTAGTTTATTTGATAAAATTAAATGAAAGTGAAGGTCAATCAAATATAGTCCCGTTATATTTACAGCCTCAGGCAAATAATTTTTCAATATTTTCTTTACAATTTTCTGTCGACTGTTCGGAAATCATATGTGGCTCAAATGATGCATGTGTATACATATTTGATCTTCAAAAACAAAGACGAACATTACGTGTAAGTATTTACAGAAAAAGAAAACAGAAGTAATGAATTGAAATATTTCGTTAAAACGTAGGTTGAAGCTCATCAAAATGATGTTAATTCCGTTCATTTTATTGATAATTCAAATTCGTTAGTTGTAAGTGGTTCCGATGATGGCCTTGTTTTAGTTTGGGATAGACGAGCATTAAATGAATCTCATCCTAGACCAGTTGGCACATTTGCAGGTCATACGAGTGGCATTACTTTTGTACATAGTCGAGTAAGGCATGATGACATACATTTTTGTTTTTGTAAATTCTTCTTCGTCCTCGGCTTATATTTCATAGATGGATTCAAGATATTTGATATCTAACGGTAAAGATCAAAAAATTAAGTTGTGGGATATGCGTCGTTTTGCTGATGATTTAACAATACAGAAAAGTCGTACTGTATCGAATGCTGTTAATCGTATTTGGGATTATCGAGCCGGTGTACCACCACAAACACGTATGTGAAAAGAACAAGAATATGTTTCTTTTTGTCATTAGTATAACCAAATATTATAATTTTAAGTTCAGCAGCATGATGTAATAGGTGATCCAAGTGTATTTACATATCGTGGACATTCAATTGGTTATACACTTATACGTTGTTACTTTTCACCATCATTCACAACCGGACAACGATATATAATCACGGGCTCATCCGACGGTTGTGTTTACAGTTAGTAGCTTTTGTTTCGTGATTAATGCAAACTCTATCCTTTACTGTCGCTTACTGATAATTGTAGTTTATGATATTCTTACCGGTGATATTGAACGATGTCTTCGTATAAGAAATAATCCATATGGTGCCGGACGAGATAAATGTGTTCGAGATGTAGCGTGGCATCCTTTTGAAAATTATATTATAACAACATCGGTGAGTTGTTAATTTTTGTGTTCTTTTTATTCAATTATGAATGATCGAATGTTTGCTAGGACACTTCATCGACAGTATGCATTCACACTTTCAACTTGTTAGAAAATCTGTATTCATGAATAACAAAACGTAGAATTTTTTTTTCTTTTCTAATAATTAGTTCGAAATTTCGTTCAAGCTGACGAGTTAATTTAAATATGAAACTCCTTTATTTTCCTTATTGAAATTCTAAATTAACAACTAAGATTTCTTATTGATATGTTAACTAGCATATCAGAAGCAGCGGTAAAAATATGCATCTTTGTCTCAATACACTCATGTTGACAGCATGCGAATAGTATCCTCTAGCTAAAAACGCAAGCATAATGCAATAGTACATGCTATCAAATATTCTTCCCATAAACGAGATCAACTAAGAATGTTACTTTGGTCATTTTTACCTGACAGGAGATCAACTCATTTTTTATCGTCATGAAAGTTAATGTTCTGATTTAACTTTTGAATAAAAAGAAATCAGCAACTCCTATTGACTCGAGCATAAAACTCCAGTCCAAGTATTTAGTTCAAGACTCGTCTCTAATGATTTCCAGCTGCTCAAAGTCAACGAATTACAAAACATTGCGAAGAAATTCCTATATTTCATAGTAGAAATTTGTTACAGGAAGCTAACAGAAATCAACTGAGTTCTAGCATGGATAGATTTTATAGAAACTATCGATGAGAAGAAATAAGAATGGACATTATTTTATAATTTTTCTTTCTCGTCGAGAGGTTCTTTATGAAACAATGTAGAAAAAGTTTTAGATAGAATGAAGATAATACTTATTGATTGAGAACAACAGCTAGATGCATTGTGTGTTGTCCTTGAATTTTGTCTTGACGGCAGTAAAAAATCAACATAATAGAGTATCGATCGATGAAAATCGTAATTTCTTTTTATAGTGGGATAACCGTCGAGCTCATGTACGTTGGACTCATCAAATGGATCCATCATCAGAACCTAGTTTATCACCACCAGTAGAAATGAAAACTGCTTCTATACAAAAGTTATCTTCACCAGTCTCACCAAGTCCACCATCATCAAATCGTCTGGCAATATTTGAAAGATTATTAATTGAACCATTTCTTAACAATGATTATAACATGGATAGTGATACAGATTCAACTACAGAATAGTCTGAACGCCCATGTTTTCTTTTGATTGAACTTATCGATTGTATACAATTTTCAGAGAAAAAACACAGAATTATTGATACCGGTTCCATAAAACAAATTGATTTCATATTTTTGAGAATAAAAAGCCATAAGATGATCTTATAATGTTTTTTCATGTACTATGAATATAAATGGTTTTGTTCATCAACAACCAATTATTTTTTCTTAGAGACATAATCCCATAGTATTCCAGTGAGAATCTATTTAGAAAAAAAGACTCAAATTCATCATGCTCGTTGTAGAACACATGCAACAATGACGGACTTTATTTCCTTAGATAAGAGAACTGACAAGCAATATAAATAAAAGGAAATTCGACAGTAAATTCTCAGATATAACGATTGTACTTTTGTCAAAAACAAAATTTAAATTATTCAGAAACTTTGAGTATTTATTCTATATCCACGTTAGTATATTCTATTTGACGCCAGTAAGATTTACTCAGTAGGAACATCTTATTTTTCAAACTAATCATCTTGTCTATATCTTATATTTAATAAACATGCAATAACAGTAATAGTTCATAACATTTTGCAAAACACATACCGTTTTAATGTGAATTTTTTATTCATTTAACATGCAGCTTCGAAGTCATACACATACGGTGAATATTTCTTCAGAATATTTTATTCTACTCTTGATAAACTCATCGATTATGATACGCAATCATTAATTATGAATAGAACATTATAAAAACTTGGTGGTTTTCAATCATAAAAATATAAAAAAGTGAACTTCTATGCGGAACCAGATACCTACAATGTCGAATATAAAAATAACATTGGAATTCTTTTTCATGCTTGTAAAATTTGTATCATGATAAAGAGACGTGAATGAAAATTGAACTGAGAAGACAGATAAAAAATTAGAAATAGTTAATTTAACATCAGTTCTTAATTAGTTAGAGAAGAAGTATCTGTTTCTGTCTCCACTGAATCCGACAAAGTATCATTGATCTATGGTCTACTCTCCTTTGTTCTTATCCAATCATTCTGAAAATAAAGTACACGTATATAAACACTAGGGCAAGCAATTGGCAAGTACTGCCAACAACATGAACCATCTAACATCCATTGTCTACTTGTAGTAAACAACATCAGAGAATGAACCAAAATAGCCTTGCCATATATCTAGAAACATCAGAAAACGATATTGAAAAATGAGCTTGCGTGAAACAAACCTGTATCGCAATGAACAGATATCAAACTTGAAATTGAAAGTATGTTGAATCGTGATAGTCGAATAGTAATTTGTCAAAGAATTGATGACGAAGAGCCACTTTTTTAATCATTAAACTCATTCTATGATCACAATATCTTCGACGCTATTGATCAATGATTACAAAGAAAAAAAATAGTGATGATCCTAACTGGTCATAATTCACCTGACTGACATTTTTCAACAGATGATGACGTTCAGCTTACATGTAGAATATGGAGAATTTTGACCGGCGTACTTATCGTTCGCAGTAGCAGTTCTCTGAATTCATAGGATAAAACAATCTAGTATGGAACTATTGCTTTAGTGTTGATTGAGAATAGTACTTGAGAAAATTCCATATTGGCGAGCAACTAACGTATTCACCCGGGTATAGTCAATTGTTTGAGATACATGAAGTGTCATTGCGATTATCCAAATGATGGAAATATATACAGTTCAATCCCAAGTATTTCCTCTTTCCTGTTTAGTTCTGCGTTAATGATTCAAGTGATTGTTGCTGCACTGAAAGAACATCGAAATCATGCATTGGAACTACATTGATGAACGTATTAGTCGGTTGGTTAAGCAATCAGAATAATTGGTAATTCTGTCTTAATAGAATAAAAAAAGTGTTGTATTTCAACGGAATTTCATTTTTAAAAATTGAGAATATTAATATTGACGAAATAAAAAGAGATTCAAATTTGTAAAAATTACCATGTTGCATAGTTATACTATGCATTTCCCGTTAATGTTCCTTAATCAATCATTGTCTAAAAGTTAACTAATGAAGGAATTTTCTGACATCTCATGGTATGTGAGGAAACATTGATCAGATTTCTTAGACGTATATGCAATGTCCTAAAAGCAGTGACAACAACAAATGAGTGCATAAGTAAGAGTATTTTGTCTTCTTCAATTGATGTAACAATGATTACGATAGATAATTAGTGATCAACAAATAAAAATATATCGAAAAAAGAAAAATATTTACGGTATCTCTATCCATAATCTTGTTGATTCCTAGAAAACGAGCGAAAATATATTTTCCCCTACATGCAATGGAATATCATACTAACAGAAATACTATCATAAAGATATTAGAATCGTGTTCATAAGAAAACTGAACAAATTTATAAACAATTGTGTAACTGATATGGGCAAATGAAGATATCATATCTAGTAATCTAGTAATATAACAACGTTTAAATACAAAATTTTCAATGCAATCAGTAGCATTACTGAAACAAAAAAAAAGCAAAACATCGTGTAGACATAGAAAAAAGGCTTCATCTTGATTATAGAAAAATGAGTGTTGTTGGAGATTTAAATATAATCCATTGTATGTGATGATAGCTGTAGAATACTACTTTAAGGAACCATCGAGCCAAGGTATCATTATGAATGAAATAAGATTGATGTATTGGTTTTGATCCAATAAAATAATGTCCTCATGTATCGGCATGATCTAAGATCGAAGTCTGCACTATGGAAATAGTCACACACAATAGAACATTATGTAATTAAAATTAATCCATCGACTACATTAAAGAATGTTATATCTACATCATTCGATATAAATGAGCCAAATCTATCATTAGAAATTTAGCCATGTTATAGACAAGTTGGATTAATGGTTTGAGTTGTGCATAGAAGAGCTGCATGAAAAATTTACTTTTTATTGTAAAACTGATCAATTCATCGAGTTGGAAACAATAATAGTTAAATGTATTCGATTGATGAGAATAAATAATTACTCCTTCGAAGCAACTATGCAAAGTATACTTAAATATTTTCTATATACTATAAAAGCTTGCTCACTATTCCAACAACTAAATGCTTATAGTTAACATAACTCTTAACATTTAGTCAGTCAATTAAATTCTATTTCATTGATATCTATATCAAACGTGACTGTGTCAACTGTTATCGAATATTACTCGTTTCTAAGAAAAATTAACGTTTCTCATATTAGATTACATACAAATTAATAAATTTACTGATCACGAATTATTTAAATTGAAGTACAACGAGTCTTAAACTTACTTAATCATCTCATACACTCAATCTAAATAATCCCATAACTATACAATCGAAGATTTCAAGCATCTAATATTTTTGTATAAGAATTTTTCAGTTTTTGCAATAATAATAAAATGCTTTAAAATTGAAAGAGACTAACGACATCTTTCAAAATACATCTCGATGGTCAATTTGTTTCTAGGTTACAATTCCGGAGAGTGATCAATGGATTAAATTTGTGGTTCCTTCTTTGTTAATCATTAAACTGATCAATAACAAAATCATGCTCGATCCTCAACAAAACTCGTCTCGACCTTTGCTAGCAATAACTCCACGTAAAAAATCGGTGCGTTTTAATATGACATCTCCATCACCGAGAATCCCAAAACTATTACCACAAAATGAATCCAATCATCATCCATTAAATATATCGTATACAATACCTTCGACGACAGTCAATATTGATCATGTAACAAATCAATCTCATATGCAACATTTAAATAATCAAATTGAATATATTTCAACAACAAGACGAAATAATTTAGAAATCAATGGTGAAAAAATCCATCCACCTCCACCTCCACCACCACAAACACTTGATGAACTTCATCAATTTATGAAAACTAAAGCTGAAAGTCTTCGAAGAAATATGACACAAGTAACGACAACATTTAATCACGCTAGTACACATTTAAATCGTTTAAAAGAAGGTTAACAGTTCATAAATATTGATCTTATTTTAGTATTATTTATTTATTTAATTTTCATAGAACAACAAACAGCACTTAAACGACCAAGTCGTATACCTGTTTCAACTCGTTATCGTTCACCTTCGCCAACCATTGTTATTTATAAGAAACCACAACATCGCTCGCTTGATGACTTGTGTTGGTATTGTCTAGCGAGAAAATTTTCCATACTCTGGCAGAAAAAAACTTTCGGCTGTCATCTTCGTCAAATAAAACGATTCTGTGAACATCAAGTACTTAGAAAATATTTTCTATTATGGAAGAATATCATCAGAAATGATCCCTATGAATCCATAGCTATGGAATTTTATCATCGAAAATTATTGAAAACTTGTTTTCATACATGGTTATATTTTAATTCAGACAATCAACTAGCTATTGAACATATTAATAATAAACGAATGAGAAATACTTGGAATATGTGGAAAATACAATTAAGTAAACGCCGTTTGTATCAACAACAAGTTATTACTGCGAATAGACAATATAATCGACGAGTTTTATCTTGTGTATGTTGTTTTAGTTTTAATTCATTTTTTCTTCTCATCGCCATGATTACAACGATTGATTTTAGTTTTATCAATTGTGGCAAAGAAATACATATGAACGACGTCATGAGCATGAGAAAATTTTACGATCAAATTATTATTATCGTATTCATTTACAAAGAATTTGTTTCAATGCATGGGTAACCTATACAGAATATCGGCGCAGAAAAAATACTCATAAACGTATGTGAGAAAACTTTTGTTTTATTATGAGATTTTTGTTTTTGACAATCAATTAGATCGTGTTCATGATTACTATCAAAGACGCTTAGTTGGAAGAGTTTATGCAAACTGGAAAGAAGCACTTACAAGAAAATTCTTAATGCAACAGCATCAGCATCGTTTAGCTGAATTACAAGAAAGAGTTTTAATGCGATGGGCATTCGAACAGTGGAAATCATGTGTGACGTTTTCTATTTGTTGTTTGAAACTGATTTCATATAATTTCATTTGTTGTTTAGATATATATAATTTAGCAGATGAAGAACGTACAATGCGTATGGCTGAACAGTATAGTGATCGCCGAATTATGGTAACGAACAAAAAAAAGAGCTTTTGTTTTAGTTGCTCACTTGATCTAGATAAGAAAGAAAATATTTATTTCACCCCGAAGTCAATGAAATCAAAAGAGAAACCATGAAAAAATCTTTGTTTTATAGTTATTTAAATGAAGCGCGATCTCTTGTTTTAATTCAAACTGACTTGTCAACATAAATTTTCTCGAGTTGAAAGACACCGAAAATTTTCTGTCAAGTACTTCGTTTCTCAACATGCTACCAAATGATCATCGAGAATTACTTCATCGTTCTTACTATAGACCAATCACATGATTAATACTTATTCTATCTAGTTTAAAATGATATTTAAAATAAACAATATTCTGTGTAAGCATTGATGTAAGAGAATAAACTTAACTTCTTTTTTTATGGAAGACTATTCGATAATACCTGCGAATTAAAATTATGTCAGCACTGCATTCGAAAATCAATCGCATAACATCATGTTTCAAACTTCCACTAAAATAATCATGATTCTTTTCAAGTTGTCTGTAACATAAATGTGAATTGTCTGATCGTGGAGACACATTCATGGAAGAAAAAGATAACTATAGAATGATTGGCAATTTCCTTCATCAATAATTTTCAGTAGTAAAATAATTAATTACTCATGTATGAATATGTAGAATCATTTTCATAGTCACCAAGTGTTCTTTGAACTTCTATGTCATCAATCACAATCGAATTTCAAACGCTTTCTTTTCAACATGGCAACGAAATGCGTTTCGATTGAAAACTTTACTTACATATTCATCAAAGTCACACTATTGAGTTAAAATGATCATTAAAAGTCATCTTGTATCTGAATTCATATCAATTTCAAAGAGAATTAGTATTCTCAATAGATTTTCCTATTGTCCTTTTTTTTCTGAGAGCTTTCATAATGTTTCAATCTATTCAGTATCTTTCTCATAATAAATAAAGTTAAACTGCTCTAGTTCAAGCAAACTACTACGTAGTTATAAAAGAATCGATTCGTATTTATTGTCGTGTCATGTGACTAATGTCTATCTTCAGTTCAGAAAGGAGGGCACAAATCAGATAAAAAGTTCTTGACCATTTATTCCTTTATCTGACAACATCAATGGAGTAGCATGGCACTGATAAACAATCGTACTATTTAGCCTACTTTAGGCAAAACTGATGATTCAAATATAGTTCGATCAAGAATAATTTTTTAGCTGATAAATGTATTCTAAATCGAGATTATGGAAATTTTTGTTTTTTTTTTTGAATCAAATGAAAGAGAAATAATAAGAAATAAACTTGTATTCTTGACGTTTTACTGTCCAATGATCTAATAGATACAAATTTTCTAGACTAATGTCAAATTTTTTCTTCAATATTCCTGATCGTACCTGAGAAATTAATTTTAAATATTCTGCTTTCTCTCTTTAAAAATTAACGATCACATAAATTCTCTTCATGTAATTTGCAAGTCATTTGTATCTATGTAACACATACATGCTCAACTGAAAAGGCACTGATCTAATGTGTATGAGATATTTTCGAAAAGAAACAATCATACATCAATGTGACTTTTCTGTATTAGCTATCGAAAATAGTGATGGCTTCTAATTTCTTGTTTTTTCCTTCACTACAGCGCTCGGCATTGAGAGTTCTTCATCAATATTTACTTACACGACGAATGAAACAACGTCTCAATTGGATTGCTATTCAACATCGTGCTCGAATGGTATTCAATACTTTTCCTTCCTTTCGCTTTAAACTATTCGTTTTTTTTTCTCTAGATTAATGGTACTTATTACCGATTGTGGAAGTGTCGATTAGAACAACGTGAAAATATATACATGCATGCTGAATTTAACAAAGCTGAATCCTTTTATCATATGAAACTAACCATTCGATATTGGTTTTGCTGGCGACGATATATAAATGATTGTCGACAAGAACATGTAAGATGATTGGATCAAAGAAGAACAGAACGAATTAGTATTTAAACTATTGTTTGTTTTCTATTTACATAGGCACAACTTAATGCAGCTGACGCATATTGTAATTCAAAACTATTACGTAAATACTTTTATCTCCTTCATGCGAATATATCAGATGAACGTCAAGAGAAATTACTGGAAAAACAAGCAGATGAACATTATCGGTAGGAGGAAAAGCTTTTTCTCTTACTCTCATTATATATTCAGTTGATGTTTAAAAAATTAATATTTTGTTCAATTAAGTTCACGATATGTAAGAATTTATTATATGTATTGGAAACTACAAACACGTATACTAGAACGTTACCAAATGCATTGGAGAATAGTACGATTTCATATGCATGACTTTTGTCTGTTCTTTCTAAAGCTCTTTTAATTCCTAGGCAATTATTCATGAAGAAAAAAACATACGCCAAAAAATTTTTAATACTTGGCTCAATAGAGCACATTCAAGATTAATTGACAATGAACAAAATGTAAAAAAAGAAATTATTACAACACTATCGTATCGATATCTTTTCATATTACTATTTTTCTCTTACTAAAGATTGTTGCCGAGCGACATTATTTTCGAACAATAGTTGTTCGATCTTGGTTATTGTGGCGTCAATTAATTGATGAACGTCATAATGAAGAACGATCCGAACGAATAGCTACACAATTTTATTATCATAGTATTCAAAGGTATACATTGAATGCTTGGAAATTGGTAAAGAAGTTGTTTTTTATAAGATAAAAACATAATGCGGATTTTGTTTTTACATACTGAACCTGATATAGTATATTCAACATTGTCATTATATGCAAAAACTGTATCATGAAAGTGAACAATTTCATCTTCGACATCGTGGTAAAACAATATTTTTCGAATGGTTAAATAAAGCACGATACAGACGACGATTAATGATCATTGTTAATGAACATTTTCATCGCAAACAACGTTATACACTAAGGTACTGATAAGAAAATCTGATGTTGAGATAGTCATAAACATTTTTGAGAATATCTGACAAAAAGGAATTGAACCATTTGGGAATGTTTGTAAAAATTCGATAAAATTAAATTTTTAATAGCTTTCGAATGGAAGATTCTTTGCTAGATGCATTCATTTCAATTATCATATGATTGAATGACAGTTTTACATGAATGTTGATTCATATTTCGACTACCGTAAAGTTTTTCTGTTTGACACAAAGAACAATGAATGCATCCTTGCCAAGTCCAGTGTATAGTTATTGAGGAATATACCATGTGCTGTAAAATTTTGCATGACCTCGTATATCAAATCTTGATGCAGTTTTCCAACAAAGGTTAATCTTGAGCACTGAGTCAACAAAAATATAGGGAAAGTTTTAGTTTGAAACATTCAGTGAAGATAGAATAAATCTTATATTGTAAATTTCGTGTGTCCTAAATTTATGCACTTTATTATATACTAGAAAATGCACGTTAGTTCTAAGGAACGATTGCACCATGAGACTATATTCTAAATCAATGAAACTAATTGCTCAATGCTAGTATGTTTTTCTCGAAAGATTTTCGGATAGAATACGGAAGCATTAGAGAAAGTAACTTTCAATAAACGTTTAATAAATTGAAATCTTCAGCTTTAGTTCGATCGTACCGCAAAAACTTTCAAAGTCATGATTTGTAACTATGATGTATTTCAAAAATAGAACATAGACACGTGGGTATTTTTTTAAATATCTATTGAGAGGAACATGATAGAGATGTGAGCGCGAATTTCACGTTATAAAGAGCACGCTAAGCAGCACAAATTCATCGGATCATGGTAGACATGAACATTTTTTAAGTAGGTTTCTATGATACTTTTGGAAAATTGATAACTTGTCCCTCTAAGTGAATATGTTCATCATTTTAATTTATCCATACTGCAACCTAATCACGGATATATGAGCCCTGAAATTTTCAGATTTTTTTCTTCCTTTCTTAGGAAGCAGAACTAATTCTTCGAAATTTTTAATTCATACTCGAAAAATTGAATCTCAGAATTTCAAGCTAAAATTTCGTCCTGAGACATATCTAGTGGCCTCATATTTTATACTGAAAATTTGAGTTGAAAGGCCGAGGTCATCATTGAAGATATTCTCTTTTCAGGTCTACGTCTTGCGAAATGTCTGTGGACAAGGACTACTTTTTTCAAGTTCAATATCTTGTGCAGGGAAAAATTTTTTAAATATTTTGATCTTTCAGTGTATAAAAGCTCCAAAATTCGGTCTTTTCAACGGTAAAAACCGTGCCTTTCTATCATAAGTATATAAAACGTTATTCAAAAACGAAGCACATATCTCGTAGTTTTTGAAATGACCAATCGTGTGTGTATTTCTGATACGAATTTCATTCTGTCTCAAAAGTTTTCAAGTTACTCAAATCGACTAAATAAATGGACGAGCATTTACTCATCTTTTTTCATCAAATTAAGCTTAATGATATCATTATCGAACGATTCAATTGTGTGCAGTTCATTTCAAGAGTAGAATTCCGCACAACGCTTCTCTTTTTCTTTCCATTGTACTGATACTAATCCTGTTTCTATCAAATGATATTACTCACCTCGAGTACTGCTCGGATACTTTATAACAGTATGTACATTTGTGCATCGATATCAATATCAAGTACGATTGTATAAGTATGACTGAAGTTTAGTCGTATAAGTGTAAGATTTTTCTACTTATATTATCGTTATTAAGTATTCTTATCTAGTTTTCTTCATTGTTGACTCTCAATTACATACAAAACTGAGAGAGAAAAATAGCTGTTCTCTAAATATCTGTGATAACAGATAAGTTGATATGAATCATAACAATGTTAGGTAAGTTAGAAAAATTGATAGATATCATCTAAGCAAAGTTTTAAAAATACTTATTGTGCTTTTTCTTGGAATTGTAAGATGATCGTACAATGTCAGTTGAGAACGGATTATTCTTTAAAACGTAGATAAACACATTGAATTTTAATGTTTGCCTTTGTCAAGACTGTAGTTAATGCTTTTCTAATTCACTAATAATTTTAATTTAGGAAACTGCTTATCAATAAAGTTTATAAACAATGAATGAATTGAATTTTATAAAGCAAATCGAACTGTCAATGTATGAGAATCATTCCGAATGAGAGTTTTTGTAGAAACAAGCGTCATGGTCATAAAAATATAAAAGAAAATTCCATGAAAAGAAAAGTCTAATCGATAACTATTTAGAGAAGAGCTACTCACATTCATTGGCAACATTCAGAAAAGTCACTAGTGTCTACGAACTATTTGTAGACAAATAACTCTAATATAAAAATCTTGCGTTCGATTCTCTAAACTCAATATTATAAATTAGAGAACGTTAGTAATACTCGGCATCGGTGTAGCTCTAACAATTTTAACTTAAACTTTGTATCATTTGATATATAACTAGTGTTTTCCCTAAATCATGCAATGATTTTGTAAAAACGAGTATTTTGAACAAAAATTAGATGATGTGAATCAGATAGACAAGAATGAGTTACGACTTTCGAATCCTGGTTCAATCAACGAAAAAATTTGTGTTCAGAGAGTTTCAATCCTATTCAAATCTAAATAGAATAAAACACGGGATTTTTACATCTCGAACAAGTTTTGAATTCAAAAGTAAGAATTCAATGATCGACTGATTGCAAGTCATAATGGCAACTGATTATCGCTTTCATTCTTTCAAGTTTTAAATATTTTCTCTACAGACCAATCTGATTTGAAATAAAAATCAATCGATTGATTTCAGAATAAATTCAAATAAGAATCTATGCATGACTTCGGAGTATTTTCTTATTCATAGGCTAGATTAATGTTGGTTTAATCTTTCTTTTTTTTTAATATAATTTAATCATCATCTAGATAATGATTCAACTTTATTTTTCTAATTAGACAACATTTTCGTTTATGGCGAACAAATGTTCAAGAAGAGAAAGATGAGCGGCAACTAAATCAATATGCTTTAGATCATTATAATCGTTCTTTAAAACGTAAAGTTCTACTTGCTTGGAACAATGAAATGATACAACAAGTATTAATTGATAATGAAAATGAAATGAAATTAAATAGATATCGAGAAGATAAAAATCATTTTACTCTACAAATTATTTATAATAAATGGAAATTAAAAACTGATAAATATCGGCGTGACCGTTTTCTTTTTCAACGGTCAATAATATTTTACGAAAAAACTTTATTAAAAAAATTTTTCATTCAATGGAAACAACAACATCATTTCGATATGCGCATTAAAGTAAATTAATATCAAAGGTCTGATGTTTATTGACTTTGCTCTTTTACATCCTAGTTACTTGAACGACAAGCTATGTGGTTTGATCGCATGCGATTAGTCAGTCGATTCTACATACAATGGAAACATACATGGCGATCCGAACAAAAATTGAGTGAAGAAAAGCATCGGGCGTTACTTTTTTGGGCTTTACAGTTACAAAAAAAAGTATCTACGTTTATATATATATATATAATTGCTTCATAAATGTTTTTTCCATTCTTAATTTTTTTAGTGTTTTCTGAATTGGTTAATATATATAAGTAACCGTAAAAGGAAGAAAAATCGTTACAATGAAGCTACTCATCGGCGGCATGATGAACTTATACGTAATAGTCTACGTCAGTTTCTTATTTATACAGATCATACAAGGCAAAGACGACAAGCTTTATTTATTCATCAACAAGTTTATGTATGTTGACAATTTCTAAACATGAGTATCGCTCATTAATTATCATTGTTTTTTAATTTTCTAGTTATATAATGATAGAAACGCTTTAGCTGCAAAATATGTTGCGAAATGGCGTGTATTCGTTAAAGAATCTCTTTTAAAGAAACAATTATCACAACGTTTCGTGCCCAAGAATACAAATATTGTATCAATGACAAATAATCCACTTGCTCTGGTTAAATTTGATAGTAGTCCACCAAAGTAAATTATACTCATAAAATAGTACTGCGTTATATGGTGAAGAGGATGATCATAGCACTTCAAAGATAATTTCAATATGATTTTTATTTACATACTATCTTAGTTAATGGAACACTCGCAGATGTTTTCTTTCGATTTGCCACGACAAACCGAATAATATTCATAGAGAAAAAAATCGTGAAACAATATGGAAAAGCTCATATTGTCAACTGACACACTTTATACAAGGAGACCTCAACTAGAATCACTTCCGTGAAAAAGTTACAATGGTTGACAAATAGGGATGCACCAATTCCTATTTGTTGGCACTAAAGATCGATCATTGGCGGTATATAGAACCGTCGATTCCTACCTATTCTTAGGCTCATACAGATTCAATTTTGATCGCTCTATTTGATGCTATTGCCAACTTTGATGAAAAACAATTAAAAGATGCAAGAATTGACCAAAAATTCATGATTTTTAGTCAATTCCTGTCAATTCTCGTACCATTCAGTCGTCTTCCGTCAAAATTGACAATAGCATTAAATAGAGCGATCAAAATTGAATCTGTTTGACTCGAAGAATTGATCGAAATTGACTGGTCTCTATACCACAAATGATCGATCTTTAGTGTCAAGAAATAGGAATTGGTGCGTCCCTGTTGACGAAGATTTTTTTTTGCTTAACTTTGAAACTTTCAATGGATAGTGTAAACAGAGGAAATATTTATGAAAGTTCCATAGCTTGCAGAGATTCTCTTTGAAATTTTATTTTCTAACTAATTGCCACCAGTTAGTTTTGCTTATGCACTTAATATATAAAAAAATGTCGAATCAAAACTTGAATACATCAGTTCTTTTTCGGCATTTCTCAATGAGTTGAGAACATTTCTACGTGTGGTTCGCCAATCGAATCAATATTCTGTCCACCATTCATATTTGAACAGACGATTCGTAGCGCCTGCAGATCTTGTCAAATTTTTAGTCGTTTCTTGTTTATTATTTATCTCTGGAAAGATATTATTGTAAATTGGAATTGGAGATGTTCGAACTATGATATTAATTTTAAGTAACTTCGGTAAATTCTAAAATATCTTGAAATGATTAGTTCAATAGAATGTTCCTTTTTTTGTTGTTGATATATTATACATTGAAAAAGCTGTTAGCGCAATCCCTCATGGGATTTTAAAATGTGAAACACGATGTAATTGCTTTTAACAGTCACAAAAATCTTGCTTTCTTCCATGAACCCTGCTAGCCATTTACTCATGATTTCTCACTGACCTAACAGATCTGGAATAAAGAAGGAGCTAATTTACTCTCATCAGAAATTAGTGCCATACATTCTGTCATCCTGTACCAAAGATCGATGACGTTCCGTGACCCCATTTGGGACCGTCTATCACTTGCGCGACGGTCTTCAATCCTCTCGGTAACAGTCTTCGACAGGGGAACCACATATCGGTAACGATCTGTGATGGGAATGGGAGTCGGAAGGAGGGCACCTGTCGTTAGCGGTCTGTGATGGTGGGGTGCTGGAAGTGAGGAACCCGTCGGTAACGGTCTGTGATGAGCGGGGGAGGAGGTTGGGAGGGGGCTACCATTCGTAATAGTATGTGATGGAGGGTCATGACAGGGGGGGAGCCCATCGGTAAAGGTCTGCGTTGATGGAACCACCTGTCGGTAACGGTCTGTGATGGTGGAACCACCAGTCGGTAACGGTCTGTGACGGGGGAAGCACCTGTCGGTAACGGTCTGTGATGGGTAAATCGCCTGTCGCTAACGGTCTGTGGGGGGGGGGGGAGGGGGGAGGGTCCAAATTTCTACCCTAAACACTTCAACACTCCTTTCAGGTCGTGTTTCACAAAATAATTTATATTAAAGAAAATTTACCAATGCTAGGGCCTTTAAAATTGCATTTCTCAAGTACAATATATGTATCCAGGTTCCCATTTTCAGATCATTGTAAACTTCTTTGAGATTGCCCCTTGAGTAGAATTTTGTATTCATTTTTAAGTATTCATATATTCTTTGCATCAATACCTTTATGGAGATAAACAAGTAAGCAATATTTCAATATCTAGGAAATAGCAACATATAAAGAAGTAGACGTTTTGTATCGCGCACTGGTCTCGTTGACTTCATTATATAGTCAGAATGTCAGTTCAATTGAGAAGTTACACTTGATAGTATTCCGTCATGAATGGTTTTAATTTATTTACAATTCCCAGATGCAAGTTCACTGGAAAACTAGTCTGCTGTAGGAAAATCCGACATCGATGTCGAAACAACAAACGATTCGTTTTCTAGTATCCAGATTGATAACATCTACTCGGCAGGTCTTATTCATTGTGAAACATTAGCAAATGGTTCTTTACTTGTTGCTTTTCTTTCTAGCATTTCAATGTTGATAACTATCTGTTTTTTTTTAGAATCACAAACCGTCCACGGCCCAGAAAGCCTACATTTTTATCTGATTCATTTTCTATTTCGACTGTCCACAAAACGTAAGTTTCATTTCGGTTAAATGTTTTTCAAAAATTTCTCTTGTCCATTTTTAGAGAATCAGAAATAGCTACGACAAACATTCATATATCACCATCATTGCCATCACCTTCGTCACCACCACCACCATCCCGCCCACTTCCAACAATCGATCATTCCTTACATTCTCCATTTATTAGTGTTCCACAATCAACTAATGCACGAAAAGATGCATCATCACCACCATTACTTCTTCCGCCATCTGCATTTCAAATAGACCCTAGTGAAATCAAAATGCCATTATCATCTCGGCGAACTACCGACCATAAAGTTCAAATTTCTCATCGACCCTATTCAACGCAACCATCGACAAATTCTTTGAATAATAAAGATAATTTACTCCACGTTAAACAACGTTTAGAAATTTATCTTACCAATAAAGCAAAGTTGAAGTAAATAACAAAGAACAAACTTCTCTTTTCATATATGTACTCATTTGGTTCACTGTTTTGCTATTTTCTAGACGTCTTCGACAACAAATAGCTAGTTTATCTTCATCAGAAGTGGATAAACAGGTACATTGTTTTCTTTTTGTTTCTCTTTTATGTGTTAACTTCATTTTTGGAACTTGACTTTTTGTTTTTTTCTAGCTTGAACAAGAATGTCAACAGTTATCTGCATTTATCGCTTCAGAAAAAATTCACTTGACTAGTATACTACAAAATTTATAATATTTTGATGTGCCTTTTCATTTCTTTTGTATCAAACTATTCTTACTTGTTCTTTTTTATCGTCATCAATTATTGATAGACATTAATAAATAAATTGCATCGGGTTATTGACATAGAAGATTAGAATAATTTCTTTTTTATTCTGTTTCAATCTGGTCTGTATAAACTACTAGTTGAGATTTTCATTCCTTGCCTAATTAAATAACCATGCGCTTCAGTATTCGAACCATTTATTTTATTCATCATAGTTTATTTATTCTAGGCTAGTCCGTTGTAATGGTAATGATATCTATGGTTGTCTCATATTCTCTGTTTACGTATGATAAATAAAATGATGATTTTGCTAAATGTTAATTATGAATTTATGTAAAACAAAAACAAAAGTAGAAAAATGTGTATTGAATAATGAAAATACGTTGTCATTTGTTGATCAATGAGAAAAAATGAAACAGAAAGAAGAATAACACGATCTAGCCTTCTTTTTCTTTTCCAATTCCAATTCTAATCAGCACGCACATCGCAAAAAAATATAATCGTCGAACGTTTCATTGTAAACACTTATTAATGATTATCGTGGCAATGAAAAACTTGAAGTAGGTTTCTTTTTATCCATTACATAAATGGTGAAATCAAAATAAATTAATAAAGCTTCTTTTCATTTTAATAGTTAATTTGCACTACACGAAAATAAAAAGTCCTTCTCGACATTTTTCTCTATTGCTCAAAAAATAACATTGGACTTGACCTATCTAGATTATAGAATTCAGTAGGTGCCAATTATATTTCGAACGTCTGAGTTTTACTTGTGTTTGTATCTGCTTTTAATAATTCATTTCATAGAAATTTGAATTAATGGATCAATCTAATATGTCAAAAATTTCTCGATTGTCATCAATGATTCCTGAAACAAACGCATCCAATACAATACAAGGAAAAGGCTATGTTAGTATGGGACCATTAACTGCACAACATTATGAAATTCCATCTAGATGTGTACATGAAATAACACATGATACTACAAATTCAACTAAAGCATCAAAAAACAATAACGAATACGAATTCAAAGTCATGCTACTAGGTGATAGTGGTGTTGGTAAGTTAGTTTCCATTTACCAATGTCCGTTTATTGTAATTAATTCTCAGGTAAAACATGTTTACTGGTACGATTCGACAATGAAATATTTCTGACAGGAGACTTTCATAGCACTGTTGGTATTGATTATAGAAGTAAAGTCGTAACACTTGGGAATAAAAAAATCAATTTGCAAATATTTGACACCGTAAGTAAGTTTTGATTAATTTTTTTCGACTTATACTCTTGAAAAGATGAAGACATACAATGAACCCTATCGTCTTGTACTGAACAATAATCATCAATAAATAGTGTCGATCAGAAAAATTGACAAAATAATTCATGTTGATGCAATCTCTGTGAGTCGGGAATCGCACGCTTCAATTTGAAACCTTATTCAGTTTTCGACTAAATAATTACACAATTATGTATACTCGTATATTGAATCCGATGGTGAAAATTTCCTGTTCATCCTTCATGCACCATTCGATGACGGTGATTTCATGCATGCCATGTTATTGTTTATTCAATGATTTGATTGGTTTTACCGCTTCTCTCATCCTTCGCAACCTAGAACGTTTGGAATTGTTGCTTTCATTTCATTTTCTTACTATTCATTCAGGCAGAATGTTTATAACTGATGCATAGAAAATCCATACCAAAGCTAGGTCTTCTCTCAAACATATAGAGCAAAAATAATTGTTACCTACATCCATACTTACGAAAATTAGTCAATGATAGGATATTACTTCGTCAACTAAAAAAATGAGAATAAATGACGGATAATTTAATTATTATTCGATTTATTTGTATAGCTATTACTATCTTAGTCGAAGTTGTACTAGCGTTAGTTATATCTCATAGATAAGGGCATACACAATGGCTTTGCAATTTAAAATTTTTACATTTTCTAGTATTCATTCATATATTCAGACAATGTATAAACAATATTATTTTGATTGGTCTATGAGTCAGAAAGTAAAAAGAACTAATCATCAATATTTCTATATAGAGTATCGAAGTGAAACAGTAGAAAGTTATATGGAAAAAAGTCAAGAATATGACGATGACAAAATATTGTTTTTCTTAGAGTGCAAGTATGTCTAGCAATACAATGAATAAATCGATGACAATAAGAATAGTCATTAATTACTACTTCGGTCTCGTTATTCATTCATTGTTTCTAAAATTTTTGTCTATATTACTAGTTTTCTATTGTCATTATAGTACTTTCGAGTGCATTCTTTCATATAGTTGTATGTACTACATAGAACATTTGTGACTTTATTCATTTGAATGAATCGATCATAATTTATTATTCTATGAGTTGACTTATTGAAAGTATAGATAATACATCAACGAGAATCTACACTTGATGTGATAAAATATTGCTAGAGTATCAAGTTGCAATATTTTTTCTTTTCTTTGCATTCTTCTTTAATAAGGCTGGACAAGAACGTTTTCGATCGTTAACGCATACTTATTATCGCGATGCAGATGCCTTACTACTAATTTATGATGTAACATCTTATTCATCATTTGAGAATGTATCTGTTTGGTTAAATGAAATAAAAGAACATGCGCAAAATGATATAATTATAATGTTAATTGGAAATAAAGTCGATAAATCTCAACGTGTTGTATCAGTAGACATTGGTGAACGGTTAGCAAGAAATTATCAAGTATATTTTCTTGAAACATCAGCTAAAACAGGTCAAAATGTTGAATTAGCTTTTATGACAACAGCTCAAGCTATACTCGATAAAAAATCAAATTCAACTAATACAGATCATTTACTAAATGAGAAAGTTAAACTTAAAAATCATGTGAATCATTATTCATGTTGTTAACAATTTTATTTCATATTGGAAAACATATGAATTTTTATTTGACATATTTTAATTGTAAACATATATTATTTGCTTGTATTAAATTGAAAGCAAAGTGTTGATCTAAAACAAAAGAAAAAAGATCAGAAACTCATTTCTCAATGTATTTAAAAGCAAAATTTACCTAATAATTGATAGATGTGAACAAATTGTAATACTGTTGAATTTTTAGATGAAAAAATCTCTTTTTCAATTGATTCATATTCAGGATTGATGTTCGTTTTGAATGTTTCAAAAAGAAATAATAAATATGAAGACGATGACGATGGTATCACATAGACTGATGTTTGTTCAAATGTCCGAGTCAATACATAGATAACTGATGCTTGCAAACGAGTAAGAATCGGTGCTGATCGAATATAATAAACACCGTTTTGTGATTTTAACTAAGCAAAAAATTGATCCAATTGAGAGTTTAAATGAAGCATGATAAAATTGAGTTCTATTCTATTGATTGTCCCAAAGGACAATGTCTCGAAATGTGATATCCTCGAGTAGATAGCACTACAGTGACATTCGACGATGTGTTAGTCTATAAAATCCGATAACAATAAATTATTTAGTTTCACTTTCGATGATTGTTAGCTTGCATGTGCAATATAATTAGTTGCCATAATTTTTATAACGATGCAAAGTCGTTTTTCAACATATCACACCAAAAATTACAATTTCTCAATCACTGTTTCCGATGAGAATCGAATCCAAGCAACTTCAAGAACAGCAACAATGAAGGAAAGCGAGCGTCATGTTGATGCTTATCTTTCTGTATTATTTTAAAATGATTGCATCGGATGTAGTCTTTAAAAAGCTTCCTATTCGAGATCATTCAGAATATCTCATTCGATATGACGACAAGACTATTGAAGGTTCAATGTTCTCCATAATTTTGACCTACTTTAAATAGCTGATAGTTTGAATCGAATTTTTCTAATTTCTCATACGATCCAATAGTTTTAACATCAATTTTTCTATTTTATACTCGTCTGCTTCTTATCGATTGATTATTCGCTGTAGACCGATTAATACATTCATGAATGTTCGATATCAAAATTACTTATCACTTGAAATTCAATCTCTATTGTTAAAGGAATAATACGGAAAAAAAACTGAATATGCTTCTTATGACAAGTATGTTTGAGTTTTTTTTTAATATATGTCATTCAATTCAAACTAAGATATTATTGCAGAAATATCTTTTAACTTGTCATCTTTCGACTGAATTTAAAGATTTACGATTTCACTTGAATTTTTCTTGAATGTACAGATTAAAAGAGAAACGTCGCTTCTCGTTCGTGGATGTATTGTCATTGTCGTTGTCTGTTATTCGACAAATAAAACTCTGTCAATATACATACGTGACTGAGCAAATATTAAATATTAATTCTACGCAAATTCAATGTCAAGGAACAACTTTTATTCAAAGATTTATATTGATATCATAAGTGATTGTCAAATATCTTGCCAAATATGCTATGAAAACAATTCTTATAACTGTAAATTACTACATTGATAAGTCATGACAATTTCTATCGGAAAAACCTTGTGAATGTCATAAACTTTAAAATTGCCCGTTCCTGCTAGGTTATTTCCAACAGAGATTTATTCTATTTAGTCAACTTCAATAGTTTACATAAAGATTAACATACTTCTCATCGAAAGACACACGAATATTTATGCTGAAAATATTTAATTAATTTTCAATATTTTTTTATATCATCTATCATCTTTATATTTTAGTAGACAATAAAATTATTAACGTTTCGTTATTTTTTTAAATTAATCATTATTCAAGATATAGCCTACATGAAATACTTACATGTATTTGATAATTATTTGTGAATTGCTGAAGTTGATGAAATTGTTCGTTTGAAATCTCTAAAGATGCCGAATTTCGTATAGATTGTAAATCAATTAGATTTTCATTCTGTAAAATAAAATCAAACAGAAATCTTTAACGGTAATTCAAGAAATAAAGCAAACATTCTCATACGCTTACTGATGAAACAGTATTAATATCAATCGTATTACATAGTTCAAGTAAATATCTATTGCAAAAACATGAATTTCGAATATGATCAGTGGCTTTACCGGATATACAATTAATCACTGTTTGTTTATTTGCTATTAATTGACCGATATATAATGGAGAGATTGATAATAGTTGTTTCTGTATTATTTGAGATAACATTTGACATGTATGACATAAATCATTGACTTTATCATTTGAACATATTAAACAGAAAAAACCATTTTGCATTTGATTTTGAATCGATTCAATATCAATTTGATGTTGATTATTAAATGTGCCTGTACGAGTTATACGACGATTGTATTGATTCAAATATTGAGATTCTAAATTTGTCTTCAATAAATGTCGATCATTGGCTAATAGCTGTCGAATTTGACAACAATCGAGATATTGATCGAGTATTCTATCTTTTAATTTATTTAATTCTTTATTAAATTTTCTATTTCGATTATGAAAATATTCTAGATTGTTTTCTATTGTTTGTATTTGATAGACTTGAAATAATTGTGCACATTGAACAAGTTGATTAAGAAATGATAATGAACATGGAATAGGATTTAATTGAAGATTATCAGAAAAACAATTGCGAAATTTATCAGGATTAAAATCGATGCAGACGACATAGATTTCAGAATTTCCTTTCTTTAAACAAATGAAAAAAAATACTTTGAGTTTTTTTTAGTGAAAATAGAAAGAGAGAGAGAGACATAAAGAAAGAGTGAAAAGAAATCCATTCATCTTACTTTACTTGTTTGTGGTTTAAACATGGATATCTATGTAATTTTAAATAGGAAAATAAATGAAACGAATAGAAAAATATATTTGTTTACCTGACCGAAGGCTCGATAGAGTAGATAGATCAAATCAATAGTTACTTGTTCGAATATAGTGAATACTTTTAATATGAAATTTCCATGTGTCATTAAACATGACAATGCAACATATACTTCCGTTTTTAATAATGGATAGACAAGAAGTTCTTGTTCGCCTGGATTATTTTGAACATCAAAACTACCGTCGGCTGTTATCTAAACACAAGAATTTATCTTGAGCTCAAAAATACACGTAAACAATAGAAAACGGTGGAATTTTTACGGTGAGCTATATTGCAATATCTTAGTTGCATAGAACTCTTGAAAATGGCTTTCAGTACTATGAATAGACGTTCAAAACATAAATGAGATTCCATAGACGTGTTCTAGAAGCAGAAGAAGTCGATTCCGTGACTTTTGAACACAGATTGGTTCGACATGTTTCCCAGTCATAAGTTACTATTCAATGACACCTCCTAGTGTTCATGCGAAAGAAGTAGTTTTGACATTTGAGATAAAAACAATGACATTGTTTCTTTTTGCTTTCAAAAACTAAGACATAAGATTGTGAAGTATTTATTTTTAATGATTATAATTTCACAACGATTGATTTTTAAGTCGATTAGCTTTGAAAGTTCTCCGATGTATACCATGTTAAATTTGGAATAGTTTTTGAAAGAGATAGAAAATTGGTTTTCTGAAATAAGCCTTCAATTGAATCTAGACGTTTTTTATCAGATGTCTCCAAAAAGACGATTGTTAAAGTACAAAAATATTGAAAATTAACATTCATCAAAAGAAAAAGCATGACAAGAATTCGTTTGTACTATTTGTCGCACGTCGAAAGAGCGATTCTATTTTATATGGAGTATGAAAGGAAAAAGAAATGTAGGGTTTTCATTTGATGCAATTATCATGTATTAAAAACAAATTTGACTACGTCAATGTAAGCTCGGGAATATCTTTGAAGTTAAGGGAAATTTCGAAATTTTTTTTTTCTCATAAGGGAATTTGAAAAGAGAAATGTTTCTCTTTTCATAATCAGAGCACGAGATGGCTACGTAACTTTTTTAATTAATCTATTGACAATACAGTATCGAAACAGTTTCATTGTTTTGTCTCACAATACAATCGATTGTTTTCTGTCATAGAAACTTCTTTTAGGTATGATTTATTCAGGAAAACTAGTTATCTTGTGTTGCCAGCAGATCATTGAATGTTTCTTCTCGAACGAATATTCAAATGAACAAGAAAGGTCATGAATTTTCTCGTAGTTTGATTGTAGGAAAAAATTCAATGACAATCGATTAATATACTTGGTATGATACCGATGGTTTTCAAATAATCATTTTGATGTGTACTGACTCCATCAAGAATTCAAGCATTAATTTGTTTTGAATAACAAACAAGAAATGATGCAAATATATTGATGCTTACGAACAAACTATTCTGATTGTCACGTTCGAATCGATAATGTAATAACGATCCATTGTTCTTTCATTTATTTACATTGATGAACGAATAAATCCAGTATTCATCATTAGAACTGACCTATTACGGTTACTTTAACTCGTCTCTATTTATCATTACAGCACAAACCATAAAGCAATTTCGCAGCGATTAATCAATCAAAAAATAGTGTGCCTTTCTAAAATAACACAATCAAAACTAGTTAATACAATCCCTCTGGAATTCTAATGTGAAACGCGATGTAGTGTTGCTCTTGATAATCAAAATGAAACTGTTTTCTTTTATAGACTTTTGCACACATTTTTTCATCATGACGTTACTTAATCCTTCGCAAATAGAAGGAAATAGTTCATAAATTACAACTAGTCATTATTGACGTACAGTCTGTGATCGTATACATCAATGTTGGTCAATCTGTAATGATCTTTGATTAATATTTTCCCCTTTTTCTGTATCTAGAGATGGATAACTGCAAGTTTTCATATATATTAGAGAATGTACTTGTATTTTGTCGATTCTCTACCAACCCTGTCCCCCTTCGTCGTCGTCGTCGTTATCTATCACAGAGTCCCAATGTCTAATGAGATTTCACTCGTTCGGAAACAAAACAAGATTACTCAATAATATGTTAATTTTTTGGTTGCAATCACTAAAACTTAGAGTACATTGGTGGTCTCATCTACAAGCTTATTCTTGTAGAAACTCATCGGAGTTATAATAATAAAACTTCAGAGAAATATCGGTGATTCGATCGGCTCTCGACACTACGTTCTTCTTTCTGATAATAGAGTCAACTTACTAAACAAATTTCCATAGATTGAAAACGTGTAATGTAATGATTAATATTTTCTTCGTTCATTATATTTCCACTGTTATCAATACCGAAATCCCAATGATTTTCATCAATCGTATGATAGATAAGACGATCATCATCAATAAGCATTTTCACAGATGATTCATCATGCTCATAGTAAGGATTTAAAGTTTGAGCAAACCATTGCCATTCAATATTTTGTGTTTCATCTACAATGAAAGTATAAGAAAGTTTCTATTTGTCCTATTAAAGTAATGAACGTATGTACCTCGAGTAACAAGAAAATGATTGAGAGCAGAAATAAATGCACCGGGTGCTTCACATAGATGAAGTGTGATCAATTTTTCACTTTTCATATTATTCATTATATTAAAATTTGCTAAAATCTCATACATTTTTGCCCATGCTTGTGTTCCGATTTCAATATTTAATTTTTCACGTAAATACGGTACAATTGTTGAAGCCGTATTCATATGAGCAGTATGCCTTGAGAACAAGCGAAAAAAAGTATCATAAGTAATAGAAAATTTGATTTTCAACTTATTTATCATATGATAAGATTTATTATTTGTTTAAGCTTTAGTGGAAACAGAAAGTGAACCTTTGTTTTTTTTTCTTATCAAAGTGATTGATGATTATTATCGTGTGTGTGTGTGTGTGTGTGTTATGTATTCACTCTTTCTCCTCGTTATATCAATTTGATTAATGATACAATATGTTCGAACCTGTTCCAATCGATAATATCCTTATCAGACAATAATGATTTAACATCATTAAGTTGTTTTTTGGTTGCTGTTAAATTTTCCAACAGGGATGATGCATCGTCATTTTCAATAGGACTACTAAAAGTATAATACAGAATTCAATCGTTTGTTTGTCATAACAGTAAGACAATGAATTACTTCTCAACAAAATCAAATCGCACATTAGAATGTTCTAATGATTGTAAAGTTGGTTTATTATTTTGTATTTCTCTACGCTTAGCAACATCAGTATATTCATAGTCATATTGTCGTTTTCTTGTTGTAACCGATTCCTCAAGAGGTCTTTCATCTTCATTCATTTTTATTTTTCTAAAATAAATACACAAATCATCTATAAATCTTTGATCCAAGCCGGTAACTCGTTAGTTTTTCTTTTTCTCTTTGCCAATATTTGATATTTAGCGAGAGTACAATTATTTTGTAGTTAAATAGAGCATTGTGAGTTGGCTCACAAATTATTTGCAAAGCAAAATAATAAACAAGAAGACAAGAAAAGGGCAAAACATCCCCAGAACCCAAAAGAACAAAGAAAACTAATCACTGTCAAATCTATTTTCGCTAATCTGACACAACCTTATTTTTCGATAAATAGTTTTATACGCACACATTTCAAATAATAATAATAAAAAAAGCGATACGCATAAAAACAAATGACAGAAAGCATTCTCAATATGTATATATGCATATCTAGAAAAGTTTCCAACGTTTTTTCAGATCCATTCGTCGCCATTCAGGTAAGTTATAGAATTCTGAACGAGTCATTTGAAATAATGCATCGAATTCATCAATGGATAGATGGCGCTAAAGAATAATAAAATAATATTACAAGTTGAAAAATAAAAAGCGATATCTTCTTAATAACAAACTTCAAGATGATCTCGATCCACATCTGTTGGTAGTCGTTTTTTCGACGTTGTTTTTAATTCTTCATAGGAATAAATCTTTGGATTACTCATTAAAGCTGGTGCCGAATGCGTTGAATGTGTATACCGTGGATCAATATCAGCCGTCTAAAAAAGCAAGAATTAAGAGGAAACTTAGAAAGAAAAACGAAATCTTTCTCATGAGTAAAATTCAAATTTACTCAATGTTATTCGAACAAACCTTTATTAACTTATCATGATCTCTATCTGTGGAATCTATGAAAAACATTAATAAACTATCAATAGATCCAAGAAACAATAGAGAATAATATTTTTTCTTACAACATGAATTTGTTGTTGAATCTATATCACAATTTCTCTGATTGTCAAGGCGATTTGATAATGTTTGAACTTTGAGTGAGGGCAAAATTGGATCGTCATGGCGAAAAACTAATGTTTCATTTTGTTGTCGATATCTTGGTAGAGTAATATGTTTGCCACTAGCTGGTGTTGTCGATATTGATGTCGATAGACCGATAAGACTGTCATCTTGGTTTGTAACTGATGAAGAATGTGTATGAACACGTGACGGTGAAGCAAATTGAGGTGAATCGAATCGACAACGTTGCGGTGGTTCAATAGCTGCGGATGGTGAACGTGATGCTTTCCATGGATCGAGTGGTAATTGTTTTGAAATAATTTTTTCTTGTATACGTAAATCTTCGAGTAATGCATGTGCCATACCGGATGAATCTTTAATTTTAGACATCGTATTAATATCTTTTTCTAATTTCTCGTCGTGACGTAATTTATCATCATCGCTGTCATGATCGAATTTTTCATTAGGAATTGGTTGTTCATTATCATTTGAAATAGTTTCATCTGGAAGAGATTCAGTGCGAGTTCGATATGATTTCATCAATTCAGGTACAGCTTGAATGGCGATCGGTGCAGGCCAATCAAGTGATTCTATCTTTTTTGGTGCTGCTGGATCAGGTATGAAACCACCTGAATATCGCGAGAGAACGATGGGCTCTTTTTCAATTTTTAATTCATTATCAGATAATGTTGACACAGTCTGTGATGTAGAACAATGAATTTTGCGAATTTTTGTTTGTCCTGATCATAGAAAAGAAAAAGAAAAACAATTAATATTAAATTTCAAATTCATTAATGATAAATATATACGTACCAGTAACTAAAGCTTTCATTCCTTTTTTTGTGCCAGGCACAGTAAATGTTTGTGTTCGATTATATGAAAAACCAACTACGAGAAAGAAATTAGAAGGTTTTTTTTTTCTTTCTCATATTGATAAGATATAAATATTAAGTGAGAAAAAAACTATAAATGACATAACTTTTCAAGTGTACCTATTCATTTTTTATACAAGTATGTTAAGATTACTTTTCAAGGATTTTCATAATTGTTTCTTCGTGGTACATATCTAATTTCTATGAAATGATGGACAAAATCATAGGTTTTTGTTTTCTTTAAGTACATGCAACACATAGATGTACACGAAACAAGCTGATTATACTGTTGTTTATATATCATGATCGCCGGCAGATACTATAACACTTTACATTTTCTTTTGGCTCTTTTGATAAGTAAGAAAGAAAGAGAAACTAGTTATGCTTTATTACATCATCTGTAAAACTGAGCACATCAGTCAAGTGAACAAATACGTACTCATTTAATTGAGTTATGATCTTTTACTATCTTGAGAAGAACAACAAAGACAAAAAAGAAATAATGTGCTACAACTAACATAATCCTTTTTGCATAAATTGTTTTCGGTTTGATTTTGATTATTCATATGAAAGAAATAGATTGAAGTAAAAAAGCTAGAGTTAAATATCAACACTTACTCATCTCTTTTCGAAAGGATGGAGGATGTCCGTGCTGCTGCTGCTGCTGTTGTTGTTGATGGTGAACCATCAACATTATCGGTCTTTTGTATGTGTATATATATATAAATATGTGCGTGTCGTCTTCTTATCGCCTCGTTGTTAATAGTAGTAACACACACACATACACACAACCACGATTGGGTTTTTTCTGTCTGTCTCTCTCTCCCGCTTGTCTTTCTCTTTCTGTTCATGGTTTATTCATTCTCGACGTCTGCTATATTTGTTGAGAATGTTTTCTTTTTCCCGATTGTTCCACCACGTTTGTCATCATCTATTTTTGAGCACTCGCATTAAAACATCTCTGTACGAATGGCGTTTTATGTCGGCATGTCAAGGCCATTCGTTAGACAACATCCATTTATATACAATACGTTATTTTCTTTGTCTCCTATCGTTCTACGCTTTCGACTATCGGTTCTATGCCGCGGTTTTTCTTGGCATAATCCTGACTACCTAGAGACGTAGACACACAATCGAAGGAGAAAGAAGAAGTTCTGTACAGCTGTCGTTTTAAGACTGAGCAGATGTTGGGAAGGAGCATATATTCACCTGCTGATTACTCAATCGATATTGCTCTTTTCCTTCTTTCCTTCTTCCTCTTTAAGTCAAGCCATGTAATTGATAGGACCATCTTAGGAAACAACAGAAGCTTTGTTCTGATCATCTTTCAAGCGAAACAAATTATTGTTCAATGACACTTCTGCTTATTTCTTGCGTCATTGATATTCATCCCATCTTTTTACATTACACAATCAGATCGGCTATTTCCAGTGATGCGCTTTTTACTTGATTAGAGCGAGGAATAAGAAGAAAAAAACAACAAAGTAAAGAAACCAAAAGTCAATAGCTAATGACGATAGAGAATGAAAGATATAATTACCTGGTCTATGAAATTGTGGTGATTTTGTAGATGAAGCTATATGATCACCACTGCCTCTTTTCATATAACCCATATTTTCCTCACAATTTATATAGCCCGATGTCAGTATACGATTAAGATCACTTCTACCGATTTCGCTCGGTGTTATTGTACCTATGGTGTGTGTTGGACAGATCTAATAAGAAACAGAAACGACATGTCGTGATGATTGTCATTCAATTTATCAAATCATAATCATTTATGATTATAAATTTCATATATAAATATATATATGTATATATATATATGTGTCTCGTCGACATGCTATATATCTTATTAATGACAATTGATCATTTACTTACTTTATGTGGATGCGATGAACTTGATAGATCACGGGGACTTGTTTTGTTCGAATCATATAGAATTAAAGATTTATCCGATGGATTTTGAGTGACATCAACATGAATGCTATCATTTGTGTGATTTGCGTCATGTGTTATTGGTGATACAACCGATAATGAATAATCGTATGCATTATTTTCTTTGTTATCACTAGCGATGGGTTCAGACTTTTTAATTTTTCTAATCAGACAAAGAAAAAGAAAATTGCGAGATTTCTATGGATATTTATATGATGATATGTTAGACATACGTTTTTTTGAGAAACGAAAACATGATGCCGTTCTAAAATAAAAAAAAGAATTACTAATTTGATTCGAAGTTCTTGAGAGATGAAACATAATCACTTTTGATAGTATTTCTCTTTTTCTCCTTTAGCAACGTGAGCAAAATTTTTCGTAGATATAGGCATGTGTATAGACTTGACGACAATGAGCGAAAGGGAGAATGAAAATTTATGAAGCACCTACCGAGTAGTTACTATCGTCGATTTTTTTTCGCACTAAATAATCGACGACAAACAAAGAAGAAGTGTAATGATTGTCTTCTTTCTTTTTTTACAATCGAAATATAAATGAACAATTTAGTAAGAATAACTGTCGCGACGATAGATGTGCTTCAATTAGACAGTAATAAACAAGTAATGGTAATTGAAAACACAAACACTATAATAATAGGTGATGGTGAATAACAATGACAGATTTGTTTTAGTTCTGAGAAGATCTATTCATTTTACGAATGCTTAAATCTGCTCAATTACTGCTGCCAATAATGGCGGCAGCAGTATCAACACCTAATACCAATAACAGTAAAGAGAACAAAAGTATAAAAGGATATATATCTGGCAGAGTTTTTTTTTCTTTTTCTTTCTTCGACCGGCGTCCGTTGATAAACAAGGAACATACTATTTTCTTTCTTTCATTTTTTTCTTCTCTCCTTTTTTGTCGGACGGCTATGTCTGTAGGATAAAGAGATCCCATTTATTCTAGTATACACTACATGCATATGTTCTATGCCGATAGGTCACAGACATTCACATACACAAAGCCTGTTCATCGTTTTCTCTCTTTCTTGATTTGTTTCGTCTTCCTCTGTAAATAAGTAGAGAAGGAAACAATGAAGTGACATACATGATGACAAAGAACAAAAGTATTTTACGGATTTCCTTGCGTGTCATAGTCATAGACTTAAATGCTATTAATATATATATATATATATATATACGTTTATCAGCATATCAAATTTATTTCTATATTTACTTCAATTTCCAAAGAAAAATGAATGATGATATATATATATATATATATAAGTGCTTATCAATATTATGCAAATGTATATATGTTACATGTCAGTCATCATTGAGTCAACAAGAACGAATTAGTATACAAATAAATGTCTTCATTCATGCCAATCTCATTTAGGATACATACTTAACATTCTTACATACATTTGGCTTACCTGCTTAATAGATTTCTCAATATAAAATCATTGCTTTACAGATTTTTCGGTTGTATTTGTCAAGGATGACGGGATTAAGGAAAGAAAAAGAAAAAAACATCACATATTCATGAGCGAAGATGTCAAAAGAAAGGTTATCTATTCGTACATATCTGAATTCGTCATTCGCCATGATAGCTACATATTATCCTTTAACGTAGAACAAGATAAAATCGCACTCTACACGTGATTTCGACATGTTCTCATGAAAATATTTGATGAAGAGGGTAATTAATTGATTTGAAATTTGCTGTCAAAATAAGTTTACTGTTGTCTGGCGACATCTTAATCTTTTTAAGTGTATGATTGTCAATAAAAATAAAACGAAATTTTCACATTTCTTCAAAAATTCCGAGAAAAATTCTGTGCAATTTCCATTTTGAAATTTCATTAATAACCAATCGTTAAACAGTATCGATCATCTATCTATAAATGTATTTATATATATATATATATATATATATTGTTGCTCAGATGATGATGATGATGTTGTATTCATGTACAACAGGACGAACGTGAAGAAAAAACGAAAATTTACATTGATATTTTTAGATTTCTAGTTCACACTATCATGATTGTCAACTAAGTAGAAAAAAGGACATAAATATCATGACTATATTTTCATCGAAGAAACCTTCAAATAATAATAAAGATTTATCATCAAATTCAACAACACAACAACAACAACAATCATCGTCAAATATTTCTCGTGCTCGCCTATCTCGTGACGACGAGAATGCAAATAATATTCAGACGAATCCATCTGATGAATCAAATTTAGTATGTGAAACTAATCTTCCATCATCATCATCGACAGCAAATACCATTGTAACAGCAACTACTGCGCCTACATGTAAACGTAAATCCCATTATCATCATCAAACTACAGTTAAACAGGCACGTCGACGACGTGGTTCAGTTGGAGAAAAATTAATCTCAAATTCTTCGGTAGCAAACGCTGCTTCTAATAGTTCATCATCGAGTTTATCTATTGATAATAATATAACATCTAATATCAATTCAAATGAACATTTAACACAAACATCAACATCAGCATCATCACTAACAACTATCAATAACGATGAACAATGTAACAGTGAAGATGAATATGAACAAACAACAGTTAAATATGATCGAAATAATCTTACTGAAGTTCGTAGTTTTAGTAACAATGTTGACTCATTTTATTACTGCTCTGTTTTACATGTTTAGCTTGAAATGCGTTTTGCTCGAGCGTTGAAGGAAAAGAAAGGTTTCGTTATTAAATCAGTCGAAGAAGATGGAGCATGTTTGTTTCGTGCAGTGTGTAAGTAAAACAGTATAAATACATAAGTGTAAATTCAATTGTAGTATACGTATGTCTCACTATTTTCGATATGACAAGAGCTAGATGTGTCTAAAATTTGATTATTGGAAAATTAACCTAAGCACGTGAGAGAGAAAGACTAGGGCAAAGGTCTGGAGTATGAGCATTACTATTTTAACAGTTTGTTAGGTAAACCTGAAATTTTTCAAGACAACTTGATTGAGTGTTTTATAGAAAATATTTTTGATGTCACAATTTAGTTCAGCTGGCAAACTCAGATCTTTCAACAGAAATAAATCAAATTCATTCGTTATTGATAAAGTGTACAAGTATGAGAATAACAAGTAGTCTTTAAAAAAAAAGTAAAAGCAAAATTAAAAAAAATTCGTTCTCAAAGAAAAAACCCTTTGAAGAATTAATTGCTGTGTGGAATCATATAATCTTGTTTAAAATAAAAATCGGTTTTGTACGATTGATTCTGAAATTTCAGCACATTGATTTTTTCAAGTTAGCTAGTCATCAACAAATTAAATCAACGTTAAAACCATGAATAACATCAGACATTGATCAAAAACTTTCTTGAGATTGGAATGAACAAAACTAGACTGTTCATTACAAGGTTATTCCATGTATTGATGAATGAAGATCTTTTGTAAAAATTTTATTATGTTGATGCTTGGTTATCGATCATCTTATCTTGTTTTATTTTGTTTAGCTGATCAAGTATTTGGTGATGAAGAAATGCACACAACAGTTCGACAAAATTGTATGGATTATATTGTAGGTTGAATGATTTTGTAAACGAAAACAAAATTTCATATATTCTTCCAAAAATGTGTGTTTTTTTTCTTGTTCATCTAGGTAAAAAATGCCGATTTTTTTCGTTCTTATATAACCGAAGATTTCGATCATTACGTAACGCGTAAACGACTGCAACATTGCCATGGAAATCATATTGAAATGATTGCTCTTTCAGAATTGTATAATCGACCGATTGAGGTCTATGAATATAGTATAGGTTAATTTGATATATTTGAGTTAATTGAACATTCAACGATGTTTTTTGTTTTCGAACGTTTTCTTTAGAACCTATTAATATTGTACATGGAATGTTTAAAACAGATAATGAACCCATTCGTTTGAGCTATCATTGTGGTATTCATTATAACTCAATAGTTGATCCATGGAGACCTACCGCTGGTCATGGTCTTGGATTTCCTGATCTTGAACCAGGAGTAAACAAAAGAAAAAGTGCTTGACTTGAAAGTCCTTTCATCTTTCTTGTTTCTTATTTAAGCGTGCACAAGAATCACTTATACGAACAGCAGTACGTCAATCAGAAGAAAGTCACATTGAACGTGCGATGCTTGATGATAAAATAGCTGCAACTGATTGGGAAGCTACACAAGACGAACTAATACAACAAGTTGCAAGAGAATCATATTTACAATGGTTATGTGATGCTAATCAACAACATAAAGATAAAACGGTTCGTTTATGCATAATTCACATTTTATTAGTATTCTCTTGATACGCAATATTTTCTGAGGATGTTATTAAAGATGAAAATGCCATGTATGTTATCAGACGTGAGCATAGCATAAAATGCAGTATATGCCGTTTCAATTGATATGTAAGGAGGCATAGTTGAATTTTATTGACTAGCTATCATTTTATTTCAGCAGTTCTATTAGATTTATAAGAATATGAAAAAAAGTCAATAAAATTCTATTTGATTGATTGATATTTTAGACACCATCTTGCAGTTCATTACCAACATCAGCCACGACTCATGAGCGAACTTCAATTATCAATCATGGTAAATCTGAAATTTGGCAGAAAAACATAATCTCTATTCTCAGAAAATTTATTTGTGATTTTTTTAGGAAATTCACCGAAAAATCTATTACCATTACGACTTGATGAACGAAAAGATTGTGAATTCGCCTTACCATTTAATTATGAATGTGATCCTTCATCAAATCCTGGTACGAGTTGTTTTTCATTAAATTTCTATAGTTTATATCAAATTCGCATTTTCAGATCTAGGTGATGATGACGATGATGATTCATTAATGCGACAAGTGCTTGCCATATCACAAATCGAATATGTTGAAACATTAAAAAAACAACAGAAACCTCCGAAAACAGATGATCCCGATGGACCGTCATCCTCGTCAGACACACATCTTTTGTAGAAAAATGTTTTTCTGTGTCTTTTTTTTTTCTTTTTGTTAATTTATATATTCTTCTCTTTCTATCCTACTGATATTTGTTTAAAAAAAATAACACAGAACATAACATATACGAACAGGTAATGTGTGTGATGCACGTTTGAAAAAATTCTTTTTTCATTCTTTTTTCTTGCTCTTTCCTCTTACGTTTATGTCAATTATATCGGTGTGCGTGCTTGTGTATGTTTGGAATTAAACGAGAGGCATATTTCGGATATATCTCTCGATTTCGTTTCAGATAATGTCTAATAAAGAAATAAATAATCTCAAACGTAAATTAAAATCTGATAATCAAGATGATGATAATGATGGTGAGATGTGGTCAAAATTAACACGTGAACAACTAATTGAACGTTGTAAACAATTTGAGAAGCATGTTAAACAATTAAGAAATACAATTGTTAAAAAGACTGAAAACGAACAGAAGGAGAAAAACTCTAAAAAGAATAAACCAATGAGACCATTTGATTTTAGCAAACATTCGAAACGACATATTTTTCTAAAATTTATTTATCTTGGTTGGGAATATCATGTGAGCATTTGAAAAACAAAGCAAATTACTATTGAGATGATAAACCGATAGATGATAAGTTTGTTTTTCTTATTTCAGGGTCTTGTAGTTCAAGAAACGACGTCACAAACAGTAGAAGATTTTCTCTTTGATGCTCTGATTAAAACTCGATTGATTGAAGAACGAGCAACATCTAATTATCATCGTTGTGGACGGACAGATAGAGGTAAGATAATTTTTCTATAAAACAAAATCGAAGGTCATGTATTCATGTTTATCCTCACAAGTTTTATTAGAAATAGAATAACACTATAGACAGAAAAAAGTAACCAGTTGCGTTCAAGGTCTTTTCATTACTGAGAACGATGTTGAGTCAGCCTGATCTTTCTTCATTAGGCAATATGTTTCGACATTTGTTTTCTGTCGTTTTCATTATGAATAAAAGGCTGTGACGTTTTCTATTCGTATCATTTACTGATACCTTTCTTTCGTACAGATAAACCTAAAAGAAACATTAAAAAAATTCGTCCACTACCATCATCGTTTAAATCATACTTCTTCAAACAAATTAATTTTGTGTCACTGTTTTTTTCCTAAACATAATCGATGCAAATCCTAGATGAGATCTGAAAACAAACGATAAATTTCACGTCTAAAAATAGAAACGAGACATTAAATCTATTCCATTTCAAACGATAAAAACATAGACGATTTTGGAACATTGTATATTCTCATGATATACTTCAATTCACTGTTAGGATTTATCAGAAGAATAGTAATACAATAGTTTGTTTTGTTTTCTAGGTGTAAGTGCATTTACACAAGTGATTTCACTCACTGTTCGATCAAAACTTGGTGCAGAAGGGTAGACGACAAAGTTTTTCTTGTTACTCATCTTACTAATAAATAAGACATTGAATTTAGTGTCGAAGAACTCAATTATGTACACATTTTGAATGGCGTTTTACCTAACTCCATACGATGCATAGCATGGGCACCAGTAATCGATGGAAAATCTGCTCGATTCGATTGTATATCAAGAGCCTATCGATATTATTTTCCAAAGTATGAAAATAGATTTTTATTTAGTTAAAATTCATTTTATTGTGTTTTATTCATTATTAATATATGTTAAGAGCGAATCTTGATCTTCGTCGCATGCGTCAAGCATCAGCTGATCTCATCGGTACACATGATTTTCGAAATTTTTGTAAAATAGATATTACAAATACGGAACCGACATTCGTTCGACGTATTGATAATGTAACCGTTGAACAATTAAATATGGACGATAAATTAAACAATTACAATTCTGGGTGCATTTCTTTGAAACCAAAAACAGTTAAAAATATTGTTATGAAGACTTCATTTTCTTTCTAGTTATGAAATGTGTGAATTAATGGTACACGGCTCAGGATTTCTATGGCATCAAATTCGTTGCATTGTTACTATTCTAATCTTAATTGGTCAAGGCAAAGAAGAAATCGATTTAGTTAAACAATTACTTGACATTGAAAAGTATCCATGTACACCAAACTATCAGATAGCATCAGGTAAGATGCTTTCATTGTCATGGCAAATAGACATAGCAAAGTTTCGAATGCTTTTATGTCGCTTGTTTTATTTTACTTGCATTAGAATTACCTCTGGTCTTATTTGATTGTCAATATGATGGAGTCGATTGGATCTGTGATAAAACTATTCTTCGTTTAACCATTTCTCATTTACAACGACACTGGTCTTCATATCAAATTCGTGCTACTATGATTAAATCAATGTTAAACAATCTAGAAAGTCAAATCTGTGATGGGACACAATTGCCAATTTATTGTCAACTATCACTTATTGAAAATGATAGTAATTCATTATTGGGATATAATAATAATAGTCGCAGAAATTATCAGCCAATTTTAACACGTCCAGTACGAGAAAGTGTTGAAGTTAAACTTGAAAAATATCAAAATAAAAGAACTAGATTAGGATTCACCAGTGAAGATAACAAAAATGAAACAAACATATCTGGTGACTATTCGGTTGTTTAATTGTTTTTTCTTTCTACGAATGTTTTATTACTGTTTTCGCTGATAAAATAATATTTGAGATTGATTATCGACTTTTAAATTTATCTATTGATTTGCAATTATAGTATCATCAACTAAATGAAGATACGTATCTCATTGTAAAAATATTTCTGAACTTTTAATTAATCTTTCCGTAGAAATCTTTGAATCATTTTCTATCAGTTTTCATTAAGCAAAGTTACGATTTAGACATCATCATTCCTTTTTTAATGATCTTGTCTGAAAAATGTAAGCATTTATATTTAATTATCGTACGCTTCATTAAGAATACTATTCTGGTAGTTGCACAACAAGTCTGAGTTTTATAAGCAATTAGCGTACGATATTTTACAGTATCTGTTGATGTGCAATTTCTAATGTTTAAAAAATACGAACTATTTTTACGAGGTTTTTCATATATTTTTTTCAGACTTACGTTAGTTGCAAAATTAAATGATATTAATTTTGCACTACGAAGTTTAGTTCAATATCGTAAGATATATGACTAGTTCGGAGCTTGACTAGTTGCTACGAAACAAAATGACTCGTCGAGGAAATTTCGCCAAAGATTCCATCTTCTCACATCGAATAGACGTTTCAAATTATAGTTTCAACAGGTTGACTATGACATTTATTTTCGTACGTATTCAAAGAAAATATAAATTCAATAAAATAAAGAAAAAGTCACACTCTTAAAAACAAGGATGTTAACAATTTTATTCAAACAATCTACTGCTCCTACATGAGAGAAAAAGACTACACTCGTTAATTAGAACAAAATAACTAAATTCTGATACACAAGTTTACCGATGCTGATCTTAAAGAAACATAATCACCATTTGTCATATTTTTCTGACGAATGAGTCCCATCGAACAGCCGATGTTGAAATAAAACGGATATTAAAAGAATTTATTCACAATGAAATTTGTCACTATTATAGAGTAACTTCAGTGTTCGACTAAAAACTGATCCACAGGAAATTAGTTGCTCAATAAATATTGTAGGTTTCATTTTTCTTTGGTAACATTATTTTACGTTGTTTTTGGTGATGAAAACACATCCTCTACTATAGATGAAGCGTTGTCTTAATATATGTATTGACGTGCACGACTATGAGTTCGTTTTTACTTCAATTGAAAAATCAAGTCTTATTCGAAAGCTTCAGATCATCTTTGAATTTCTCGAAGATTGCGCTCATATGAGGAAAGTTTTTCATTGGTACACAGTATAGTTTTATTAAAGATATTTTCTATCATGTTAGATCTTTTTAAGTATTAGTCTTGTGAATGTTCAATACATTCACTATGCTATCAGATTATGAATATGGTTGTTTCACACAAAAGTTCTGTATCATGCATTGTTAAAGTGTCGAATAAAATCATTGATGGGACACCATGGCACGTTGTCATAGTATTTCTTAGTGATATATTTGTAAGACAATACAAGCATTATTATTGCTCATACTGAAATTCGATAGCTAACAAAAGCATCGGTACTAAAAGGAATCCATTGCTGACAAATTTTATTTAGCAAAACAAAATACATTTTTCGTACGGGAAGAGGACGATTTTGAAACATGTTCAAAGTTTTGAAATAAGTTGATTCCGTGTGACAGAAAAATTAGTCGAAGACCGTTTGTATACGATGAGCTCTAGTTATTTATTTATATCATTCGCACATACATATGAATAGAAAAAAAGAGCAACTTTTATACTTGACTATTATTACTATCAGTAATATGACCATTCTGTTCAAACAGTGGATCGGAACTCTATTAAATGGAAAGAAGAACAATTACTCAAAGATAATCTATTTATAATACATTCAATATTCTTACCGGATAATCTTCCCGCTTTGGGAATTTGATGGAAATTTTCATTGCTGCTGCTTCATTCAACTGAATGCCAGCAATACTAAATGAGAAAAACTAGTGGAAGGGAAATCGTATAGAGAAACTGTCTACTCACCTTAATCTCATGTTTCGTCTCATAACATCAACAAAATTATTCTAAGAAGAATAAAAAATTGATAGATTGTCTTTTATGACAAGTGTCAATAAATAGGAAAAAGATTAATGTATACTTTCGATTGTTTTGCTTCATTATTTGCTTTGACAAAAAATTCTAATACTGCAACTATAATAGCCAAAGCTAAGCCACCAATCAATATATAAAATATTCCGGCAACATTCACTAGATTAAGTGCATTGCTTTGTTTCGATTCCTAGCATGATTTTAGAATTAAAGTTGAAATATTGCTTAATTTTATTTTCAAACAAACCTTTGCTGTACCACTGTGACATTCGGATCTATCATACCACCATTTCCTTTTTAAATTATTCAATACGCCATCTTCACTCATTTCAAGTATAGCAATATTAATAGCTTCTCTAGATGAAAAGATACAATTATTTTTTATTTTTGAAACTAAATTAAATGTTTCATCGTTCAGTTTTTGGTGCATTACCGTAATTCTGAGCCAACTGGCGTTGCTATTCCATAACCTTTTGAATCTAAATTCGAACCAATTTTCATCGTATCACAAGGTGCACGTTCATTTGTATATTCATTTTTAGTCGACTTATGAAATGAAACCATGTCATATTGATGTTTAATATTCATCTATTTAACTTACTTCAAGTAGAAATGCATATTTTCCTTTAGATTTTCTAAATATTATTGTACATTGATAGAGAAAGTGTTTCAAGAAAAAGAAAACATAGAAACCATCAGGAAACTTACCGAACTTTACTTATGCCTTCTTCATTACTAGCCACTAAAACATCGTCTCGTTGTTGCATATACGTCCACATACGATTAAAAAGCTTAACATCCGATTTCTCGAAACAAAAGACGACATATAATTTTTAATCAATGCATCAATAAAAAAAGTTACTGCAAAAAATGCTTGTGTTGATCCACCACGTACAATACCATACTTAATATCTGTTTGTCTTGCAAGATCTTCAACACTTTCAATGGGTGTTACCATTCGTTCAACCGTTAGAAAAGCAGCTATAAAAATCGAATTTTAGAGTTTACATGACAAACTATTCTGTTTCTATGAACCTAAATTAGCAGTATATGATGAAACAAGAATCATGGAAAAATACCACCATACACCGGCAACTAGTCGACCTGATATTGATCTAAATGATAGAGAATCAATAGCTAGAAAAAAGAAATTCGTGTTCATCATAATACTAAATCGAACATTTCACAGAATCATGTCTTATAGTTTTAAAAAAACGTCTTTTTCTAATCCATACATCACCTCTAGCCTCGTATGTTGTTTTAATGTACAACTACAGTAAAAACATTTTCTTTGATGTCACTCATACACATATCATGGTAGATACGATACTCTTATATCAGAATAGTTAGAAACAAATCACATAATGTAGTAGGATCACAATAGATGATTTTTGTTAACGTCAGAAATCATTTGACTATATAACTGGGAAAATAAGATAATAGTTCGAAATTTTTCTAAGATAGTCAGTGCTCATCTGAATTTTCATCGTGACCATATAGCTAAGTTTGATTAAAAACCAATGTATCCTTCGAACGAGCTCCCTTATCTGTGACCAAAAGGGTGACGAATAATTTTTGCATTCGACAAATAAAATCTTGTGAAATATAGATCAAAATTGGCTGCAGATTATTTTACCTTGGTATGAAATCTACACCTTGTTGCATAAAAGCCGCCAAAGCAAAGAACAGTGTATTTAATATAGAAAATTTATTTGATAATTGTAATGTTTCTTCATTTTTCATACTCCATTCATACGGTGAAAAACGTGAAACAAGAAAAAGTATAACACTAACGCCAATATATGAAAATGTAACACACATCCATATTTCTTTCGATAACGGTGCCATAAATGAAAAAACACCTTAGAAATTAAAAGGACACAACGATCTATGTAAGTAAAATACTTTTTCCATTAATATTATTTTACCTGGTTTTGTTTTTTCTGGTTTACTTATTAATATACTAATGCCAAGATTCATCCATGGTTTACTGAAATCTACTGCATTTTCTCGTTGACTTGTTATTGTTAATGGTGCAATACCAAGATCAGCTTCATGCCGAACTAATTCTCCGATCATGCCAGTCCATGGCTGATCATCGGCTGGCTTATTACCAAATGAATTGTCTTTTACAATACGAAATTTACATGGAATTCCAAGTTTTTTCTCACATATTAAACGAGCCAAATCAACACAATAACCATACAATTCATCAAATGTAAAATATTGACCAAGTGCATTAGTCGTAGTCATATTTCCAAGAACAGTTTCATTTAGCATTGTAAATGGTTCATCCTAGTAATAGAATAAGAAATCAATAGAAAGCACATGATGTTAAATAAACGATCTACAATAATTGTTGATATAATTCGTTCTGTTCCTTTGTCGAAGTCATGTGCTTGACGACCTTCAAATCCGCGAAGATCGTCTAAAAAAAATTCATCGTGTGCAAAATTGCCAATCTAAAATATTTAGGAAAAAAAAGAATGCAATTGCACCGTGTTTTTCTTTTTCCTTGAATATAGTCAATTTACTTTTCTTGGCAATCTATTCATAGTTACTTGATATATGTTTAATGTATAATTAATACGTTCACCATATTCATTAAATGCTACATGACCCGAATATCCAGCAAATGAAAGCTAGAAAAATATTCGACAAACAAAAACACGCTTAATAAAACCCTTGGTTCTTTTTTGTTCCAAATAAAATCATACTGATTTCATGATATTGAATAATTCTTCATCGAATGATTCATATTGTCGTTGACTTTCTTTTGTTCTACATGCAATTTTTAATTGCTCGAACGAATCATTTTTCGAATTAGAATCAAGAATTTTTGCACGAGTTTGATTGTCAAGTAACATAATTGCTCGCATATATAATGACAAAGCATCAGATAATGCTTTCTTTTCGAACTGCAACGTAGAAAAAGACACAAAAGATGAAGTTAGCTATTAGTTTCATTCAACAAAGTCAATTCTATACCGATGGTAAAGATAATCGATCGACTACTGAACCGTCTGATGATTGATTTATCATGAGATGCGAGCTTGGCAAAAAGTATGTTACATTCACACCACCGTAACGAAAAGTTCGCATGTCAATTCGATTAGCTTCCTGAAATATAATCACATAACGTATATAAAATATCTTGCGTCGTGGTTTTCATTTTTACTTACAAGACTCATTAGTATGTAATGATAATGAGGCGTTGTCATTGCATGATTTCGAATCTAAATTTCAGATTATAAACTTATACATTGATTCAGAATATTTCGCATAAATATTTCTTTTCAATAATTCATTCACTATAGGTAACTCGAAGTCCATATCTAGACTTTGACAACAAAAACTTTCTGCGTTATTTCCATTGAAATCTATTCAACACCTGCATGCAAGCACTTTCTCTATCTGATATAGACATCAAGTTTTAGAACATATATTGTAAGTCAAAAATATTCTTTGAAAACGAGAGATTTTTCGATTGATGACATCAATTCTATTTCGAACTTGAATTCATCATAACTTAAATAGTCAATCGAATTTTGAATTAGAAATTTAGAACAATTTCAAATCGAAATTCGACTAACTCAAAGCACGATATTATCTTTCTTTGATATAGGGTCTTGTTGTGTCATTTTTCTATGTGAAATGCTTTCGTCACGTATTCCATTACAATGATTTAATTTTCCATTTATAATTCAGATGAAAGCTCTTCTTTTTGCCAATTTTTGAAAGACATGTATGACTATAACAATGCCCTATGATTTTTCCTTCCTTTTGTAGCGATACGCCCTACTCTTGAATAAATCGTATGAGAACAAGCAAGCTAAAATTATCCATCTTCTCAGCTGAAATAGTATCGATCTACTCTAAATGCTTTATTATTATTCGATTGGCTCTTCAGAGAACGATACTAATGCGTTCAGCTTAATTTGAGAAAATTACACTCAAGTCCAAAGAACGATGATGGGGAGTATCGAAAGCTCTCGTGCTTTTTGAGTGCTGCTCTATGAATTCTAATAAGAATAATCGAGCTTTCTATCAAGAGAAACGATATAATTGCATTTAGCATAAAGAATTAAGCTGGCGGATGCATCTAGTTTAGAAAATTTAGAGACGATTTTCATACTACGGATGATATTTTATCTCGATTTTTCTTGAGGTTTTACCAACAGCAGACAGTCAATCTTAATATCACTTTTAATATACACTGATCAATGAGCCATTTTCATGGGTTTTTTAAAAATCTTGCAGTAACTTTTCATCACCGTAGTTGACGTTTTATCTGATGACATTTTTCATCATAAATTTTGTTGGGAAATATAATTAACCTGATCGAAGGACATCAAATGTTAACGAACACCAATATTCGATACTCATTGTTTATGTACGTTTGACTGCAACATTCTGTCATCAAACTAAACTCAACGCACTGCATGGTATCTGTTTGAAGAGTCTATCGAATGTTTTTTAGTACACCATAAAAAGTTATTGCGTTTACAATGCGAAGGAAGACGACTTCTATTATAATTATTCTTGTAATAGTTTTTTTGTCATCACGAACCAATTTCATCTGCAGAAAAAAACACTAATTTATTCTACTTCTACATAGGCCATTCCACAGAGAAAAGAAATAGTTTTCATTTGATTTATATTTCATATTAAATTAGTTGAAGACGTGAGGAAATCTTTTCATTTAGAAACATTCCAAAAATAATATCGATTAAGAACTGATCGTATACGTTGAAAGAATGACAACGAACATTTGAATTGACACAACATAAAATAATAAACTGAATATAAAATGGGAACTTAATGTCAGTCTTATGTTCATGTTTTTATCAATATTATATTGTATAGTTGAACAGCTGTATCATATTTCATGGTATATTTACTATTAGAGAAAACACGAACAAAGTTTTTTTTTCAAATTTTCTATACAATATTGCTTTGTCTTAGCTGATTGTGACTTTCAATTGACTGAAGATTTTTATATCTCAATGGAAAATTGAGAAAAATAATAAATTTCACTTTCAATCTGATACAATGAATCATGACATTGGTTTAATCTTACTTGAATCAATAATTTAATATAACTATTGATATTGTTCAAGTCAAGCACAATGTATAGTTCTTCTTTTGAACCTCGATCTTTAATTTCAATACTTTGAAGTAAATTTTCTGTGTGGTTAGAGTTTGTAATATCAATTATTTGACGACCTTGAATATCTAAAACATCATAACTTTTTTCACGTGCTTGTGCTACTATTAGTGTTTGAAAACGTTCAAATGCTTCATTGCCTTCCATAATATAAAATAATTTTGTTATTTTATAACGTCTTATAAATGCTACTAAGATAGGTAAAAGATCAATTTTCATTGTCAAATGATAGAACTTATTTGATAAATATAATTCATGTTTATTATAATTGAAATAATTTAATGATATCATCGAAATACGTAAACGAGTCATAAATATTTCAAGTAAATGTGTTTTAGAATTATCAATACTTGATATTGAACCAATGGCACCGGATTCAAGGCGATTACAAACTGTAAGAGAAAAATAAAGATTCACGACGCTATTCTTTATATGTATCAAAGTTCTTACTTTGATGAATACTCGAATAGATATTTGAATCCTGAAAAGAATATATTCACATTTATTTATAAGGTTAATAATGTTACTAATACATACGCTAACATTTTCATAAACCGACTGAAAACTATATTGATTGACAGGCCAAAAGAACGTATCTGTTAAGTTTATAGCTGCTGATAAAGCTTCTCGAAAAGCATCAATATTTGTATCATTTGATGATTTTTCATCCACAAACCAACCTTCAATGTAAATTGTTTTTCTAGAGACAGATTATGTATTCAAATTTGAAATGTTTACCTAGAGGAATATGGATTTGACTGTGAACAGAAATGACAAGAAAAACATGTATTATCTGGTGAATCATGTTGTGATGACATATGAAATCGTTATAGAAAATAGTTCCAACGGATCGAAGAAAGAAGAAAGAACAAAAAAAAAGATGAGACAAGATAGTTTTCATGTTGTTCCAGTGTCGTTATGTACGAGACTTCTTTTTTTATATTATAGTTTCGATGACTGAGTGATTCGATTATCGAAAGATTTAATCATGACAATGAAGAAAAAAAAAAGAGATGAGCGGAGACGAAGCGGAAAAAGAAATGGTGAGTACCATGTTGAGGAATGAACATGCCCATGCTATACTCGATTGATCAATCATATGGGAACATGAAGATATATCATTTTGTCAGACTAAATACTAAATTTGTATCAGCTTTAGGAGATAAATATTAGTACGTACCATTATCAAAAAGAAAATTTCTTCTGTCAAAAACATATTGAATTTAAAAAACAATATATAAAAATATTTTTTCAAGTAAATTTTTCAAGGTATGGTTTTTGTTCATTCAATCACATGCTGAAAAACAACTAGCCTATCCATCAAACATTCGAATATTCTTTAGAATATTGCATTAATATCCTATGCACATACATGTAACTATAAACTAAAATGATACGCATGAATTTACTAACCATCAGTTCACATGCACTTGGAATCATGGCTCAGAGGTGCGTTAGAAAAAAAAACAATTAGCGTAAATAGACACTCATAGAACTGTCTCTGTCGGTTATACTATTGCTGCATTAGTAATCACAGTTACTTTTTCTTGAGCTTACGACAGCTTCATACAAAATTTTCAAAGGTTTTGGATCAATAAAAAATGTTGTATTTTACATGGAAATGAAACAATCGTTAACTGAATGTGATTTCATGAAGTTTCGGTATGAATATTCGTGTCAATGTTTCAAACAGTTTAATAATGCATAACACCATCTCTTGTAAGAATATTAATAAAAATATTGGAACATAATATTTAATTTTTTCGAAAAGGATGGGGGAGAATTGTAAGTTTTTCTGTTAAACCGATGAACAGATTCAATATGAAAATAATATGAACAACACGTATGTATATATCGTCATCGTTTCATCGAATGATGTGATGAACCATAGTTTAAAAAGAATAATTTTCATATTCTAAACAGTTTACACATGTGTGACTATTCAAAAATATATAGAGTATCTACAAGTGAAAAGTATGAAAAAGAATAGCTTTCCATTTGCTTTCTTGATGCTTTAGAATTAGCTTGAACAAAGAACGACAACAAATACCTAACAATAACTGTTTCAAAAATGATGGATGGTATTCCTTAAAGATTTGACGATTTGATAAAAAGTGTTTGATAACAAACAAATAGATGATTCTCATGCAAAAGTTTTTCTGTGGCCAATTTTATATGTGCATCAGTCAAATCGAATGTTTTCTGTATATTTATAAAAATATTACTGACTAATTTCGAAAATCTGAACAATAGTTTTCTTTATTTATATTATAATATTAACAAAAGAAGATGCCAGCCATTATTATTTCTTTGTAGTCACGAGTACGAATATTCAAACATTCCATAGATAGATCGAATGAAAACAGCGTTCTTTCTTGGAATATGAATTAATTTTTGTTGAAGTTCAGATATTATGAAGCATTCTGTATGATTATCAAGTTAGTATAGAAAAAAATTAGAAAGCTCTAAAATCAAGAACCAGTATCGTAACACGAACTAATCGTCATTGAGATCTGCTACTAGAGAACTTTCGAAACAGATACGTAATCTCACGAGAATTTTCTAGAAGAAATTTAATAGAACCCATCACAATTATTTTGGGACAGATCATTGTTACAAAACACTGATATTTATTTTTCTAACAAATATTTTTATTGTCAAGATATAATCTTCATTATATTCAATTTGATTTATAACGAGTTTCACACTACAGATAACTAAGAAAATGGTCTTTCGAACAATGTGCATCTATTGATAATGGCTCAATCTGCTTGACGTTATCCTCTATGACAAGACTTCATGAACATACTATTTTCCATATCAACACTTAATCATATACCTAATAATTATTAACAACCTGTCACGAATATTCTTTAGAATCGACAAGCTTTATAATGATATGTATTTCATAGAGTCAATTATTTTGCTATAAAATAAAATGATCAGCAATTGTAACTATGAAACATTTATTCACAAGATATTGTAAGACATTGAGTCGATTTTCGTCTAGATAAATTGCATTAGAAATTCCAGTCTGAGTATTCATAATTGATTATGTTTACAAGTTCACATAGAGATACTTACAATAGATTACGGATTATTTAAAGTGCTTGAAACTTCTATTTATTTTAATAAATATTACGACAGAAAAGTATTTGGTATTAAATCATTTTTAGAATTTATCCCAACTGCATTTGCACATCAATGGTGTAATTTTCGTAAGTTTTAATGTTGTGTTTACTTGAGTTATATTTATTTCGTACATGATAAATGACAAAAAAGAGAGTAGAAAAGAAAAAACAATAAGTTTATAAGGAAATTCCATTGAAAATCTGATCTGGTATAGAAGAGGACATTCATACATGTGTATTAATGATATTGAGAAAATCCAAACATACAGACAAAGAAAATTAAAAGGGAAATTTTCATAATTAGTAAAAGATGATCATCAGAATAAGTTGAAGAGGATAAGTAGCCATATTCTAATACGTAAGTTTTGAAAACTTCTATATTATCGTATTATAGTATTAAAAAAATGGCAAAACTTAACATATTCTTATGATCTATGTGTACAATTTTAGAAAATACTGAGGATTTTTGGAGCATATAATACATGTATTTACTAATTCTTTGCATAAGATACACAATGATAAATGTAAACACGGATAGGCTACAAATTGTGTAGGCTCGGTAAAACACCATTGACAATTGTTTCCACTATCTGAAGAAGAAAAAAACAGAATATTTTAAATGGTAATGCATGGTCTATTCAAAAAGCATGTAGCATTGAAAATTACTTGCATATGTTGTCTCATTTAATTCAGGTAAGATTTTCGCATACTGGCAACGAGGAAATTGACGACGATGTTGAGCAAGGATTTCGTTCGATGCATAATGGCTTATATTATCGATAAAACCTTGACAATGGTAGCACTGTATGCGATTTTCTTTTTGACAATAGTAAAATCCACATCTGACCAATTCTTCCTTAGTTGATAGTGGTTCACCTCTATAATTATCAAATGATGCATTTCGTGTCGGAGGCTCTCTATAAATCGAATCAGATGGTAAAATAAGGCTCGAACTGGTTGAAGTCATAATTTCAGGTATTGTTTCTTTTGTGCACACTTCGAATATATATTTAGTGGTTACCGAGCTCGGATGCATTGGATTTGAAGAAAGAATGAAAGGACAGTTAGACGATGACGAACGATGAACATTCAAAGGATTATCATTAGAATTCCAATTATTATGTTCTGTATCACAATATAAACATGTCGTATAGTCGATTCCTTTGGTTGTATTAAGACAAAAACCGGCATTTCTCATTTCAAGTCGAGTTGGAGATATGTGAGGCCAATCTCTCAATGAATGTTCACGTTGAATTGTTCTCTCAATGTGTTCAGTACCATCAAATACCATATCTATTCAAGAGAACAGGGATTCAATAAACATTGTCTAAAATACAGTCCTGTAAGGATATGAATTTCGTTACCCTAACCTGTCCTACATTTTTCTTCACACCCTAGCCCTACCCTATCCTAGGGTAGGGTATGGTGTGGAGTAGGACTGCAGCTGTCTAGTCTAAAATATTGCATACATATTTTCAAGGATAAATAAGAAATCGAGACAGGTTGCGTTATCCCTTGATTACTTAAATTGCCATTACTAGACTATTTAATATATTTCATTTTAAATACAGCCGTTATCACTAGTTCTAGCTGATGAATTATATGTAAATATTCAAGCTATCTTTTTCTATGGTTCTACTAAATTAGATTACTACTGAGAAATTTTCTTCCAAGTCATGCATCATATTAAACTTTACAGTAGGATCCCTTTTTAATAAGATTCAATTGGCATTTTGAATAAACCGATGCCATGCCATGTGAATTATAGAATAAATCTGATGGGCAACTGGTTATTGTATTTTCATTAAGCCAACTGTATTCTCTCGTAAAATTTAAAAAATTGATTTTCATTTACAGAATCCCATCGCTTGCAAAGAGAATTTCAAGTAAAGATCGATGCAAGTCATTTATCATTGTTCACTCGATAATTTGAAAATAACATTTTACACATTATGACAAAAATATTTCTATCCATGCCTTATTTTTAAAAGTGAATATTCTCTCCAATTCGTGATTATTAATGAAAGCAAACTACACTTTCAATTGTGTAGTAAACGTATGCGCACTAAATTTGCTAGTTTTTCAACTAATCGGGAGTATCCACGCTTATATATATATCACCGAATAGGCTAAATCATGAAACATGTTTCTTATGTAGAAACTTGAAATTTGATAACGAGACTGTGCAGGATTAATAAGAAATACATGATATCACATTTTTGTTGACCAATAAAATCAAATAAGTTGCAATATGATTGATGATTATAAGCGCACTTACGTGATCGTTTTTCTTGTTCATTGATTCGCTTTATTGCTAAACTAGGTATGATGATGTTTTCCTTTTTACCATCAATGCATCGGATTTGCTTTTGAAGAATCAAACAAGCAATAAATAGATCGTGTTGATGTACAAATGCATGCACTAGAAATATGTTCACATGATATGACACCGAACGTTTCCTTCATTCACATACGCTTTATTCTTAGTTGATCTTCCCAACATCGTTTTACAATCATTAATTTAACATTTCGCTTTAATAAACATTGTGACATCGATAAATTCAAACAAGCATAAACTAAGTAGCTAAATGAACTTTTATCAACCGTTTTTAATTGATGATTGCTCATAGTTTTTGAGAAAGAATTCAACTGGTAACGATGACTGATTCTTTCTTTCAATTCACTTGCTAAAACACTTCCTGCAAAAAAGCAAAACAACTTTGATTTCATAAAAAAAGACTAAGTTTCTAAACAGTACTTATTTGTGCTTTTTTGGCTTCTTGAATTCTTCTATACAGCTCTGCACCACACAATTGTTTCGCATATGCACAATTTGGAAACCATCGAGCATGTTTAACTTTTGGATTATCATTTTCGCCCCAATTCTTTAATGATCCATCGCAATAAAAACAGGTTACAATAGTTTTCGTGCCAGTGTAAAAGAAGCCTGCTGTCACGAGATCATCAACAGATGGTGAATTTTCGTTCGGCCATGTCGAAAATGACTCGTGACGCTTCGGAATTTCGATAAAATTCGGATGACAGGCAGCAGCAAACACGATTTCATCGCATCGAAATGAATCCGTGCTACTCCTCACCGATGAGTAATCATCTTTTGAATTATCATTGATGCTCCGAATCGTGTCGGGTGGTTGGCCCTTCAAAAGACTAATGACATACGGGCATGTCGGTGACAGTGTTCTATGTACTTTCCAAGGATCATCACCGTTTGGATCCCACTGTTGACAAATAAGATTACAATACAAACAAATGACGCGATCACCAACATTACAAACAAAGAAGCCCGATTCAATCATTGGTACCCGGAGAGTAAATAATCCATGAGGCCAATGAGAAAACGTACGCCGTCGTATTTGTTGAAGTGAATCCGTTTCATGTAATATAGTCCGCGTAGATTGAGAGCTCGTTCTCCTAGTTGTTTTGTCTTCAGAAGGATCCAATTTTCCACTTTGGTGCGATGTATTTTCCATTAAAAATATGAGTGAAGAGTATCTGAAAAATTAGATTTCTTGAGAATGAGTCCTGAATATTTTAGTTTTTTTAGAAAAGTAAAGAACTTTTTTTGTATAATGATGCATTTCGTATCCTTGCAACCGTCCCCTCCCCCAGGTTCACTATTTAATGAAGATTTTAATGGATTTATATCGTCATAATTTACTGCTTGTCGAAATGAACTTGAGTCATGGCGATGATAAATCCAAAATTTCTATGATTATATTTTCATACTGAACGATTGATGGCGAACAGTCTCCAATACAAATAACACAGAACTTAATACTACTCATCCAAAATTTGATTTTCAATACCTCTCTATGACAGACTAGTTCAGTTAAGTGATATATTTTTTTATGGGGGACTGATAGATTTTATATGTTTCGATTGGATGATTAAAAAACATTTCATACATAGGTAAAGAATATGAAGCTGGAAAAAACTAAGAAAATACACAACACGAGAAATTATTTTTCTTTTTCTTTTCTTTGCAAACGCCTTCACAATTGATTATTCATCGATAAATGTATTTCTGTTGTCTACTAGAAAAATTTTTTGTAGGAGAAGAAGAACATTACATTTTTGTTTCGCAAGTTTGTTCTTGTATTTTTTCGTTGGTTTACGTGACGCAAGACTAAGCAAAGGCGGATTATATTACTTGAAAGCAGAAAATAAAAATATCTGAATGACAGAGATTCGTAGCTCACTTTGTAGATGTTATTTAGCGCCTATATGATTTCAAATTACACATTTTAATGATGTATTGTGTGATGTAAAGAGAAACTTGAGAGCAATACATCACGATGGGAAAGTTGCAAAGCATCGAAAAACAAGAATATTAAAAAGAAAATGTTGAAAAAGCTAAATATCGAAATGCTAAATGTTCAATACGATTAGGGAAGTTTCCAATACGGTCTTTTCTTTTGATCTTCTTGAGTAATAAGTGAATGTAGATATAAACACGCAAAGCGAAATGTCCCACTCACATTCGAACACGAAAACATAGACTCAAGCGTGATCCTGAGTCATGAAGGGGAAAAAAATAACTTATTTTCGAGTATGAAAAAACTTTTCCCACAATCATGCCAGAGAACGAATAAGCTATATTTATGAATCATACTTTTTGTTTAGTTCAAATCAGAAAATTTTCTGTATCTGTTGCCATCTGGACATAGTGCGTAGTCGAGATGTTACTTTTCCAGACTGGGGATTACTCGGTTTTTCCATGTAACCTATACGACCACCACTTCCTACAAAATAAATACGAAGAACGAGCATATGATGAAAAAAATATTTTGATTGGCCCTCTTTATTTTAGATGAATAAATTTGTGCAATAATGCATGTTGGAAATTCAGTAAGTTGCTTTTTATTGTGCACCATCATATGTTGACTTCTTTCTCTCCAGCTGATGTAGAAACCTTTTCGATTGCTTTTTTTCGAATACGCCGAATATTTTCTAAGCCATAGTCCTTCATTTCAATAGTTTGCTACTGTTTATCCAATTATTGAATAAGTATTCGAATTTAGATACTGCCGGCGTCTATTTCTGTTGTATGGATGAACAAACGCAAAATGATTACGAACCAACATGTGTCCATACTTCTGGGTTTACTTATAAGGATTCATTTGAAGGCGAAGTGATGATACCAGAAGCTAATCTTTGTATTGCTTGCATGAAAAGTCGTCGAGCACTCGCTTTTGTACCTTGTGCACACTTTGTCTCCTGTGTAACATGTGGACACAGTTCCAAAGAATGTCCAGTGTGTCAAACTAAAATCATGGCTTATTTAAGAATTTACGAATAACTCTACGATCGCTTATAGAATACGAATATTCAATTAGAACACACGAGTATCATACCAGTCTATTTTTCTTTGGTTAACTTATTAAATAAGTTTTTGAATAAAAATTAGCTTTCTAAGCTAAGATCAGAGGTTCTAGAAACAAGAGTACTAATTAATTATTTATCTGTTTCTCAAATAGTATCCAAATCATCAGTAAAGTTTGAATAGAAATATGGCATGCCTGCCGCAGATCATCATACAGCTGTGAGGGGTTGAGCGCTGTTCCTTCTTGACAACAAAACTGATTCTGATATTCTATGAAGTAACTATTTAGAATGGTTAGCGATCAAATTGTTGATAAAATAATTAATTTTAAGCACCTGTTATCTCCAGCGTTTATTGTTTGCATCCTGAAGTAATAGACATAAAATAGTATTTGAGAATTATACAGTTTTAGCGATATTAAATAGAAAATCAGAAGATTCGGAAAAGATTATTTGCTTAATTTCAAAGAACTATGACTAAACTATAAAAAAACAACCTTAAACAAGAAACAGATAATCTATGAATATTTAAATTACTACAGTTATTTCTGTTGACATTCAGCAGTAACCATTATACAATAAGAACAAGCAAATGATATTTATTGACAGTTGAACAATTTGATATAAAAAAAGAGTTGCTACAAATAGTGTCAAAATTTAAACGAAATTCAAGGAGCATTTCAATGATTTAACCTTTTCTGGCTGGATGGTACCGAATGGGCACATTTTGAAATTGTTTAATCAGAAACTGTTTCAAACTAGCGTTGAATATCGTTCCGATATCATGATAATTAAGGGCAACAATGTCACAATTTATTCACCTTTCATTCAAGATAAATGCACTTTGCTTTCTCAAAGCAGCATCATGAGAGCTGAGTGCCATGGAGAATCTCCACAGTCAGAACTATCACTATTTCGAACATCTAATAAAAGTCGATATTCGAAGTACCAACTGCGAAACTTTTGTTGATAGATTCTGTTTCCGTCACTACTAATGACAGTGTTTCAATAATGAATTATGTAAGAAAAAACAAGAATGCTACGTTTTGGTCACATCCGGACGTAACGGTGCAAGCATATAAAAAATTGATCTTTTTCCTACCTAAAGAAGTTTGATGCTTTATACTTTTTCTTGATTCATACCTTGAAACTTGAAAAAAGATTATGTTTCTACCTATTCCATCAATGCCTCCACTGAGTTATCGTTAGAATGTCGTGAAACAGCACGGACCAATACAAAATTTTGCCTGTTTTCTTGAGATAAGACCTAGAATTTAGAGAAGTTCTGATATATTTCGAAACATTCAGCAGTGATTGTCAATGATAAGATATAATTTAGTTCGAAAACTCCCAGAGCTGCTCTAAATTCTGAGTCTTATCTCAAGAAAACAGGTAAATTTTGCATAGCTCTGTGATGTTTCACGACATTCTAGCGTTAACTCAGTCGAAGTATTGAGGGAAGAGGCAGAAACATAATCTTTGTTATAGTTTCAAAGTATGGATTTAGAAAAAGCATAAAGCATCAAAACCATTTAGGTAGAAAAAAGATCAATTTTTAATATGTTTCTATCGTTAAGGCCGGATGTGACCAAAAGGTAGCACTAACGTAAGTCGTTTTGTGACTCACCATCTTCCAAGAATCGAATACTAGATTTTCGATATCCACGCAATGACTCAAGTCTTAATGCAACGGAAAAGATTCTTTTGCACTCGTTTTTCTAGTAGTCGATCAGAAAAGGTTAAATCAACAAAATCATACTGGCCAGGAAAACTAGCACACATATTAGAATACGTTCTTCTACAATCGATACAACTGTGTGAAGATGGATAGATTTCTTGATAATATTGTGTTATCAAAAATGAAAATAATTTGATAATACATGAAAAATGTGCATGCACTACAGAAGAACTTCATATATTATCGGGTCTTCATATTCTTCAATGATCCAACTGTCATATATTATCGGACTGATCAAACAAATGTTTCACATCTGTCTGTAAATTAGAAACGAAACAATATAAATAAACATTAATACCAGTTCTGTAGTATACGGAGCACGAGAAAATGGTGAATAAGAAAATATTCTGATCCTTTGGTAAATTTTTCTTTCCATTGATGTAACCACATCGAAAAAAGTCATTTATATAGATATACAACAAAAATTAATAATGTAAGTCGAAAATTGCATGAGTACCATAGAGAGCTAAAATGCACATGTAATCAATAAGCATTAATATCATTACATGTATATTCACAGCGTTGTATGTTGCCAACTGTCATCGTGTTCACTTGCTAGATAGAGTCAACGACAGAAAATGATATAATCTAAACTGGTCATTTATGACTGAATAATCTTCTCTAGTTCGTATCGTGATCGTTCTATTTTCTTGTTGTTTATTGAAAAATGGTGATTATATTCGTCAATCATTCGATAAACAAGAAAAATTATCCGCAACGACGTTTCTTGAGATCAAGACACATGAAAGAGAAATGTGAAAAAAACCAATATACACACATGAGTTCGTTTTATTGAGAGTGAATCTCGTATATCTGTGAGATGAATAATCAAGTCACTTAAATATTGACTCTTTATTTTCTGAATGGGATGAAACTTGAAACGTTTGAGAGAAAATTTTACAGATACGCAATCAAATTTTTCCCATTACAATACAAGATGGATATCATTGAAATTCAGGAATATGTAGATCTGAATAGAGTCTGCAGCCACCTGGACTATGATTCAGATCCAAAGCTCAGTTTTTGAGGAACTCGAGTTGATTCTACTTTTGAACACGAATCTTTCTAGGTAACGTCTTCAATAACGACAGATTAGTGTGCTCTAAAGTTTTTCGGACAACGAATTAATAGTTTGACTCTTGATCGTTCATTTCGTATACGTTGAGAGTGTATAAGAGTCGTAAAAGATCCTATCTTCTCAAACCTGTTGAGCCCAAGTCCAATTCCTGGTTCAGAATTTTATACTAGTTTTTGCTTTCAGATTAGGTGAAATCCAGTGAAAATATGAACCAGCAGTTTTCTTAAGACGGAACCGACAAAACTTCGTAGTGTTCGGAAATGTCGGTGAACAAACAAGCATGTGATCTATGCATGTTAGAATAGGACCAGATAATCACAAAAGTACTCACCATGTTCATCCTACAAAACAGCATGTGAAATTTCCTTGAATATCGCTTTTTTTGTTAGTCTCAAAAATGACTCATCGAGTAGAACTTCAGAAATCGTTACGAAATAGAGCCATGTAGACGGATAAATTTTGATTTTACCATTCACTCTCTCTTTAAATTTTCACTACGACATCTACTTGCCGATGAACATGATGAAATATTTATGTTCAATAATTTATATAAATTATTGAAAATATGAATAAGGCTATGTAATCGTCAAGTGAAACGTTTTAGTTATGATATTAAAGTTCAAATGTTATGGAAAAACTTCAGTAAATTCTTTTCTCCCTTGAAAATACTAGTCATTAGATGTAGATTCGAACAAAAGCCTCGATATCTCGTCGACAAACTGGACACAGACGAATAGAGTGACCACAATCCATACAACTAATCAGGTGCCCACATGGAATGCAAGCTAAACGTTTTTCCTGCTTCAAGCATAGAACGCAAATATTTGACGAGGTGAAACCATCTATTTGATTGTTAACACCAGCAGTGGCTATTGTAGCTGATGGTGGCTTTTTCATATCTTGTTCAGAAACTGAAGATATTGGTAGATTCAGATTATCTTTTCTAGATTCCAACGGTGTTGACATTTCAACATCTGTGTCTTTGTACGAATTCATCACAACGGATTCGTTGTTTGCTTGTTCACATGTGCTTATGTCTACAAAAGTATCAAAATCAATACTCTAGTATTTGATAATTCTTGAAAATACCTGTCTGTGGTGTTTCACGAGTCTTCCTCATAGCTACAGATGGAATAGTTATGTTTTCCTTTTTACCATCAATGCATTGGATTTGCTTTTGAAGAATTATACAAGCTACTAACAGATCGCAGTCATCGAAGAAGTCATCCTCTAAGATTTAAAAAACAAACATTTGTTTTATTATGTGATTCAATCAGAGATTCGTTTATCTACTTTTTATTCGTAATTGATCTTCGAAGCAACGTTTGATAATGGAGACTTTAAAGTTTCGATTGAGTAAAGATTGTGAAATCAATAAATCAAGTCGTGCAGCAACAAATCTGGATAACATACTTTCATCTTGTATGTTCAGCTGCCCTTTATTCAAACTGCTACTCACCGTTACATTGGGTTGGTTTGATTCATTTATTCGACCTTGTTCTAGATAGAACAATCCACAAGTACTTATTTATAGTTTGTTAAACAAACTAATAACAAACCTTGTTGCATATTTTTTGATTCTTGAATTCTTCTATACAGCTCTGCACCACACAATTGTTTCGCATATGCACAATGTGGAAACCATCGAGCATGTTCAATCGTTGGATTATCATTTTCGTCCCAATTCTTTAATGATCCATTACAATAAAAACAGGTTACAATAGTTTTCGTGCCAGTGTAGAAGAAGCCTGCTGTCACGAGATCATCAACAGATGGTGAATTTTCGTTCGGCCATGTCGAAAATGACTCGTGACGCTTCGGAATTTCGATAAAATTCGGATGACAGGCAGCAGTGAACACGATTTCATCGCATCGAAATGAATCCGTGCTACTCCTCACCGATGAGTAATCATCTTTTGAATTATCATTGATAATTAGAATCGAGCTGGTTTGTTGACGCTTCAACAGAGCAAGAACGTATGGACATGTCCGTGAGAGCGTTCTATGTACTTCCCAAGGATCGTCACCCTTTGGATCCCACTGTTGACAAATAAGATTGCAATACAAACAAATGACACGATCACCAACACTACAACTGAAGAAGCCCGCTTCGATCATTTGCGTACGTGAAATGGATGTTCGTTGTGACCAATGCGAAAAAGTTCGTTTTCTTATTTGTTTAAGTGTATCAACTTCTAGAAATGGTGGCGGCTGAAAAATCACATGTGCTGTTTTCAATTTCAGACGTTTAGATGGATTTTCACTTTCTATGTTGTCTACCTTGTCCGGAATATCATTTATCTTAGCAGGTAAAAGTATTCTTTGATTAGGTAGTATCAAATTAACAAAGGGACATGTTGGGCTGAGTTGCGCGTGTACGGTGAACGGTACCATATCCGACGTCCATTTAGATACTTCCAGTCCACATTCCTTACACTTAGCTGTATCTCCATCGCCCGTGTAGTGTAATCCAGCGGAATTCATCGCTATAGTAGAATGTACACCTTGTCTCTCCAGCAGAGCTCGACATACATTCAGAACTTGAAGCACTATATCGGAAGACAAATATTTTATAATCAACGTTACAGCCTCACTGCTTGTTTTTTGCATCGTTCAATGTAAACGATATAGTATTTAACAATATATTCAGTTTCGATGCTAGTATATTTCTACAAGAGACATACTTTGCATTTTAATTTTATTGGTCATAAATAATGATTTCTATGACATGTATTATTCATGTGTGAGGACTTGCATTTGTTTCTGTTTATAGTTTTGATAGATGATATTTACGTGATCAGATTCATTTTTTGTTACATAATACAGTCGCTCCAAAATACTCTCAGTATTAAAGAAATGATGGAAATCGAATGCATGGCAAGTGCGATGTATGTTTGTCTATAGATAACTGATCAAGTAGAATGAAGGAGCTCAGCTTACTTGAAAAAAAAAGATGCATAGTACTTTTTAAACCTTTTCTAAGTAAATAATGTGGATTAGCCGTTTCCAACTATATATATGTATACGTACTATTCACTCCTAAAAACGTTACGTCATCCTAAAATTAAAAATTTTTCTTTTTTGACCTTATCATTGTTTTCTGCCGCCTTCCTTTATTACTACTACATCACCGGGTTTTTTCCAAGTAGAAGAAAAAAACCCTGTTATTGGATGAGGTGTTTGTAAGGAAGAAAAACACATCACGATTATTTTTTCTTTTGTGAAAGCAATCGATACCTAGATCGGTTGAAAAAATAAAAAATCTAGACCAACACTTGACTAAGTAGGAAATCGCAGAAAAAAGAAAACATCAACAAAAATGGCTTAATTTCTTATTAGAAATTCTTCTGTAAATTGGATGGTAAGCATAGATTGATTCAGCTATATTTGTCAAAATCAAAGAAAAATTCAGTGACGGATGTTGAAAGATAGAAACACAAAATATATGAAGATATTCTCTTGCTTCAATTTTATTATTCGCGTTTAAGCAGTTACAAGAATGATAAGAAGATTACATAAGGCTAGATGTATTTTAACGCATCACAAAATGCTAAAATACGCCGTAAATGTTCTGTAGTTAGCTATAATATGATTTTCATTCGACACCAGTTATCTAATGACATTGTATCACGACTACACTCTAAAAAAATAAGTTTTTTTAGCAAACCCACGAAAAAGGTTTAGTAGATTTGAAAAGCATCCGCTTGTCTCCAAAGGCTTGAAAAACGATTCTTTAGTTCTACGAAATCTTTAAAAGATCTTCCCTAGGGCACACGAGAAGAACATTCTCCTATGAAACCTTTTTATAAGTTCTGCACACCAAAACAAGGTCTCGCAAGAAAATCCCAAATATTTTGGGTTTCACCCAAGGCGAAATTTTTTTTTGATCGTCTTTACCTGTGCAAAAAACTGAGTTATTTTGAGCGTAAAACTGCAAAAAAACCTATAAACAATTCTTCAATAACAGAAACGCTTGGATAATAACTCAAGCGCATGTGCAGGAATATCAAGAGATAGAATAAGAAGTTCACGAGCTTGAGCTCGTCAACAGGACTCAAGTCTTGCCTCAAGATTTGTCCATATCGCATTACTTTCTTGATGAAGATTCTCATGTATCTCCTGCCCAGACCAAAATAAGTTCGACTAGTGGCATATTCAATTGCAATAGTTGAGTACGAAGCCATTGGGATTTATCAAAAAACCATTAAATTTTAATAATAAACTCTAAAGGTTTCGCATATTCTTCCGAAACTTTTTTCTGGTGTGTAGAATTTATAAAAAGGTTTCATAGGAGAATGTTCCTCTCGTGTGCCTCGGGAACATCTTTTAAAGATTTCGAAGAACTAAAGAATCGTTTTTCAAGCCTTTGGAGGCAAGTGGATGCTTTTTCAAATCTACTAAACCTTTTTCGTGGGTTTTCTAAAAAAACTATTTTTTTAGAGTGTAGTTGTTTCTCATTTTGAGTTCGGCTTATCGAATTCAAAACTAAACTTACTGGCAAAGTTTGATTTAGAAAAACACCAGGTTAATTTATGAATTTTTTGCTGCTCTTGGCCATTGCTTGTGATCTGTTTTTCACTATCTCGATATTTGTCTATAATCGATTTTTGTGAACGAAATCCCATGTGAATTTATCAAATGAAGAGATTTTGTTTTTGTTGGTGTTGGTGTTGTTCATAGCACGTTGTACATTCTTATCAGGCCAATCGAGATTTAAAATGCGAATTTTGGTAGTTTTCATTCGTAATAAGTGAATTGATAATCGAGAACAATCTAGAATAAAATATACTTATTTTTTGAGTAAAACATTTTGAGGGGTGTCCTAGGACTAAGACCCGGAATTCTCCCAATTCCTAAAATCAACTGCTAAAGGGATAAGTCGCCTGAGGAACTGAGAACCGACCCTCAAGCTCCTCATAGAACCTTGCCAGTTTCCTGTCGGTTTCTCCTGGTGAATAAATCTCAGATAAATATGATTTCGGTTCTCAGCCTCGATAAACTCTCATTTCTTCAGTTCCTTCCGTAGAACTCAATCACAGACGATTCCTCAGACAAGGAACTGAGGAAGTTACTCGTAGTAACCTCCAATATCCATTGACGGGAACCGAGGAAATGAGAGATTATCGAGACTGGGAACTAGGGTCATATTCATTTGACATTTATTTATAAGGGAAATCAACGGGAAACTGACAAGGTTCTGTGAGGTGTTTGAGTGTACAGTCTGAGTTTTTCGGCGGATTCGTCAGTTTTAGCTGTTGTCTTTAGGAATTGAGAGAATTTCCGAATCTCAGTCTTTGGGCACAGCCGGAAATTCGAGCAAAAAACTTCGAAGGAGCTAGGTCCATTTTATTTTCAAACACCAGCAAGAGATAATTGGGAGCATAATTTAAGTATTTAATCATCTAGTACAATTTAAAATGTACGAAAAAGTTACTCAAAACAATTGCCATCGACAAAAGAAGTTATTCACAACATTATATGTAAATTCGAACGAAAGCTTCGATTTTTCGTCTACACTTTGGACATTCTTGAAGTGCATGACCACATCTCACACATGTAGTCAAGTGACCACAAGGGATACATGCTAATCGTTTTTCTTCAAATCGGCATAAAATACAAGGATCTGATGGTGCTGATTGAGCTAACTGATGGTCAGCGTTAAAAGTGTTTTCTTTTGGAAATACTGTTTTTGTATCTTGATTACTAGTACGAGGCATTGCTGGTACGATATTAATTATCGATGTGGAATGTGAAGATTCATTTGTCATGTATTGGCCTGGCTCAGGAATAGCTGCCACTTGTCTACGCATGGATGCTTCTAAAAGGTAAGAAAATATGATTTTGCTCGTTTATCAACCAGAAACTCATTGTTGACTGCACCTGCTTGCATCATTGCGATACGCGGGATGACAATGTCCTGTTTTTTATCCAGCATAAGTTCAACTTGTTTTTGAAAAATTTTACAATTGATTAACAGATCAGTATCAGATTCAAAATCAGCACCTAGAAAAGACAATTTTTAATCAATCGCAAAGTAGAGGATATTATTTCTAAATTCACTTTTGCTCAGTAACTGAACTTCCCAACAATGTTTAATAACCGATGGTTTGACGTTTTGAGCCATTAAATACCGAGAAATAGGTAAATCTAGTCGAGCAGTAACCATTCTAGATAATGTACCTTCATCAACTACTAAAGATGCTTGCTTATTTGCAACTAGATTAATATTGGATCTGATGCGTCCATTAGTTCCCTCACTTAATTCCTTAGCTCTGGCACAGCCTAGAACGAAAAAGTAAGTTTTAATACAACATCATGAGAAAGTTACTGAGTTTTTCTTTTTCTGATTTTTGAATTTCATTGTACATGGCATCACCGCATTGTAATTTCGCATATGCACAACTAGGAAACCAACGAGCATGTTCAATTAAAGGATTATCATCGGAAATCCAATGTTCTAACGATCCATTGCAATAAAAACATGTAACTCTGTTTTTTATACCCGTATAGAAAAATCCTGCTCGAACAAAATCATCGACTGGTGCTAAATTTTCAGTAGGCCATGTAGTGAATGATTTAAGACGACTCAGTTGTTGGGAATAGCAAGGATGACTCGAATCTTGAAGCAGACCAGTGTTAGATTTAAGTGGATCAAAATTATTCAAGTTTAATGAATGCACATTTGAAACGGTTCCCATTAATTTTTGACTACCATCAGCAGCACAAGTAGTCTCAATGGATGCCAAATGGCTTCTCACATAAATACAATGAGGTGACAGTATCTTATGGACTACACATGGATCATCTTTCTGTGGTATCCAATATTGACAAAGGAGATTACAATAGATACAGATTACCCGATCAGAATTATTGCAGGAAAAAAACCCAGCAGCAATCATTTGCAATCTCGATGGAATAGTTGTTTCAGGCCAATGAGAGAAAGTACGTCGTCGACTTTCTTGAAGTTTTTTGCTCTCTGCTAAAGTATTTCCTCCGGAATCTAAGTTGATTCTTCTAACATTCTGTGGTGTGAAATGATGTTGTGAATCATTTGGTATTAACGAATTTCGATTAACAATTGTTGAATCAGGGAGAGAAGCAACTCTTGGCAATGACTCTTGTGATAAAATTTTACATAATTTCGGACAGTTGGGGCACAATGCCCGATGAACTTCCAATGGAGTTCTATCTGACGTCCATTTGAATACTTGAAGTTGGCATTGCTTACAGTAAGATGTATCGCCATCACCTGTATATTTAAATTCAGCTGCAGTCATTACATTTGCACTGTAGACACCCCGTTTCTGCAATGATGCATTCAGTTGCTTAATTCGTTTTGATATGCTTTCCAAACACAACGGACCTGATACGTTTTCGTTAGATGTTTTCAATGAATGTTCCATCGAATTGTATTTATTAGATGAATGTAAAAATTATAGAACGAAAAATTTTGTGTAAATTGGATAGGGTGCAATATCTGAAGAATGAGATACAAAAAATATATAAAATGTCGCTGAACTGTATTTATCCCAAATTTTTCGGGAAATTCCAATCATCAAATACTTTATAAGAAAAAATAATTCCAATCATCGACTTAGTCTTAAAAGGATTATATTTTTGGCTCACCTTTTACTGTAGCACTGATGATCACTTGCGCACAATAAATCTATTATCGCTTTCGAAGAGCATACAGCAACTTCTTCACAGCTGAGAAACTCTAATGAGCATTCGATTAACAATGTAGTAAATGTATTCCAGAGATCCTTGATCACTTGTAAAAAAAACGGGTCTTGTAATATTTTTTTTTCTATTGTGAGACAAAACTTTATATTCTCGCAGATGAAGGTAACAAATTGCAGGAAATTTTTCTAAGTAACTGTTTCAATGATCGGACTTTTCGTAGAAGCAGGCGACTTCATTGATAGAAAACAGTATCAAAGGTAATTCAAATCTATATTATCATTAAATACAATGAATGTGGTTGGAATTTTCCAAGCATGAGTAGCATAGCTACAAGAGTTGTTTCTTGACTGCATTCGTTGCATAGAAACAGTATTATTGATGAAAACAAGCGCACACTAACAGCTGTATCACGTTCTTCTTAAAATTCTGTAAAATACATTTCACAACAAACAGCTCTTTTTGAATAACTAAAACGAGAATTAAGAATTTTTCAATGACTGAAATAAATAAAATAATTCTTTCATTGAATAACTTACTCATGTTTTAACGGTTTCAAAGAAGTTAACTCGTCGCAGTCATAGACATAATAGGCAAGATGGCATGTTTGTAGCAAAACCTTTTGCCCACAAGAAAACCATTTTATTTCTGTTGATTATTTATTCTTTTCTATTCAATTTAGAAACCATATGAATTTTTATACGAACCAAAAACACACACTCTAGTCCTTTTAAGTGATAATTTATGAGATGTTTCGAAGAATTTCAACTACTATGGCCACTAAAAATTAAAGCTCGTTATTCTGGCTAATGATTTGAATTACTGTGACCGATTAGTAAGGATACTGTCTAGAAAATTATACCTTTTCGTTGCTTACAATTAGGCCACGCTATAGCTGTCCAGCTAATTAACCTATTGCTAATTAGATAGCGAAAATATTGCTCTGGCAAGTTTTTTGAATTTTGCTTTACACTAAAAACCAACAACAAATATTCTGGAGCTAAACGTAGTGAAACTGGCAGGATCTCATAATACCAATGCTATTCCATAACGACAACTTAATACAATACCTTAGCAGTGTTAGGGGACTCTACTAGGGTGTGCAACAATGATCGTGACGATTTTGAATCAATGCTCGATCATTTATAAATACATACGCACAGCATATAAAACAACGAATGATTTTAATGGGAAAAGGTTTTGTAAATTCAATGTATGAATCATGCAAATGTAAACTGAAATCTGTACTTTCTTTCATTTCTTCTACGAGACGTGCACGGATGGCCTTATCGGAGCTAGGGGGAGACGACGGGGGTGCAATATTCACCCCCTATTTACAATTCCTTCCAGAAGTTTCATTTCACCCCCTAAAAAAACTGACGCAATTCAAAAGCTTGTTGCCTTTTATGTTTGACAAAAATGAGGCCAATACTTGAATTATATACGCAGATGTCGTGCCTAGCGCTCATTAGATTTTTTTGTATTCGGGACATTATATTTACCATAATTCAAGAACAAGAACAAAAACATGAAGTATCGAGATATTATTCATGGAAATTTTTAAATGTGCATGCATATTTGACTTTCGATTTAAAAAATAAACAAGCAAACCACAAGTACGGTGTAAAACTAAAAGATACCACCACGAGCCTCCCTTCATTGTGCTCTGTTCTATATCACATAAACAGAAATATAATAGATGTACGATAACGTTTCAAATGAAAAACTAATGAAAAATAAAGATTAAATTTATATAACTTATATGGCAAACTATCCGTAAAGTTCTTGATGAATAAGCGCCATTATCGATAGAATGCATTCGAATATGTATTACTTAGATTTAAACAAATGTATAAATTGGTTATCAAGAATAGAAAATCTTATATGAGTCTCGCTAGACAGTTGTAAATGGTGCAAACAGTAAGGATTCTTTCTTCCTGTAGAAGTTACTGCTATATTAGTTTCATCAGGGGCGTACCGAAGTCTCGAGAGCAGGGGGGGCGTAACGACCCCCCATCTCAATATTTCAAAATCAGGGGGGGCGTAAGGTCTTTATTCATATCAATTCAGCAACTAAAGTCCCCAGAAAAGAGCTTTTTTTCAATTTTTTTGTACCAAAAACACAACATTTTCAAAAGCAGGGGGGCTTTACGCCCCCCAGTCGGTACGCCCCTGAGTTTCATATTGTTGAAATAATTCAAACAATATTGAGATGCTGTTGAGTTGTTCTAATGTAGCAGCGATAAATTGTCAACTTTAATCTTTTACTTTTATAAAAATTTATATAACAGTCAGGTTAATCAACATCAATCATACAACATACAGGTTGATACTGTTAGAATTTCTGATGTTTTCTTCTTAGAAATGATACAAATGTTATATATTAATAATGGGAACCATTTAACTAAAATTTATAGGAAAATTTCAGAAATAAAGCCAATCCATTTGATTGATAAAATATTTGAATTTCATCATTTACGCCATAATTTTCATTGCCTTTATGTTCTTCGAATTATGAAGTACACATAGTTCTTGCGTTTCGTTATATGGTAAATGCTTCTTTTTCTTGTCTTATCATTCACTTTTTTCTCCATGTACTATCATACATTCCAAGAGTATATTTCATTAGGCCATTTTTTACTTTCTTCACAGTAGTCTTTTCACTAATGTCCAATTAACATCGTGACGGATGTCTCACAATGCTTTGCTTAACTTTAATGAATTCTGTGTTTCGATTAGAAAAGAATGCACTTCTTCGATGACGCCTGCATACCCTAAGGATCCAATAAATTACAGTAAAATACGTTCTTTCTATCAAATTTCTTCTGTTTTTCCATTCCATGACGAGTAGTATGAAGCAAATAACCACTACAATCTACGCAGTATGTTTGAAGATATATTGGCTGTCCCATTTCTCCACGATTCAAGATTGCGAAAAGTGAAATATCTCGTAGTATGCCAGACTTAATAGTTGAACGAACAGCTTTTATTATATCAATATCGATGCAACAATTAAAAGAATCTGATAGTATTCTCTTTCATTCATGACATCATTTCACATAAGTGGTCTTACTACATATAGATCGGTAAATTATGATTGTGGACTTGTTGTTCATCTGTCACAAGACAAACAGTTCCATAGACTATGTGTTGAGAGTTTTATGCTTAGTGGAAAATCTTTAAAAGATCTTTTAGTATGAAATAAAGTGGCAAATAATATTTTAGATGGAAAATCGTTTTTGACTTATGGTCATTATAATCTTCTTTTGATCGAGCCTCAAAGTATATTTATTCAAAAGTTTAATGAAATCCAATCGAGCATTACAATAACCCACTGCTAAACACAGAAACACAATGATGAATCTACCAAACGTCCAACGTTAATACCGATTCGAACTCCCACTTAAGTTTGAGTTTGATCATGATTCGGCTATAAAGCAGATCCTTATTGATTGAAACTATTTTTACTTTTGAAAACTTATAATCGTATCAAAGCAAAGAATTGAAACTCTAGCCACTTCTGATTGTGTGACTTTTTTTATTGAGAATAGGCTACAGAAATAGAGCGACAAGATTTGATTTTGAATTACCAGAACTCTTTAAATTACCAAGTGTGAAGGATTATATATGACGAAGTAGCTGCATAATTGAAGTGAATTAATCAAGGGAGGAAAAGCAGACTTCTTGGTACTTCTCGATACTTCTTGGTACTTCTTCCGTACTTCTTCGTAATGCTCGGTACTTCTTCCGTACTTCTGAAGGACTTCTTGGTACTTCTCGGTACTTCTGAAGGACTTCTGAAGTACAGAAGTCTGCTTTTTCCCCTTGAAATTAATTCATTTTGACAACAATGTGCATGTAATATCTTAATGAAAAAACTTAGCTTCTGTAACAATGATTTGACTTATAAAGCAGAGAGGCACGCATTCAGTTCTGACTCACTTCATTTTTAATTTAGTTTGACTTTGTCCGTTCTGTTTTTCTACAGTTGCTAATTTTGAATGAAACTAAATGGTGGCGATGCCCATGATAAATTCCAGCTTAAAATTTTACATTCACTGCAAAACTTAGATTAGATATTAGATATCGATCCGTTATGGTTAAAGAGCATATGCTCCTTAAGATCACGTGTAGAAAACGTGTCAGTCTGACTGAGAGAAATATCAATACATGCAAATCGAAATTCCTCAAGATAAATATTGTTCATCGTATAGTACTTCTACGAGCATTGAATTCTGATCACCACTATAGATTTTTATTTGCGCTATGCGTAGAAAATTTAGTGGCATCATCTTTCTAAATCATGATCAGAAGGGTTGAATGAGTGCTATGCACACAACATAGTGATAATCACAATGCAACGAACAAAAACGATCGCTCGGTGTCCTCTGAATTGGATCCCTTGAAACCATGTAAGCATGCATTTATCTTCAATATCTGTAAATTAAGATACGGTTAAGTTAGGTAATCCTATCTTTGATAGGTGCGTGTATTATGTTGTACATTGAATAATCATGTGTGATAGAGTCATACTGTTCTAAATCGAAAACCATGCGACATCTGTTCAGCAATATGTAATAAGTACAAGTGTAACGAATAATAACTAATCAAGCGAATATATATTTTTTGACTTCATCGCATGAGTGAATGAATGAATGAATAGATGAATGAGAGACAAACGAAACACCTTCTATCACCATTGATGATTCATTCTTATTGATATAGGCATATCGATCATCAGTTTATAGAATCGTTGAAGAACATGTTCGACTACTATGATATTGAAGAAAATACCTAGTATGTACTCTACATAATATGTTCCACTGTTTTCTTTTTTAATTAGTAAATTTTTCTAATCAATTATTTTCTAGTGGCATGACTCTAACATCAGGGACATGTACATTGGTGAAAAACGAGAAAAATCTAATTGGAATAAGTATTGGTGGTGGCTATCCATTTTGTCCATGTTTGTATATTGTTCAAATATTTGATGATACACCTGCAGCAAAAGATGGATCATTGGCTTCGGGTTGGAAACATCTGGTCACTTTTTCGTATTTCTAACAATTACTTTGAATAGGCGATGAAATTGTTTCAATCAATGGAGTTTCAGTAAAAGGACAAACAAAAGGCGAAGCAGTTAAAATCATTCATGCAGCAACGGTATGCGTATGTTGTTTTTCATTTTGACTCTAGTTTCCATGATTCTTAGTTTTAGCACGAGGTAAAGATCCATTATAATAAGTTACATCCTCGACCACAAGACGGAAAAACATTGGATATCAGTTAGTTAGCAATTGTATTTTGTTTAGATCATAAATCTATTTTCTTTGTGCTATATAATTAGGCTTGAAAAAAGTCAAACATCGCATGATTGAAAGCATGAGTTCAGCAACAGCCGATGCTTTGGGTCTCAGTCGTGCGATCTTATGCAACGGTAAACATCAAATGAGATTATTCATTGTTTTCGTTGTAGTCTGATTTTTTACCAGATAGCCTAATAAAAAAACTCGGTGAACTTCAACAAACAGCAGAGTTTTACCGTGGTCTTATAAAACATGCACGGAAATTGCTTATACGTTTGTATGATTTATCTCATATACATCGTAGTTTTGGTGATGCATTTGCAAATATTGGTGCTCGTGAGCCCCAACTCAAGGCATCGCAAGCTTTTACGAAATTTGGAGATGCTCATCGAGAACTTGACCATTATGCTGATACTCTGCTTAAAACTGCAGTACCTGTATGTTAGAACACTTCTTTTTAGATATTTTATCATGATTACGATTTAAGATGGTCGACAATTTGAATACATTTTTGACAAAAGTTATCCCTGATGCTCGATTAACCATTGAAAAATATGCAGATGCCAAGTTCGAATACTTAGTAAGATATATATAAATATATATATTCGTTTTTCTTTCTTTTTTAAAAGTTTGAAGAACAAAATAGTCTCTAAAGTTTTACTCGCATGGTTTAAAAATGCGTCTCATAAGCTATGAAATTCATTTCTCCATATCGATCTTGGTTGTTAGTAAATGACTTCGTTTTAGTTGAATTATGCCATAACAGTCATGCGCGTATCTAAAAAACGTCTTCATTCAGTCAGATAGACGTCACAAATTTAATGATTTCTGCAACTTGACATCACCAAGTTCTGGTATGATCAACTTCTTTCCTATTGAAAAAATTTTTCATCGTTTATCTGATGTTGACCTAAACAGTATGAAAAACTCAGTTCCCTTATCTGTGTAAAAAAAATCTGCAGTATACTATTTGAGATTTGTCAATCTTACAAAAAAGCGTGTATCTGTATTGGCCATGATTAGGGTTTCAGTATAACTAAATTTATGGATAACAATATTTTCTGTTTGCCTATGAGAATCCACCACCGTCTGTGTATATGAACAAGTAATCAATGCACTTTTTAACTCCTTATCGGTCATCATCAGAGAAAAAGTCTAAGCATAGTGATTTCTAGATGTTCCTTTTTTATTTTGGTAACTGCTGATGCATAGAAACCACAAGATCACACCCAAAACAGAACAAGTAGTACTGTCAAACGAAATCCTACTTGAACTTGTTTAAAGTTCTTATTTATAAGTAACAACAGTTTTTTAATTAATCGGTATTCATATTTACACAGATAAATTTTTCATACGCTGGTTACTGACATATAGTCATTCATTTAGTCATATTGTTTAAAAGTAAAAGAAATGGACGATGAAGAACAAATCTTTGCTTCACAGAGCGAAATACTTTATCGAGTTGAAACAGGAAATTATGAATATCGGTTCGTATGAGTATAATTTTATATTTTCACAATCGAAACAGACATTTTTTCTCTAGACTGGTACTTCGATGTCGACAGTTAGCTCGTGGACGTTTTTCTAAAATGCGTTCGGATGTACTTGTCAAATTAGAATTACTTGATCAAAAACGTGGTTTGTATAATCTTTTTAAAACGTATGCATGTGTTCATGTGTTTATTTTCTTCATTTGAATTAGTTCAGGATATAGTCGCTCAATTAAATCTATTTGTCACTGCTCTTGATAAATATCATCAAGATAGTAATGCGATTATGCAACAAGCTGATATATTTCCTATTGAAGTTGACATGAATTTACCGATATTTTCAAAAAAAGAAAATTATAATGAAGATGAAACCGATGCTAACACCGATCAAGTAGATGAATATGATGTAATCAATCAAGTGACTAATGAAGATAAAAGTAATACAAGGAACGATAATACGAGTCAACAAAAAACGAAGGAAGATTTTGATCTACTGAAAATAGACGACTAAACGATTCGAAATTGTCAATTTAATGATGCAATCTCATGTCTTTTTTCCAGTATTCATGTAATCATTCCTCGCATAAAAGTGATTAATGCTTCATTTATTATTCTTTCTATTTACTTAAGAATTGTGCTTTTCTTTATGTTGCTTTCTAATATCAATATATATGGCAAGTATTTGAAATAAATTATTTCATTATAAACAATCTTGGAACAAGACTTGTACTGAAGTATGTCTTAGAAATCATACTTTAAATAAAACAAAACTAACAACTAACCAAGAAACATATTTATCTGTCGGATGCTGAGCAATCGATTGGCTGTATATCGAATTAAATGCAATATTCATACTTCTGACATGCTTCGATTCGATGCCGTATCCATTAATTTCCTGAACTAGAATTTTGATGTTCATAGGTAAATCTTATGACTCAACAGTTATTTAGGAAAACATTTCGAGTATACGAATGAATATTTTTGTTTCAAAAATTTCACATATACAAAAGAAACAACATCAATTGTCGTTATACCTATTTCACGTGAGCTAATAGTTTTCGGATCACGATTGCTCAACATACAACAAAGAACTTATAAACGAAATTTCGCTTTTCACACCGGTCTTGAAGAATTATGATGATTTCAATAATAGTTCATAGCAGCAGAGAATGGCATAATTTCTTTTCTTTATATAGCCTAATAATTTTAGAGAAAAATCAATGACATATTGCAAAGTGTATTTACTTATCCGATTACGTATTTTTATGACACACACTTCTAGACCGTCCCGTATTTTACTAATATTCTACTAATTAAAACAGAACACGGTCATGTTTTGCTGCAGTTTTTCGAACTTTACTAAAGTGATATGCTTTAAGTTTGGAAAAAATTTCGAGTCAGAATTTGTGAATTTCATATTTTGTATTATACTCTAGGAGAAAAGAAAAATTCAATAGAATGATCACGAATGCGAGAAGAGCAACAATCATACAAGAAGGTATTCTTCTTTCGATTGGTTGCTTAACTATAAGTGTCAATGAAAAGTATGAGTTTTGAAAGTATCTTGTAAGAATTTATACTCACATACATATATACTATTAGACATGATAGAGATATTTCTAACAATGTATTTTTATGATCTCGATATAAGCAATCAATAAAAATTTACGGAAGCGAGTAGATGTTCCTGGCATACAAAGTCAGTGAATATGTTTCTCACGCGGCTATATTACCAAGTATTGATCTCAAGACGACCTCGATTTTGAGATAAATATTTATTAAAGATGGCGCTTCGAAACAATATCCACCAGAAAACATCTGTAAAAGCATGTTTTTCTATCTTCACTTATTATATATTTTTCCTAATAACTTACTCGAATTAAAATAAAGACAGCACTCTTATATCGTTCGTAGTGGTGGCAAACAGTTGCAAGTGATATCATCAGTAAATCGTCAGTATACCGCTTCATTTTATGAGTATAATACATTGTAGCAGTGGTATAGTACGAACAAATGTGCGACATGGGGTTTGCCAAATACATATCGCTCTATCATTACTGTTTTTATTTACATGTTTGTTGCGTAGGGAGCTCTTAGGTTTCGGCACATAATCATCCTAAAAGAACAGATGTTTCAATTCGACGAAATCTAAATTATCACCTGATTCTCTCAGCTTCATACATTTATCTGTTTTACGTTGGTTATACAGTTGTTTTCGCACATATACATATTACAGAGAAAACTTTTGAAACTGCATTTAACAGGGATGTTTCGATGATACTATGAATAATTCAAAAGAGTTTATACTCATGTATACTTAAAAGTTTATTCACGATCGTTTCAATGAATATTTTCGTCAACTGTTCAGTTATAACTAAAAATTTCAGAAATGAAATTTTGGTATAAGAATTAATCTCTGATGAAAATTCTTATTCTGTAGAGAAACATCTTAAAGCTTGCAGTTGAAAAGAATATTTATTTTTGTGAAAGTAAAGGTTTTGAATCATACCAAATATCTCTATCATGCCTGTGGCAAAATAATAATTCCTAAAGATTCAATATCTTGAGAAAAGAGCTTTGTTTTCAATTGAACTTTAAATTACGCACTATGATTCATTCGATACTTCTATATGAACCAAATTTTCACTTGGGAACTTAATTTTTGCCCTTACTTGTTATTCGTGTATATCTCAACCAAAAATCCAGAAGGATGAACATGTCTCATCACGTGGTTTCTTCAAATACAAAAACAATTTCATTTATGATCGAATCTCAACAACATATTTTTAATAATATCCAATATCATAGTTCAAGTATCAGATTGAATGTTTTTCCCATTAGAAAGTTTCTTTCAATAAATTATCGAAAAGAAGTCTTCAGTTACTTTTGGCTATGCGAACAAACGATTCTCCACTTTTCCTACGATAGGAAACGAATATTCGCTATGTTTGTTAAGGAAATCCTATGTATTCGCAATCGAATGTTGACCATAGTCATCAAAAGTTCTATTTATTTATCTGTATCTATTATGTTTTACATTGCAGGATACCATGCCAAAATTTCAAGTTGACATTGTCGGCATTAGTACTTTTCCGACGTATTAATTCATAAGTTACTTCTCATGGTCTTTTCTCAAGCATAAAGATTCACATTCGATTGATCTTCGTTATACTTATGGTTTTCGTTTCAACAATAGGTTTGTTATCCTTCGTATAAATTGATTGTTTCTATGACATTTGACCACGACATTTGCTATCACTGAATCTTTTGTTGTCAATCATATATCTCGATAAAATTAACAGACGTACGCACATACCGTATAAACATCGAGCACAAGAAGAAAAAAAGAGACGCATACCCTTATTCTCTTGATGTTTAAATACGAACGATATAAGTTATCGTTCGTAGCAAAAAGTAAGATTTTACATTACATAAAAAGATGAACAAACGGTGAACGTCTATGTAAGGTTAATTGAAAGGTAAAATCGTAATTGAATTGCGAAAAATAAATATCTGCTCTAATGGTAGAGAAGAAAGATATCCTGGGTGAAATTTATTCATCATGATGAAATTTGAAGAGTGCAAAAAGACGTAAAAATGCTGAGCATGTACCAAACATGCCGACTTGAATAAATGTCAACGTTGATGCCCATAAATAGCCACGCGGTAAATAATTTACAGCAACCATGAATTCAGTACCATCACGTACAGTTGCCAAGACTGAATTACGTGCTGCTGTCCATGGGATAAACGATTTTTTCCTAGAAATGAAGATTAGTATTATAGAGTTTTTTGACTCAACTTACTCCTCTTCCTTTTTCTCTCCAGTATAACTTTGTTGTATCATATATTGTAATAGAACGTACGCATTCCTATATGATAAAATTCATGAGAAATGAATGTTAAGAATAGAAAATAAACGAAACAAATGTCTACCAGAGAGCAGATGTGAGTAGAGCTGATGCCCAGAAAAAATTCGTATAAAATTCCCATAAGTCAGCATCGACATCAATCATTTTCATTTCTCCAAGCCAATAAACGTGTTCTGATGGATAATAACATAACCATGAAAGATAGTGAAGAATTTTCAATGTTCGAACTATCCAATTGCGTTCCTATTCAATAAATAGCAAAAAGAAACAGAATCAACATTGTCAACCTAGCCTGTATTTCAATGGTGAACAAAAACTACTTACTCCCGGTCTCAATTCATAACTGAATAAATCTCGAAGAATAGTCAAATCATCATAAAGACGTAAGACAACACGACAATCTTCAAGTCGTTTGAAAATGCGTTGTAATGATCGATGTAATTTAGATTTCCGTGGATAAAATCCACTTAGTAAGCAGCAAAAATAAAGTGTAAATGTAATGGCAGCATCGCGACCTTCATAACAATCGAGAACGTCAACAGTTTGGCCTACGAAATCCGTCATGATGATGAATAAAAGTTACTATCACTATGGGCCGAGAAGTACAATTTTTTAGAAGTAAAGCAAGAATATTATTCTTGTTCTTACTATAAAGATCTTATTTGTGGTTTTCCTTCTACTACTCAAAGCAGTAATAATCTATTTGTCGTTCCTTTTTCTATCATCTATCGACATATATGCATCGGTTGTCGTCTTACTGATGGCATATAAGACGTTCTCTATATTGCTCTTGCTTTGTTGATGCTGTTGTTGTTATTATCATCTTGATAAATACATAGTATTTATATGTACTAAAGTATAGGAAAGAAAAAGAAAGATTAGTAATCTATCGAACGACAAATACTAATAGATAGGAACTACTATATGAAAAAAATTAATTATTTTTCTGCCTTTTCTCCCATGTAGTTTGTACATGAATTTCTCTCAATATAATATGAAGTAAGGAATATCTGCCGAAATCGTATTAGATAAAGTATAATTTATGAAAAATATCGAATACTTAACCGCAAGGAAAATCAACTTATTAAGCATCAACACGACAATCATTATGCAGAAAAAAATGTCTGCAATATGTATCATAACATATGGGAATCCTAGTTAGGATCACATCTTTCTTCTCCTGTTATTCGACGATTTGATTTATTACGTAAAAATAATTCACAGAAATAAAAACGCTCTGCCCTTGTACTTCGTATCTTCACTTCTGTTACAGTTATTATTGGTGATGATCTAATAATTAAGTAAACACCTAGCTAATATCATCATTACATATTGTTTAAGAAACTTAATCTATAAATAAATCAATAAGTAAACTGCATAACAATGTAAGACTTCATGAATCATGTAAATTTTCTCTTGAATGACGAATTTCAATAATTGTGATAATAATTGAAACAATATTTCCTAGCTGTGTTTATCTGAGAATCAAATTTATTCTTCTTCCTTTTTACAGATGTCAACTGATGTTTTTACTTCGATGCTGCTATCAATACGAAAATTACGAATTGTCATGTAACTAAACGAGCTTAGAACTAAAATAAAAACTTCGTGTTTATAATTTGCACACAGTTCTTTTTCCGGTAAACACAATAACAGTTAAAAAAGCTCGTGTGTCCTAAGCTGGATCTATCACAACCCTAAAGCAGTCTATTCCACAGATATCAACATATGTCATATTTTACTAATCCATTGAAGATCATCCAAATGGTTTACGTTGATTCGATTCCACACAGTAATATCTGTATTCTAGCATCAACAGCTATGGAAATCCATTGATATTAATCGAAATTGCTCAAGATATGAAAAACTTCAAAGAATGTAGAAATAAATCTTTAATATCACCAATAAATAAAAGCAGTGTGACATCGTATTTTTAGTAAACTTATGCATCCGACAATCTATTATGATTGACAACTGTTTATATGACAGAGAAAATTCATAACCAATGTATTCTTGTGTTCTATTTTTATACACATCCTTAGTACCTGGTTCTCTTTCAGATTATTTTCGAAAATGACGGGTCCAAAAACTGCTCACTGTAGTGAGATATGCACGAGTCGAATAAAGACTTCTCGAATCGGATATAGTCGTCTACCATGATGTTTAGGTCATGTTGAACTGAGATTGTCAACCTTGTCTCTAGGAGACTTTCTGCTCGATCGACCTAGACATTTTCAATCAATGTTGTTTCACAATTGTTCAGAAGAAAAATAAAAATCACGAATATTGAGTAGCGACAGTCAAAGTATTGCTTCAGTAGAACTAACAAAACCATGGATCAAGCATTGTTAGCCACTTCTTTTTGTCATAATAAGTCGTGTCATATCTAGCAACCATCACATTAGCCCATGAAGGCCATGAAAGAGTGCCTAAGAATAACTAACATTTCATCTATTTGTGGAGTCATTTTGAAAGCAGCTGGAACACTAATCGATCATCCCCCTCCCCTCCGACTCATGATTTTCTCATTACGTTAGTAATGAAAAGATTCGTTTACAAACACTTTTCTATTGTTGCATTCCAAGACCATAGTTTGATTCATCTATACGTTCAATACACAGATATTATACCACACTGAACAGTTTATGAAGAACGCAGAACTTGAAGGAGAAAGCAAAGAAAAATGCACTTAGACTTTCACTCCAGCAAAGACTTCATATCAAACTAGACGCGCTTTGATTACTATCATATGACATTAAGAGCTACTGACACTAACATTTACGAAAGATACCAAGTAAATCAAGACTTATTGAAATTGACTACACATTCAAACGATTTGAACTCTTTCTTTTTGAAAGATCATATAAGACAACAATGCATCTTTTTTTCGATACTAACTTCGTCGTTTGTAGAAATCAAGGCCACCTATTCATGCAAGTATTTGACTTCTAATTTAAAAAAGTCCTATTTATTAAAATAACATTATAGTTACTGCATAACTCTGAACTGTGTGACCCGAATACGATAGTTCTCAGGTCGTAGATTGCTGATCAATTTCATTAAGATGTTTCCCCTTCAGCAAGATACCAAACAGAAAATGCAAGTTCGGAGTAAAACACATAAAAATACAGCGATCCATTCATTTTTATTTTCGAGTGGAATGTTAAGCTATTTATCTCTTCATCGTATTTAATAGTATTACAGGTAAAGATTAAATACAATTGAAAATCATTGTTGAATAATATTGTTTCAATTATCAATATCTATAAACTCCTACTGTGCGTATATATATTTCCTTTTCTCTTATGTCATTAGCTCGTGCGTATATAATGAGCAGAAGGCAATGCTATTCGATCTACTCATTAATTATAACTGTTGGACATAGACGTAAGAAAAGAGAACAGTTGGTGTCAAGAAGAAGAGAAAGAATTTAATTACATAAAAAAGAACGAATCGTCACAAACTTGTTAATTACAATACAATTGACAGTAGAAAAGAAACAAACGTATTCATTGTTCGCTTGAACGCATATTGCATGTTGTAACTTCTAAGTCAATGTCGGTATTGTGTTTATCATAGATCACACATTGCATTTCTATATATATATAAATCATGTTCAATTGTTTGAATTGCACTTCACAATGTATAGATTTCATTTACTGTTCATCTTACTATTTAGGTATGACAAAAAAAAGACTACAAGTCGACTTGTGATATATTCTTGAAATATTGTTTTAGATCCATAGGTGGAATGTCTTCTCAAGGTGAATCTCAAGGTAAGCTTGATTAACTGATCGTAACGAAAAAATTATCATTATATTTGTCTAAATAGAGTATGGTGTTGAGCAAGAACCATGTAATGCTCGATGTAGAAATGGTGGCCTATGTTTTCTTTCATCCCTTTGTATATGTCCGAAGTAAGTTATCGAAAATAGAATGAAATGATATTTGTATGTGATAGCGTAATTTCTTCATAGAGGATTTTCGGGAAGATATTGTGAAGTTTCTCTTGGCGAACAGTGTGGTATATTTACATCAATGTTAACAATGGAAATCGATTGTGTTCTATGTACTTGCTATAACGGTTTATTTATGTGTGACACACAGCCACTCGGTCTTTGTCGTAAGCTCTTTTTTGTATCTACTAGTCTTTTTCGTTCAATGTTTAGTTAATTAATTAGATCCCAGGTTCAATCTACTTTTAACTCGTTCCATGCGTATTCAACGTGCACTCACTAAGATTAAACATCGTTTTAAAAATATACAATCATTTGAACCAAAGACCAAATTCAATGTTACATTAAATGATGATCGAAATTTAATGAAACTCAACGGTTATGAGATAGTGCTCAATGGCTCTTCGATTAAGCTATCATCATTTTGTCTTCTATTATTAAGTTCATTTGTTTCTTTTACTGGTTTCCATGTCTTAGGCTTTTAGAATGATATTGATTAAATAAATATATAGATATGTTTCATAGATCTGAGTGTGTTATTTATTTTACTATAAGATGACAAACTGACGAAGTGAGCAGCTTTCTACAAAATAACATTGTTACCGGCTGTAGTATACGGATAGTTTCATGCATGATTAATCGTCATGGTACTATATAACTATTGTGGATCTTTGTAATCGAAGAAATGGTTCGTATCGTTTAATCAATCTGCTGAAAGTCCGAAGATGGTGTCTTGAGATTATGAGTGGTAATGAATGTTAATGGAAACATTGAGCATGAATTAATATACTTTGGTTGTTCTAATTTAAGTGTCAGCAATATCCGAAGATTGCTGCTCAATCAATAGAAAAGATGAAAGTAGAAACACATCCAAATACTGAGTTAAAGTAAAAGGAGCCAATAGTACTGTAGATATTGACAATTCATATGTTTTGATAGTCAAAGGGTCAAGAACTTGTAGTAAACGACGCCGATCTGGTTCAAAGGAACCATAAAATAGCTTAAATAGTGCAGTGCTTGGGAAAATCACATGAAACGGTATGCAAGCAATTTTGAATAGACTCTGACTTAGCTTTCTAGTCATGGATCTACAATTGTCATTGCTTGATTCCTGAATAACTATTTTCGTGTATATGGATGAAAATTCGAATCTAGAAATACTTAATAAAACGCAAACGTTTCCTTGAAGCCAATGATTCACTTAGACATTCGAAAGATTTCAAAATCAAGCTAATGGACCATTTTTTATCATCCCAATTGTGCTCTCATCAAAGTTAAAGGTTACTAGAGCAATTCGTTGCAATGATATGATCCAACCATTGTTTGAATATGTTTTAAATAATCAAGCGACTTCGATAATTAAATTTGAAACGTGTATTAAATCGGTTATAAAAAGATCATTGAAAAAATTGATAATCATAAAACATCGATTTTAGATCTCAGCGTGTGTTACTATAAAGAGTCCTACTAAAAAAGAATCGGATCCCTTTCTTGCTGCATGATTAAAGTAAACGCAACGTAAAAAAATTTTTGATACGAGGCAGTCCAAAAACTATTTCTAGGATTGTATGAGTCATCTATCGAATGCGGCTGGTTAGCTTTAAATACATAAATAACGAATCATACTTCGTAAAATATGAGAATATGCACGTCAAATAGGAAGATTCACAAGAAAAGATTCATTAAAAGTTGCTTTCTCTGATGACTTCGAAGTTGTTCTTCTTCGCTAGTTGCTATATTTTGCTAATACTTTAAAAGGCACGGTTCCATCGTAGGGTTTAGGTTGTACAGAGAGCTTCCAAGAAAGACGCAGCGTCACTGCAACTCGGTTAGGTAAACTTTCACGGCTTTTCAAGCTCGAATTAACTAGCATTGCCTCTGAACAAGAAGATAAACGTACTGATCAAGATCAAACATCGAAGTTTAGTCAATATCAATGTTCTTAATGATTTTCATAATCATTTTAATACAGGTTTCAAACTTAATTAACTAAATTGATTGATTCTTAAAAAATAAATATTAACTATGATTGGATTATTTCATTGCAAAGAATTACCAGCGACGAATTCCTCATCCACCAAGTAAAGCTCATTATAATTACTCTCTTACACGAATCGTTCAATACAACATCAATTAACTGTTTTATAATAGTTATCTGAGTCAAGAATATTTCAACGAAACTGGAATAATTGCGTAGTTTTTGATAAAACCTGGAAAAATAATCAAGATAGTCAGCTTGACATTGCATAATAGTCTTCTAAAGGTTAATTTCATCGCACTATTCTCGATCATCAGGAATATTTTAAGGAATCATGTCTGTATTGGTATCACAGTCATTTGAGATCGATTTCAATTATATATATAAATATATATCTTAATTATAGCATACGAAATTTTCTACTTTTCTTTTCTTTTTTTAAATATATAACTTATATCGAATATTGTAGGCATTAAGCTTTCAATCATGTGATATTCCATGAGAGATCTATATTCAGTCTTGTATATTTAGAGTTAGAATATTGAAAAAAATATACAATGACCATCATTATTTTTCTTCTGTACACATTAAAACAAATGTGTTCAACAGTCGAGAAAGATTTAATGATCTTTAAGATTTCGATTTTAACTGACACTATGTGTGTGGCATTGGAAAAGAATGACTGAATACTTAAACTTAGTTAGTCTTTCTCTAACTCATTATCTTCAATGCATGGAGTCTAGTTGTGGAATATTCAGCTGAAGATTGTTGTTTTGAGACATCGTTTCATCTACAGTCCGATCAATAGAACAAGTCTCGAAAACTTAACTTATCACGCATATCAGATAACGAATTTTGAAAGTACTCAAGATAAAGGATGAAAGAAAAAAAACATGATAGTATACACCTGCATGTTTTACTATCATAAAATTGTATAGCCTATAGTGAGTGGAAATATTTTTGAAATATAGTAATTACTTGATTTCAAAAGTTTTTTTTAGACTGAGAAATTCTTCAATAACATAATACAAACATCCTTCATTAGTATTTTATATTTAAAACCTAATCGATATTTTTGAAGGTGAAACAAAGAACATTGATTGATTAGAATACAGATACTCATCTTTTCACAATAAAAGTCGATGTATGAATTTACTATTTCATACAGTAATGATGTCTAAAGATCTCACTATGGCGCTAAATACAGCTCACAAGAAGAACTGTTTTTTTTCTGAGATGATAATGATTATGTCTAATAACTCAAGTTCTTGTTTTATATGACTTTCACCTAGAATACGGAAAGTTTAAAAATTAATAAAAATTAGAACTTCTCGCTACTCTCACGAATGTCGTTGGTCAAGATGTTTCGTTGTTGTTCACATAGACTCGTCGGATTCTTATTAAAACAAAAGTCTATCTCGCGTATTTGTATGTTAAGGTTTTAGCCTTCACAACTGATGATATCTCTTCTTTCGACGCTTTGTGTATTGCTGTCATGATCAATACTATCAGATGTGCGAGGTAATTTCTATAGTCACTTCCTGCCTAGTTTTCATCGATCAGCCTGCACTCCTGATTATTGAAGTATTTGAATATTGATTTTTTCACATGGCTCATGGTTTAAACTATCAGACTCAGTAATATCATCATATGTTTATCGGAAAACTAAAAAAGGAAATAAACCCAGCAATTACATATTTTGTATGAAAAAATGTTAAAACGACACGTTTCAAATATTATAAGGAGTTAATCGTAATTATTGTCATCGCTAAGAAATATTTACAAATTTCATCAATTAAAATGTTTAATGGAAAAACGTTCTACAAAACTAGACAGAATAGAAAATCGTTTTGATATTTTGTCGGTGTTGTACTGGATTTCTCACGAAAATATAGCATTTATATTAGACAATCAGACTGTCTATACTTAATGTTGGTTAAGTCGTCAATGTTCATTGATCAAAAAATAATATGTTAGCATTTGAGATAGTATGATAGAATTAAGTGTTACAATAAAAATAAACAGGCTTTTGGCACGACTAGAATTCATATGTATAGATTCTGCTCATTTATGAACGGATATATGTAGAGACCTGCGGAGTCAATTTTTTTATTCCGAAACCCAACTTCGACTCCGAAAAATTTTTATCTCGCTGACTCCAACTCCGAAAATTTTCGGAGTTTTTTCACTCCGAAGGACTTCGGAGCTCCCCACAGGTTTCTAGATCCCGGTGTTATTATTTTTAGCCAAACAGGTATATGCGATTCCAGCGTTTAATACAATAGTCCAAAGATTATTTTCAGCGTCAAAGAATACTATGTCTGAAAAAAGAACCAATTTAGGTTCTGAAAAAATCAATCAAATGTTGTTTCTACAAAAAGAATTGATTGTTTTGAAACAGCTCTTCTATGAGTATAGAAGAAAAAGAACCATTTCAATTTCATCAATAGCGACCGCCTCATCTGAAGATTCGACATGTACTATGCCCAAGCAATAAAAATTTGATAATGAAGACATTTGTACTACTTCGAATGAGACTGAAATATTGCTTCATTCATGATATGTTTTTATTTAGTCGATCTTTCGAAAGTTATAGTTGAAAGATGATTGATTTGTTCTTTTTTGTCCTGAAACTTATTCTCATTATATGAAACAAGTGTTCCCTTTGATCTTTTTCTTTCTTAATATGAAAAACAACGATGTTATAGTATGGAATAGCGAAGGTTCATCAAACATAATTCTATTCTTGACTTTTCTTTAACTCCGAAAAAATTTTTCAAAAGATCTGACTCCGACTCCGTCGGAGTTCGGGGCTCCCCGCATGTCTCTAGGTATATGTCATCAAACTAAACTAGATACTAAACTTATAGCGACAACTCTTCTTTCTCATTGGTCTATATTGGATATTTTTGTCGGAGATGAAGAAAATCACATCATATCGTTACTATGTAGAAGTAGAATTTCTCTACTCTATAATCTTTCTATGCGTGGTCATGTCTCATAATTTAAACTCTTCTAAGTTAGCTTTACTAGTCATTGATATGCAAAAGTATTTTGAACTAATTGCAAAACCGATTCTTGCAGAAGTTAATGCTACTATAGTAAGTGCACGCCGAGCTGGTGTACCAGTTATTTTCACACAACATGGTCATTTTAATCCTGAAAGCGAAGAAAAAACATCGGTTTTAGTTCGTTGGTTCGGTGCATCTGGATCTATAAGAAAAGTTTCTCATGATTGGAAGCTTTTAGCTGATCTCAGTGTAGCATCCAATGAAATCATTATTGACGAAAAAACTACCTACGATGCATTCTATCAAACACGATTAAAATCTATACTAGACAAACAAAGCATAGACACAGTAATTATTTCTGGTGTTCTGACTCAATTTTGTTGTGAAACAACAGCACGTTCAGCATTTGTTCAAAACTATGATATTATATTTCTATCTGATGGTACAGGACCACCATGCAAATCAACGCTTGAAACAATATCGTTTGGTTTCGGGCAAGTGATGACATGTGCTGAAATGCGTGCCAGACTCGATGAAATGTAAATCAGACTGATTCGTGATTCTTTTTGTCTGAGCCGTTCTCTGTTTATTTTTGCGTTCTTCATATTCTCTGTTGGTCGTCAACTGGAGGAATGGGTGCTACGAGAAAGAAAAAGAAATACTTTCTTCGTCTCTGCTGTCTACTTATTTTTGTGATCATTATTTTTTCTGCTGAAATAAATGACTTCGTGTATAAAGAAATATGTTTCAGCTTTTGCATCTGCAGCAGGTTATATTGCTCAATGGTCAGCTGATCATGTCTATGCCGATGAAGTGTTTATCGTACCATTTCCAACCTTAGCTATATATGATCGAAATACAAATGTTTGGCACATAAATATTAAAGCTTGGTTGTATTTACCGTTTGAAGGTAAAAAGATAAAAAACTATTTAGCATCACTACCAACAAAATTGATCGGTAAAAATGAAGAAAAACTTGACGATTCTACTAATCAAGATAGAAAAAATCTTGATCCAGAAAAAAACATCAAAGGGGCGTCTAATGCCGAAGAATCAGCAGATGACGAATCAGCAGATGACGAATCAGCCGATAATGATAGTATATATGAAGATGCTTGGAGTGAGTTAGAAAATTTGAATTCTTTTATTTTAATTGTTAGATAATTTTGTTTTTTCAAACTAGACAATGATATTAGTAAATTAAATCCGAATCCTAGTCGTTTTGGTTCATTTTTTGTTGGAAGATCAGTAAAAGTGATTACTAAATCTATAATAAATGATGCTGAACATTTGCTTAGACCATCGGATGATAGTGGTTTTATTGAAGAACAAATTGAATTATCTGATGCAGAAATTCAAGCACATGCGAAGAATATTACTGAGAAATCCAATGATCGAAAATTTGATTATGAAATTCAGATAAAGGACTCGAAGACTGATGTTCAAGGAGAAAGTTTAAAAACATTCAAATGTACAATATATGTTCTCGGATCTGATGGAACCAGTATCATATCCGATATTGATGATACAATAAAGATTTCTAAAGTTCTCAGTAGGCGATCATTGTTAACGCATACATTTTACCATGATTTCAAACCTGTCATTGGTATGAGCGAACTTTATCGAAAATGGGATGAGCAGCATTGTCAATTTCATTACATTAGTGGAAGTCCATGGCAATTGTAAGTTATGATATAAATTTACAAAAACAAACAATTGAAAGATTATATTTAGATTTCCAGCTCTTAATGCATTTATGGAAAAATATAAATATCCTACGGGTACGATGAGTTTACGAACGTTTAAATGGAGCTTGAAATTTTTAAAACTACCAGAAACATATAAAACAGAAATAATCACACAACTCATTTTTGCTTATCCTTTCCGAAAGTATATATGCGTCGGAGATTCAGGTTTGATTAATTATTGAATAGTAATTGTTCATGATCGAAACCGATCTATTTCTTGTTAAGGAGAACTTGATCCAGAAATTTATTCCAAATTATACGATTATTTTCCTGAAAATATTGCTCATATATTTATTCGTGATATATGCAACACACCTGAATGTCTGCCAACATGTCAAGAACGATACATAAAGGCATTTGAAGATGTACCGAAGAACAAATGGACCATTTTTAAGAATCCGAATGAAATTGAAACTGATATTCAAAAAATACTTGCGTCATAATATTATTGTACGTTGAAAAGTTACTAACACACCCGCTTCATTTACTAACAGACTCGCTTCATTTCAACAAATACGGAATTAAGTATCTTGGCTATTTAAGGAACAAATTATTCACACCAATGTTGATTCAGCTTACAATAAATTTTAAATACTATTCGACGTATGTGATATTTATTTAGATACAATGAAATATTCATGATTAATGTGTACTAAAGATTATTGAGTTTGATAAAATAACTCTACCTAGAAATAATAGGGTTCGTGACAAAAATGAATAAGTTTCATTCGATAGAATTGAATTCTATTTGTTCTTTAGTTAGTGTTGGTAAAAATTACTCTACTCTCTAGCGGTTTTACTTTTTTTTAGTTTCACGATTAAATCTTCAGCCATAACTTCGTGGTATGCTTAATATCAAATCTCATATTACACCTGAATTTTTCACACGACTCAACATACACACAAAACCGAAATACTTAATTCCATATTTGATTATTATACTTAACAAATGATAGTGTCTTCTTCTATATTTACTTACGCTTAATCTCTTAACTCGTTTGTAACAGTTATGTATTGTAATCACAAAAAAAAAATATAATTAACAATAACAGATGTATATATATATATATATATTCATAAATATAAAGAATATGTTTGATCATTCATGAAAACGAAAACATTCATTAGCAATCACCCATGTTGACGTAACAACATCAACGGTTAACACAAATACATGCGAGAAAAGACGTTTTTCTTTTGTTATGGTTGTACTTTCAGGTGTACCGTAGATAACAGCACCACTAACAAACACTTGATAAGTCGTGTCTTCATCTGGAAAAAGATCTTGAAAAAAAGCAAAATGCATGAGAAAATTTTCAATTCAAGATATGTGCCTGTTTTTCTGTTTACCTTTCATAGGAAAATAATCTAATGCATATACATGGTGTCTTGTAGGTGGCAATGAAACTAAATGATTGGCTATTGCATTTTGACCATTGATTTCGTTTCCGTTCCAAATTAATTTTGCTTGCGTTTGATAGAATTTGTCTACATTCTAAATACTCGACTTTTCGCCTGTTTGACTTGATTAGAAAAGAAAACTATATCTTACATGTCTTCGTGTATCTAATATGTAATAATATCTTTTAGAGAAACTTTCTACGGCATTTGCATCTTCACGATATTGTCTTAGCTAAATAAAACATAATTGTCAATTTTGTTTTCTCTTACAAATTTTTTTCTATCACACCTGATCCGAATTCGTAGCCATTGTGAAAAAAAATCAAATTAGACCTTATCTGAAATATGAACTATGGTTTTTTTTATTTATATAAATCAGTCACAATGATTAGTGTATGTATATATATAGTCAATAAACTATAAAAAGAAAAAAAATTAATAGTGTTTTGTATGAATTATTAACGCCGATGATCACGTTCACCATTTTCATGACGATGATTTCGTTTCGAACTAGTGAAACAAACAAGACATGAACCCATCTGCAAAATCAATAGAAATTTCTTACCGTGATGTTGATCGAGATCGTGATCTAATTCCAAATATATTAAAGAAAAAAAAGAAGTTGTATTGATAGAAACAAAATTACAACGTTTAACTAACCGACGATAACTACCACTGCGTGATCGATGTTTTGAGCGTCGGCGAGATCTCGATCGTGAACGTGTTCTAAGAAAGAATTCATAAAGTCGTCTAACTATGCATGAACTAAAAGTTTTTTTTTCTGTATCCATTGCAGGTTTGTAAATTCTTGTGAAAGCCTTATCGACGACACACATATAGATATCTTACATCTGATCTGTTAAATCGCCTGGAATCTCGCTCTGTTTAGTCATATGCAGCAACCACCGGAATAAACCATTATCTCATTTTATTCTCGAACAAAATACAGGAAACAGCATCTTTGCGCAGGAAAATACCTGTGTGAATAGATATAATCAATTTTGTTCGTGGGGTGGGAATACAGGAAACTCATACATATACATTTATATACATAGAGAGATAGAAAACCATGGATTTTAGTGTTTTCTTTAACTTTTTTTTTCTACTTTTTCGCATTCGATTTCTTACCGCCGACGGTGTGTTTTATCACGACTATCTGTTGTTGATGCACGACCATAACGAGCAAATTGAACACGTATTTCACGTCCATCGAGATCGGCACCATCCATACGATCAAGTGCATCTTCAGCATCACGTTTTTTATGATAGCTTGAAAAGATTGGGAAAAACAAACGAATGAAATAATTGCAATACTTAAATCAACAAACCGAATAAAAGCATAGCCACGACTTGATCGAGAAAATTGATCACGTGGAATATATATATCACCGATGCTTCCAAATTTTTCGAAACATCGTCGCAAATCTTCGACACGTGTACGATATGTTAAATTATCGACTTTAAGAGAATACATGACATCAATGTTTGGTGGTGTTGAACGATGATCACCATCAGGTCGAGATCGATTGCTCATTTTTGTAAAACCAAATACGATTACCTTGCAGAGTGACGGGAGAGCACACAAATGTAAGATAGTTGAAAAATTGAGCAAGTAGGAAGAAAAGGAGAAAATAACAATGATAAATAGCAGCCATTTACATCCTGAGATACATTGTAAAAATTGTAGAGGCTCATTCGGATAAGTGCGACATCTATAAGAAAATAAGATATATACATAGTATATCGTACAGATTTCTTGAATCAGCTGAGACTATTCCAAAATTTTTCGTGTTTAGAAAAAGAAACATTGTCAGTCACAAGACTGCAATGAACTTGATTACTTTACAGTGGTCGATTCATTTGAGCTTCAATCTGTATGTATCAGCTCAAGACACATTTTGCAAGGTCTCTATTTCTTTTGAGTGTATAGGTCAGTTTCTCGTAAGATTTCATTAGAATCACAGAATAAGTATTCGCTAAAAATGAGAAGCCAAGCTAGTCAATGAACACTATAAAATTAACTTTGTTCTTATTAATGGTTTTAGTAGTAGCGGCGCCAGAAACTTTCTTGAGAGTGGAAGCAGCCTACATGAGCCTGAGACCATCTCTGACGCTGCTACAAAACTTTGTTTTAGGGGCTTTAGAAAGTTTTCAGGGTGGGCTCAACTTATTCGCGGGTGAGCTGAGCACACCCCTGGCGCTCCCACTAGGTTTTCGATGATAATAAAACAAATTGTCATTCAAAGGTTTTGCTGCAAATATAACATCTGAAAATAAATCAAGATTGATATGATGAAAACTATTTAAAACAAAAAATTTTCATTACTATTAAAGAAAAATTTGACTTTTCCATTTGAATACAGCTGCTGGTTCCTAACAATTTTGTCTAATATGACAGATATTTTCAATCGAGAATTCTCACAGAAGAATTCCTCAGAGATATAAATGTTCCTTTTTACGTTTGACCTTCATTCTAATATTCATGTACCTATATTTAAAACTGCCGACTCTATTAATTCGATTGCGAATACGAACGCTTGATTGATTCTCGTTTTGGTAAAAATAAGGACGACTAGTATTTGTGCTTGAGATATTCGGAGAGACTCGTTCAAAAGTTTTTTTCTTCATTAATTACATGTCTAATTGTTTCAGTTGTTGCAGTAGTTTTGTAGTATTTTAAAGCAGATCATCATTAGAACTCATATTTAGACATTCTATCGACATGGTCGTTATACGAGCGTTTATTTTATTGGTACCAGCATGACTAGAGTTTCTCTTCAATCGCTTGCATAACTTTTATTGAGGCACCGCTAAATTATCTTCGGAGCAAATCATTTTTCAAGCTACAGTGCTTCCATTTAAAATGGGAACTATAAATCGATGAATTTCTATTTCTTAATTATTAAACATGGATATTTTACAAAGTTCCAAGATGTTATGACAGATAGACTTTTTTTCTCAGCTAATCTTTGTTACAAAACGAAGTTATGCGTAGACTAAATCCATTATAGTCAAGTTTCTACATTATATCTTACCATAGGTTGTAATCATAGATAAACGCTTCAATCATTACGATTATTTTCCTAGTTTTCATGTTATTTTCCATTTTAAAGTACTGAGTAGACAAAAATAAAGTAGCGATCAATATGAAATTGATATTACGGTTTATAATATTTTTTAGCAACACTAGAATACAATTTATGACAGAGAACTTATATCAATACGTTTATAATGCAAGAAGTAACATTAAATATCATAATGATCAAAAGAAACGAACGGTTCTTCGAATTAAAATAAAAGTGTCCGATTATTGATGAGAAATCAAATAACTAGACGATATCAGAACCCAGAAGGATCACTCCGACAATTGGATCCGATCATGATTCTATCGAAGTTTCTCTAATCCGACGAAATCCCATCGGATTCCTGGTTGCGATCCGACATTTGGACACTTACTGTTGGATTTTACCGAATCTTACCAGCGGAATCCGATTGGATTTCATCGTATGATCTAACAGGCCTCTGCTATTGAGAGTAAATGCTAATTCTTACAAAAATAAGAAAATAGGTTTCTCCTGTCGGATTGTTAGTGGTTCCACAACCCAGATTCCCATAGGATTTCATCGAATTGTCGGATCCTATCAGATCTGATCGGATTCATTCACCTGGGAAGAGGGAACGACAACTGTCTATAAACTGCAAGTGCGTACCATGCAAGTATTTCAATTACGCTAGAAGAAAAGAAGCACACAGTAAATGACAATACTTGATACAAATAACTTGAATGAAAAAAAAATCCATTTCTAGAGAACTGTTTCTGATATTATCTCTTGCCTTCAGTTATTCAATAATGGCCATATCTATAGATCCAGAAAGATGTGTCCAATATAAATAATTATATTTTTATTTATACTCATGAATATATATATATATATATACATATATATAATTATATTGATAGATAGATCGATAGGTACAGATAATAAAAAAATTTTAACAGTTTCTTTGAAATATGTTAAATATCCATTAACTTTATGTGTCAACATTATAATCATAAATTTATTTTAATTTTATATTTGTATCCTGTTTCGCTCGATTGCTTCAATTAATAAGAAACAAACGAAATTATCAACATTACACAATTTTTATACTCATATTCGTGGTACATTAGTTCATGTCGATTATCAAAAGTTCTTATATTGTTCAATAGAATAGTATGGTACGATTGCAAACAAAGTATATGTGTAACATCTTTCTATTTTACGAATCATGCATTCACATATTTGTTTCTTTGCTCGAATTCTAACCGCTGAAATAAAAAATTACATGCAAATATCATTATTAACAATGAACAGAGAAAAGTAATAAGGATTTCATCATGAACATGTGTTCAGCAACTGAGAAATAAGTATTTCTCAATAACTCCACAATGACGAAGACACTTGCGTTGTGTAAAAAAATTATTTGAAAACATCAAATTTTATTTTTGCTACCGCAAGTATCAAAATCGTTGGAGAATCGATGGTTGCATTTCTATGTGGCAGCAGAATCATCAACATTTTATATCTAAGATTCTATCGCTTTGAAAATCCCTATTTTCCAGTTTGCGGACACATATGGCTTTCATCTATATGCATACATTGACTTATGAGCACCTAATTTCTTATTATCGATTAGAAACCGTATGAAATTGAAATCTCAAAAACGACGATATTGTTATGGTTATTTATATATTCTTTATTGTACGTCATTTATAATGGTTTTCTTTATTAATTTTCCTACTTTTGAATGGCAATCGAATGCACATGATAGTCGTGAATATCGGCCAAAATATTGCAATCAATCAATTATAAAGAAACAGTATATGTACGATCACAGGTATTTACACATGGATTACTATTTCTTAATTTATTATTTGCACTCATCGCACAATGAAAATTCAAATTTGAATTGATTAGTATCGAATGTTTTAAATAGAATGTGATCTTCGATTATTGATCTGATACCGAAAATCGTTGCACTTAATAAAAAATAATTAAGATATACTAGAAGGAATGATAGTCATGTCCATACTATACAATTTTATAGAGTGCACTGGGAAGTTCTCTATCAATCAATGGGTTAAATCGATTGTGCTTATTTTTTTAAGGATATCCTCATTCTTTAAGTGATAGTACAGTAGGAAATTGGGGAGAACGGAATTTCGGCCCACGAAATTTTCGGCCCGGCCGAGTGTGACCTCATGATCCAAAAATAATAATTTATTTTTTTAATAAATTGCTAATTATCATAGTGGTGAACAGGACGACATTGTACTGAGCAGATTGGCGTGAGGCTTTGCTATCTATTTTAAGTCCAGTTATAAATCGTATTGTCTTTTGAAATAATTATTATTTCCTTACTGTACATCTCAAAGTAAAAGAGTGTAGTCTTAATAGGGGGACTACCAAGTGATGTTCTTCCTTTTGTCTATGGCGAGTTTATGATTGTGTCTTCTCAAGCGTTAGTATTGCTTCGAATTGTTTAATTTTTAATTACATGTGTTCAGTTTTTCCTAGCAAGATCTTTTTCTTTCATTCAAAATAAAACAAAAACCTATGGACAGGTAATACATTCAAAAGAAGAAAGTTAAGATAAACGACAAAAGTATCTCTAATTATTTTAACAACGAAATATAAATTGTATTTTGTTGTTTGGGTGATTCTACTATTCTTTTCCTCGTTCCATATGTAGTAATCCTTAGCGGATAAGTACGACATTTTCTTTTGTTTCTATTGCCAGTTACATTTACTATTGGTACCAGTATTGTTGCTTGAAACGTTGCTGTTGCAGAAGAAAATGAATGAAAAGTGTCTAGTAAATAGAAACTTGAAATACTGAGAAATGTCTTAGAACGTAATTCTAAAACACTGCAAAAAGTTCCATGGAAACGCATCCCTCATTCTATGAAGTACAAGATGATATTAATGTTCTCCCACCCCGGATATTGTGGATTTCCAAGTTGTTATATTCAGTCAGCGAGCCATAATTTGAACAATGGATTGTCCTAACTGAAACTTATTGACTTCGAAGTTCATATTACATGTTCACCTACTAACACAGAATGCCATTGACCCAGATGCAATCTACTGAGCAAGATGCTGTAAGTATAGTATGATCTAAATTCATCCTGCAAGGTACTGCGCCATCTTGCTCAGCACTATGATTAATAGTAGTCAATTAAAAAATTTAAATTACTATTTTTGGATCATGAGCACGTTTTCCGGCCGGGCTTAAAGTCCTAGAGGAATTTTGGCTAGGCCCGAAAGTCTGGTCTGAGATTTCTCCCTGGGTCGGAATTCATGTAACCCATAAATTGTTAATGTGCAAAAATTTTCTTTTAGCATCTATGATGTTTCTTCTCAAATATATCCCACAATTTGCAATACACATACCACAGCATATACAAATAATTGTAGAGGACAAATGAATTAAGACCGAATATTAATGATAAGATGATTCGATCCATCTCTGCAAATGTAACGCATGGATGGCCACAGAAACATGAATATGAGAATTAATAATGAATCATATTGTGTTCAGCGTGAATACAACTCTGTCTTTGATAACCATTTAGAATAGTTTTGGAGAAAAACTAACATGATGTTATTGAAGAAAAGTAGTTCAGTAACTGATGATCGTCGTATTAATATTGACGAATTAAGTATGATAGAAGAATAGTCTGAACCAAAGTGTTAAGCAATGTGATTGTTTTTAGACATTGCATAATGAAAACATTTTTTGCAAATCATACTTACAGGCAGTTGACCATTTCTATACAAGTTGCATTATTTTGAATAGGCGACAGTAAGTCAAGAAAAAATGAGATATGTAATGATTATGCTATGGAATACTTAGTGGTAAGTTTTGATTTGATCGTTAAAAAGAAATTCACATACACTAGTATAGTCCAGTTGAATTAAAAATAAGAGATCTTCTATTGACAATATTGCGATGTAATTTTTCTATTAAAAGACATATGATGTCCATTGGATTTGATTCGTAAAATAAAATTTTACCATGATAATTTCACACTCGTATTTGTAATTCTCTATATCGATGATAAGACGAGTTTTGCTTATTTGATGTTTTCAAATAGGTTCTTAAAGTGATCATGACAAATCTAAAATTTTACATCACACTATAAATCAATTTATGAACATTGTAATATCATACAAATAGAGAATTCTATATAATTTTATAGTATCAACATGACTAAATAGTGTTAATCAAACGGTAGATGATTGTTCACATAAAGGTACTATCGAGACTTACGAATAATGTCTGAATTCTAAGATTTTTAAGTCGGAGATACTAAATTTTTAGAGTAATCTGAATGTCACTAATATTGTCGTCTATAGAAATATGAGGAAAACTAATTTTCAAAGTATTACTTGCAAACAAAAAGATCTCGATGAACAAATTTGATTTTAAAATATTCAAATTATTTCAATTGTTCCATTAATAGGGAAATCAGTTTTGAAGAAGTCTATGTTCTACCTTACTCATAACCATTGATTATTAAGATATTTGTGTATCTAAAACGTTTTTCTTTTCGAAACCTTTCATATTGAACTTCTCAATTGTAATACTTCTGATGATTTGAAATGTTGACCTGCAAATCTCCTATATATGCTGCATCTTTGCTCAATTAGATCAAGTGTTCAACATATGTATGTTCACTTCGATTCCTATGTTGGAGGCAGTCCGTAGTCAGTCAGAGATGATTCACACATTAAAATATTTCTCTCATTGTATATACTCACCGTTGAAATATACATCTGCATTTGAAGTTTGTAAGATTGACTTTAAACTTAAACATAAAACACTGTTATTCTATCTGAAACACAAATATTTTTTCTTTTTCTCAGTCCTCGAGAACTATTTGCTCGTAATCCTATTCGAGCGTCGTTTACATACGAACTATCAAATAGAAATATTTGTTCGTCGATCTATCCACATGCACTCATTTTTGTCGTTTCGAAATCGATTAATTTTGGCTTACGTACTACTATTCGCCGTACTTGGGGCGATTTTACACATGTGCAGTCGATAAGAAAATTTTCTCACCTACATCTTAAACTGCTATTTCTAATTGATATTGATGAAAGATATCTAATGAGTATTAATCTTGAACAATCCATTTATCATGATCTTGTTCAAGTTCGATTACCAGAACACTATACATTATCAACGTATCGTGATATGGCTATGTTACACTGGACAGAAACATATTGTTCACCAACTTTACTAACAATTAAAACTGATGATGATATTTTTCTTAATATATTTCTATTGGCTAATGTTCTAAGTTATATTATATCCAAAAATATTACGAATGAATTAAAACATGAATGTAGATATATACAACATTTTGATACATCAGCGATTATTTACGGTGTCAAATTTCAGAATGCACCAGTAATGCGTAGTGCGAATAATCCAACATTAGAAAGTTGCCATTATATTGTAACGGATGATGAATATCCATGTAAATATTATCCTGATTATATGAGTGGCTTTGGTTATATTATTAATCGAAACGCACGTTTAAAATTATTGTGTGCATTTTTTCGATTAGAAAAATGATTTCATATGTCTGATGTTTATGTAACAGGTATTCTACCTGAATATATGAATATTCAACGACGCGCTTTAGGTTTTAAAATAAATAATGAAATGAAAGGGGACTGTAATTTATTTTTTATGCAACCAATAGCATATGTATGTGCTACGTCACTGCATTATCAACATCAACAATTGTCATCATTAAGAGATAATGACATTTTCGACATGTTTAACACTTATTGGAAACGTATTCATGCTAATCGAATGGCATACACATTTAAAATGCGACTCATATAGTTAAATTTAATATATGTTCTTCTGCTGTTTTTTCCACGTGAAACCAATTCTTTTACTATTGCTTGGATCGTACATAGTAAAAATTTGTTAAATTTTACGCATGCTACTTTATGATTCACATTTTGATTGAATAAAGCATATTTAACGTTACTTATTTCTATAATCAAGATCAGTTTTATTTAAAAAAGGACAATATTTCGAATACACTATTTACTTAAATATTTACTAGTATTCATGTATGTTTTTAATAAAAGATGATTTCCATTAATTATCATTTGAAAAATGTCGATTGATGCTACTTAATTAAGCATTTATTTCATTATATTTTATCGAAGAGCGGAAAATTAAACGATTTTAATGTTATTTGTTTCCGACGACGCTGAAAGCTACTGCTGCTTGTGCACAATAAAATGCTCGATACCAAGTCTACATTCTGATGATATCAGTATATACTGCTTCTCTCTAGATCATTAGAAAACTTATGGACGAAGTTGCGTTTTACTTTGCTTTAGATGAAAAATTTCTGCTCAATATCCTACCATGCGTTTTTTTGTTCATCATTGATAACATACCCACACTGCATGTAACTCCATGTGAATTGGTTCGTATTTGCTATTTACATACCAATGAATAGAAGTCATATAACTTTAGAATAGATTCAGATCTGAACAACGTAATCGATGTAATAGGCGAGCATAAGTACGATATGTATTCCTTGTGATCAGTTTCAACGGATGGAAATCTTGAGAATCAAGTATGACTCTTTTCTTCGTCTTTATCGATGCATTCATCGATTATTACAAGGGAATTTATATGATCCTATTATATGGTCAATATTCTCTTGATCTGTTTCATTTCAACAAAATATACGATTTTATTATAAAAATGAAAAAACGAAACATTCATTATTTCAATTGAATTCTATGTGACTTGGTCTATAGAAATTCATATTATTCTTTATTTCATTTTATTGTACTGGACTTTTTAAAAACTTAAGTGTTAACTGATAGAAGTGTTAGACTACAAACGATACTTGTATTATCAGCATCAACTTTTACAGTGGACCATTCGAATATGTACGGTTAGTTTTTAAAATGTAACGAGAATGATAGAAAACCATTTCATATGAGGTTACATAATGAGAGAATATTTGTCATCGAACACTTCTACTTCGATATATTTGTTCCTTGATAGCTAAAGCAGATTTTTATGTTGATATATTTGTTCAAATCAACCATATGAAAGAATTTCAGCTCCATTTTATTCATCGATCTTCTCAGTGTAGCATTTATTATATTTTATCGTATTAGAACTAGATTCACATATGATTTTGTTATTTTCGATTTGGAACCACTGAAATAAAGTAAATATCCATCAAGTAAGGAACAGTCTTGATACAAAAATATATATGACTTTTCCGGACTATTCACTATGGCTATTTTTCATTTAACCTTTATTGCAGCTTATGACTAACAGATAGATCTGCTTTTGATTTCAATACCTCAAGTATGTCAGATGAATGAAAAATCTTCTTTATGATTTATTTAAATTTTCGACAAACTATGTCATGTTCCAATCATTCTTGGGCATTACATTGGTCTAAACGAAAATATTCAGAAAATCTCACTAACAAGTAGGTATATCGGGAAGTAAAATATCGGGAACTCAAGAATATATTGCTTAGAACATATATTCTCTAGGTGTTGCCAATAATTCAGCTTGACCTATTACATGTGTTGAGTTAGAAGTGACATTGAACGAATCATTTTTAATGATTCTTTCATTTAAAACTTAATCCTATCATTAACTGATATCGAACAAAAAAATCCTATGAATTTATGTAATGATACCATTGAATGGTCGATGATTAGTGAATTATCAGCTAGAAAAAATTTACAGGTATTCAATAGTTCTTTTTTTATACTTTTTCAAAAAAGAAAGCATAAAAAGATGATTTCATTTATAACTAATCAATTTGGTGTAAGGCGACAAACAGAAGAACAAACATCGCTCGATTATTTTATTCAATAGATAAGCTATCTGCTTCTCATGATAAGTGCTGGAATAAAAACAAATGATAACTCATTAGAAGCATACTTGTTACATTTATACTCTGTTATTATATGATATCTATTCATTTCTGCATGCATTTTCTGTTCCGATGGATCGTCATTTAAAAACTATGATATCGAAGCGAATAGATTTCAAAATTGCTTGATGATAGAAATTTCGAATGTGTATCATTTGATACTAAAATACAATTTATTATTCAATAGATCTCTCATATATCGATGTTTATTACAGTTTCAAAATGTGAGAATAAATGATTATTGTTTTCAATTACAAATTGAATTTTGTTGACAATTGTCGTAAATTTAATATTTCCCTTGACAAATGTCAAAATAACTGAATTGGATAATGAATGAGGATAGAAACGAATGAAATTAATGCTTGATTATTTTTCTTAAATATTGTTATTTTGGTTCATTGTAGACAAGAGACATTCACTTAACTAAAGACATGCGCGAGCAATATAGAATGTAATTTATCATAGAAATATTTACCACACTGGAAAATATCAATCTACTTATTATGTTTGAATTCATCATTTTCATCAATTCATTTGATTAAAAAACTTAATTGTTTCTATTATTCGAATTAAGACTGGAGTTAGAATTGGACGGACTTGAATAATTTGTTTAAAAAACAAGACGAACATTTATAATTTGAAAATAAAGGCGACAGTCTCAAAAACAACTTTTTGATTACATTAAACAACAAACTTCAAAAAGTGAGAAGTACTCGTTGAAAATGCATTTTCTCAAAGTTGCCGTGTATCAAATATCGAATAGTTAAATTTTGTTTTTAATAATTTATTTACATTCAACACTTTCGACTGTGTAACTAATGCTTTACTTTCGTGCAACAGAAAAATTGATTCGATGACTTTTACTTTGTTGGTAAAGTAATAATCGTTGTTTTTTTTCTTATAACATCTAAACCTAGTCGAATTTTCTTTTTCTTTCCTATGAACAGATTTCAAATGGAATCAAATTACAGTAACATGCCATCATGGCTTGAGACATGTATATGGGACGCTACACAACAAACACTAGTTGAACGAAACTCGCAAAACTTTGACGTAACTGTTCAATATAACTTAGAAAATTTTATTCTGAACATCAAAGATTGACTCGATCCATTTTGATACAAATTGGTGGGGTTGTCATTGTGTATCGAAACGAAGTACTAGTTCGTATATCATGTGAAACTTGCTGTTGAAACTCCTCGTTAGGAAACAACAAATAATATGACTTGCATAACCTGACCTGAGCACTGTTATCCATAAAATGCTTGTCGTTGACTTTATTCATGAATTATTCGTAAGCTTACATTCGATATACATCTAGTATTTAGCCCGAGAATTCAGTTTGCAGAAATAACTAAAACGACGTACGGCCGTATCCACTAAAAATTGTATTTAAAATTAGCAGAAAAAGAATAGTTTTGTTTGTCTGCGTACGTACATACAATCACACATAAACACACATGCATACATCTATCGTCTTTTTACATATCTCGAACTGCCAGCATCACCTTTTTCAAACATACATACAGTCAACACAAAATGTGTCAAAAAAAGAACCGAACAAACAAAAAATACGGACGATAACTAAAAAAGAAAGTGTATGAAACACAGAGACAAAGAAGAGAAAAGAACTGAGCAAAGAGACAGAAAATTTCAAACGACAAAAAGAGAACCAAGAACAAAAACAAACAGAACACGAATAAGTCTTTCTTTTTCAATCTCAGCCATTCCCCATACATAGTATGAAAATGATACTACGACTACCAACAAATAAACGCAAATGAAAATAAAAGAAGAGAAAAAACAATAAACAAACAAGAGGAAAAGAAAAGCATTTAGTCGTTTTATTTTTCAAGATCACAAACTTATAATCTTTTGTTTTGGTTATTGTTGCTGTTGATGTTGCTGTTGTGATCTAATAGTTGATTGTAATGAAGGATTGGATAATTGAGATGCTAAATGATTTCGAAAAAAACCTCCCTTTTGATCTAAACAAATAAATCCTTATTTTATTGAATGTTTATTACACTCCTTGATTTTTCTTCTCAAACTTACTCGAATCAAGATTTGATGTATTATTCATCACTTAAAAAACAAAAAGAAAACTTATTGTCAAAATATGCTCATTCTGTTTGACATACTTTTTTGTTGTGATACTGCTGATAAATCTTTTCCACCGGCTGGTTTTTGTCGACCATGAATAGCATTTTGTAATTGTTTACGAACAAATTCACTGGTCGATCGACCAGCTGGAAAACTATTTAAAATTCATACTAGTTAAAATATCTAATATTTTCGATTTAAACAAGTTATTTACCTCAAACAGTTCATCATTTGATTATTTAATTCTTCTGATTGACGACATTCAGTTGAAGTTAAATTAGGTACTGATGGGTTCATGAGACTGTTAGTATCTACGATTATAATTATCGATAAAGTCACACATATATCAATGAACGATTTAACATACTATGTGGATTTTGTTGTATGGTCGATGATAGAGCTACACTCATATTAGAATATGGCTGAAATAAAAGAACAAGAAATATAAATCAATGGAAACACTCTATCAGTATTCTTTTTTTCCTTCGCTCATTTCCGCTAGTTCGTGCTCGTATTTCAGTAGTGTCAAGGTTTTTATATTTACAGTAAGAGATGAAGAAAAAAGAACTATTGCCTTGAACTCAGAATCACAAATGAGTTCAAGAAAACAGTAACTCAGGGGACATCTGCTAGTGAATAAGAAAAGAGTTTGTACTCGATTCACATTCTATGTCAATCACTATGCATATATGTTACTCAATCGTGGTCATATGTATACAATCATTAGATCAAAGAAAGAAGAAGAAAAATGCAGAGAGAAGAGGCAAAGAATGAATTTCGTATGCTTTCAGGCTGAGTCGATCACAAACTTCTGCCAGCAAATTGATGAGTAACCTTTAGAAACTCAAGGATATTAACTAACCCATATCTATGTTCTCTTTATTTGATATCTATCACGATGTCAATATGGTAGCAAGCAGACATTATGTGAGCAATTGATTAACCCCAATTCTTGTTCTCGTTCAAAACGGCCACCTTGACCTCTTCGTCATACATTCATTTATTCTTTCTGTTCTCTGTTGAGAGTATATGGTTTAAGTGTATGTACCAAGATAAATTTATATTGAACCTACGATCAACATTCATGATTATGTAATCATCACTTCCGTTACAGACTAAGCATCATGTAACAGCTTCTTCATTTTTTTTTTCTTTCAACAATCAAGTCTTACATATAATTTACAATTTGAGTAACGAGAAGAAAAGCACATCAAGAATATCAGAAGACTTTGGTTCATACGAACGAGTGACACAACCTAGAGATTATCGAGATGAAAAGAGTAGTTATTCCTAAAAGACCTTGAACATAGACATAAGAGAAAGGAAAAAAAAAGAAATAAGAATCTCTTCCTTTCTTCTCTCTCTCTCGTCTTCTTCTTTCCTTTTTTACTCGCACACACACACACACACACATATACATATATATATTACACTGAATTAGATCACTTCAATCGATACAACACGACAGGAGCTAACTTTTCTCTAATGATTATTATAGAACAACCTTGTAATCAATGGATGACAGTGACCTTCACTACGCATTTTAATTTTGCCTTGAGTTTTACAGAAATAAAAATAAGGTCATCATTTCAAAAAGAAAGTCTGATACAACATATGTAGACATGTACATCAAATCAAGATAAATATGGTCATTCGTTCGTCTTCATTTATTAGGTACGTATTAATAATCTTTTCTTTCTTTTTCCGTGTTAATTATGATAAGCAAAGTTGCATGTACCCAAATATACGAGATAAAAATAAGAGGAAACTTTGAAGATAGAGAGTAATGTCCTTCGAAACTATTTTCAGTAATGTATACATATACAAATATTTACAACCGTTTGCAAAAGAAAAGACCGTGGAAACATCATTTTCACTACCACTCTGGCAGGAAACATTCTAAGTTGTCAGTTTTAGTATGATTTAATATCCCACGAACAACCCTACACAGTGATATTATTAAATAAATTCTCATTCATCTTCACAGTAAAAATACAACAGAGTTCTAAATATTCGATGTCATAAAATAGAACACTTTTTCAAGGCTTTTTCTTTTCTTCTTTTTCTTCCGATTATCTAAATTCATACTCGCTGAACTTATGTTCAATGAACGTTTCTCATGGTGAGTGCCAGTTTTAACTACATTTCTTAGTTTGCAAATCAATTCAACGAGTACCCGATTCTTGTTCTAATTCTAAATTTTTCCAAAATTTTTAAATCTTTTAATTTACGTTTCCAAACTCTTTGATTTTTTTCTCGTGTCAACGTTGTACGTGCGATTTGACACTAATCTTTGATTGCTTCAACGGATAATAGAAATTTTAGTCATAACTGTAATTTTAGAGTAATATTTTTGTGACTTCATAGTTTTTAGAATTATATTCTATATCATTCCTGAGAAAATGTCACTGTGTACTGTGAAGTATGGACTCTCGAGCCATACGAACACTAACAATAAAGAATGTTGTCACACGCAGTGGGAGTGAAAACGATTTGTCCAAGGTTTTTTTTCGAACTACGGTATGGTGTACATATATAATCTACAGAGGAAACAGAAAAACATGTTCATTTATGTTCATTAATCATCTATAAATATCTATTTTTATAAACGACGTAAATCTATAAGGTGCTTTGCTAGTGTAAATGTTGACAAGTCCAATAATAGACAAAAGAAAAAACCTCCCCAGTGACGCAGACAGAGCGCAATTCTTTTTATAAGACAAAAATCAGTCGACATAGAATGTCATCGTTACTATCAAAACTACATATTAACAGCGCAATTTTTATTTTTGCAGTTCTTTTTGCGTCTAATATAAAGCAAAGTACATTCTACATGTATTTCTATTCATACTTTTTCTTTCTTTTTCCAAGAAGAACAAACCAAAATATTATTTTCTCTTCGATTTAATTGGACTTTATGTACTTTTTGTTTTGCTCCATACTCAAACAGTGTTTTGAAACATTCAATTGCTTAGATCAACAAAAGGTAAGAATGCAACGATCGGCAAATAGGCGCTTCGGAATTCACCATCACTTACATTTTACATGAGATAGTAATATTTTTGTTTTCGTGAGTTGATGAAAGAAAGCATGATGATCGTTTCTTCAAGGTTTTTTCCCTTTTTATCAAAGACATTTAAAAAAAATTTCATTTATTTCTTTTTCTGTTAGATTGAATGACATTTTTGATATAAAATGATGTTGTCTAACGGTAGGAATGCGACTGATTTCTTTTCCCTTTTCGTCTTTATTTTTCCAAGCAACTGAATAATGCAATTAATTTCTTTAAATACAAACATAGAGAAATGAATGACTGAGAAATTTTCTGAATCAGCGTTTTTAATTACTCGTAACTCGATAGTGTCAATGAAGAAAAAAAAGCACCATCAATAGTTTACATCCTAATTCGATATAGAATCATGTTGAATGTATATATTTACTTTTAATTTCAATGATTCAGAAGTTAGTTATCAAATTGAGTTTAAATTTAATACATTATTTTAGTGATAATTTTAGTTGATGAAATTCAAACTTCAATTGAATAGAGAGGATGGTATACAAAACTGAAGCCTTACATTAGAGTTCAATTTTTTTTTCTATTAATAAGACTCAACATGACGTGAAGAAACGAATAAAGTAGGATTTATTTTCTTACACATTCTTCAATAGATTGATTTCATAGCTGCTGATAGATCCCAAGAAAAAAGCTTGGTCCTAAATTGATAGTCGTGTCTATAATATTCAAGCAGTGCATACGATATCCTATGGGAGTATTTAATTAAAGTAGCCAAGAACAAATCATTTTCGATTCCTTCTATTCTTACGAAATCTTATTTACGGAAAAACGAGAACGAAAATGAACGTGAACAGAAAGCCTTAATCAATGATATTCATTCTTACATTTACATTTCTATTGAGCCAACGAAAGAATGTTCTCAAATGATTACTTGCTTTCTCTGATGCGTTATACGTCAACAACTATGTTGATACCCAATACGACGGTGAAGAATTATTCTTGATGTTCATGAACTTGTGTCTTTAGACTACGGATATTGTTTGATCTTTCCAGAGAGCAGCTTACCTCGAATTCTCTAGATCATAATAGCCTTTTCTATTGTAGATTCGTCGATTTCATGTATAAAGTATAACCATTTTAATACATAATTGATAACATTTTAAGATTATATGATTTTATTTAACACTGAGCTTTCAGAAAATATGATTGATCTCTCGAGAATTCAATATGTTCGTAGATCGAAAAACATAACAAAAATGCGGATAATGGAAAACCATTCATTTTCCTTAGTTTTCTGATTACGATATTCTGAATAAGCATGGTCTCTAAGACATGAGCTATTCATCAGAAAGTAAATGATTCATTGAAAATATTCCATAGTTCAAAATATGAATCAAACAAAATTCTCGTATGAGAAGTAAAATATTTCCTAAATATCTTTTCCAATAGCGCCACAATCGAAAGATCTTTTCTTAACAAAGAAAAAGACACCAGTCCACTTTCATACAGGTAAAGTTCTTAAAAATAAAAATGTTAGTTCCATCAATAACAATATTTATCTTATTTCAATATTTGTTTTAAAAATGAAAACAGAATCGACAAAATTCAATGTTAGCTAGAACACAAGTACTCGTTATGTAACATGCATTATCATAATGACATTTGAAGATTATGTTTCAGAAATTTTAAAACATTATTTATTTACAATAGTTTGATTTTATTCTAGGAGTTTACCTGATGGATTGAAGCCTGTGGTATGGGTACAACTGATGGTTGTTGTTGTTGTGTTTGCATAACATTCATATGCCGATTTTGTGATAATTGCTGTTGCTGTTGTTGCTGCAATGGTGGCAGCCCTGATGGCGACGGTGTTAGAAATATATCATGATTATATGGAAGATCAAGTGGATTGTTATTCAATAATGATGGCGAAAGTTGATGAAAATCTTGCTGTAGTGTTCGACCAGTACCGTTTGACATCATCAAGTCACTGTATGTATTCATCATAGCTGTCAAAATGAAAACATAGTTTTATTGTTTTATCTTAGAATTTTTCAAACAACATACGTCGATGTTGTTGTTGTTGCTGCTGCTGCTGTGGCTGGGTTTGCTGTTGATTGTGTGTCATCTAGATAAACATAAATTTAAACTGTATTGTAAAGAAGCGAGAGTGTTTGTTTTTGTTGATGTTACATGTGGCAACGTAACATTCATGGACATATGTAATTGAAGTTGTGGGTTAGTTTGCTGTGACGTTCGTTGTTGCGGATGCATCACTGGTGGTCGTTTATTTAATTGTGCCGGATGATTAGGTGGTGGAATTCGTTGTTGCTGTGATGGTTGTTGAGGCATTGAATAGTAATTGGGAGCAACTTGATTTGGTGGCGGTGGTGGTTGTTGAATAAAATTATTATACGTGGCTTGTTGAGGATTTTGAGATGGTTGACGGTAAAATGTGTTTGACATTTGATTTGGAGCTTGATGGTGCTGAATATGTGATGGTGTTTGCTGAGAGTACATCATCATTGAATTATTATCTAGATGTGTTGTCGTATTTTGGGTTGTTGCTGATGGCAGTGGTGGATATGAATTATGAATAGGTGACAAGGATTTGTTAGGTGGAAAAGTATTAGTATCCAGCATATCCATTGAAAGACAATCTGGAAATTGAGAAGTCTAGAAATTTTGAAATAATATAAAGTTTTTCATTGAAAAAAAGAAGCAATACGTTGGTAGATGGCTGTTGTTGTTGAGCAAGAGAAGGAGGATTTTGATATGCATATGATGTGGTCTGCTGTCGATACATTGTCATAGAACGATCAGCATTAACTGTTCGATTTGGCGGTAGTGATATAGGAGGATTTTCAGTCAATAGAAAATCACCGGTGATTGAACCTTGAGAAAAAGAAAAAAGAAGAAATTCAAATGAAATTAAACAAACTAATCGATTACTGAAAAGACTATTATCAACATGTAAATCGAGTGATGGTGTACCTAAATACAACAAGATTATATTGAAATATGAATTGAATAATAGATTGTCACGTCAAAAAGTTCTTTGGAAAAAAAATCGATTCAAATTGAAATACTCATTTTAAACTTAAATATCTTTCATAGATGTCACTCATTGAATTTGGCAATATGATAAATTTTTTTATTAAAAGAAAAATAAATGAAGTCTACTACTAAAACTATATGTATAATAAAAAGAACATAAACGAAAAATAAAAGATTTTTACCGGGATTAAACGAAGTAACAAGCGTTTTATATATTTCACTAATAGCTTTCTCTTCTTTTTCGCTACGCTTAGTTGTCGGCAATGAGAATGGTGTTTCCATAATACTAGTTGCGTTTTGTGAAAGTATTGAATCAATTGTTGTTGGATCACTTAAACACTAGAATGAAGAAGAAAACCAGTGTTGTTTTTTCAATTAAAACTTTCATAGAAAATATTTTTTACTACCTCAAGAAAATCTCTATTGTCTAATAACGATAAGAAGTCATCATTTGAATTACTAGCTGTTGTTGAATTAAATAAATCATTAACAATAGCCGCTATACGACTACTATCACTCGATGTTGATACTGATCGTGCTAAGGTTGGTGTTGATTGTTGTAATTGTGATTGTGATTGGGGTTGGGGTTGTTGCTGTTTATTTATTGGAATAAATGATATTTCATTGGGTTGTTGAGGATCCGAACTTAATAAAGCAGCGAGATACTCATCTTTTGACGATGAACTTTTTGATATTGCTGGTGCTGTTTGCGATTGTGATAATACTGGATTAAGATATTGCTCAAATGGATCAATTACATTATTGGTATTATTATTATTATTATTATTATTATTGTTATTAATCTTATTATTATTGTTAGGATTAATATTATTACTAACAGTGGTAGCAGTAGTGGTGGTAGTAGTAGTAGTATTTGTTGTGATAGTATTTTTTACTGCTGATGTTGAAGATATTGTTGAAAATATTGATGTATCATTTGTATCGTTGGTATCCAGATTTTGTAGAAGATCATAAAGTGGTCCGTCTTTCTTTGTTGTTAATGATGGAGTTTGTGGTGAACGTATTAATGAACGTAATAATGTTGACTGTGGATTTGTAGATACTGAATTATTTGTTAAACGTGTCAGTGACGGTGATGAAGTTTTATCGAGTAGATGACTGCGTTCAAATGTATCTGGTTCAGTTTTAATTGTTGTTTGCGATGGCTAAATGAATATAGCAAAATATTTACAATCAAAAGAATATGGCATTAATGTATGAAGTTACTGTCTATGTAAAAATTCAAAACAAGAAAATATAATGTTAATACACAAATATGAGAAAGAATGTGATTGCAAGTGCGTCTCTACTGATAACTTCCTCTGAATTCAACTAATTCTCTCATTACATTAGATCGTGCAAAGTGTTCGACTAGAAGCTCTGTATTTTCAACTAAGTTCTATGTCTGTTTTCCTAGTATGTCGAGTGAACGTATAATTTCAGGAAATTACCTAGTGTCGAACTTCGAATTGAAATTTTGCGTATCATAAAATTTTAATTATAATACTATTAATAACATGATGCAGACATTTTTCTGAAAAAAAGCTTCCATCAAGATATGCTGCTGTCATGAGATAGACTATCTTAAATAGGACAAGAATTTTTTGGAATAATTGTATTTTGAAGAAATTTCATTATAGAAACATCTGATATTTTTCCATAGATACAAGGATGATTGAAATCTACACGTGCCTAATATTTTTAGCACAAGCTTGACGATCAATTAGTTCTTAAAAATCTTGCATGATAATATTCTGAACTCTACAATAGTTTAACCGACTTGTTTTATGCACTCATTTAACTTTTCAATATTATGACTTAGAAAAGAGTGTCAACATGTTAATAAAGTATTGAAATCCAACACATCATGTATAGCAGTTTCCTCGCTAGTTCCATTTTCTTTCTCGAAACATTCATTCTGAATGTGTAAATTAAACGATATGCAATAACGGCTTTCTCTGAGAGACGCTTATAAAAAGGATATTGATTTCGAAACAACTATTGATTTTAGTTGTTTAATTTCCGATACGTAACGAAAACAATTTGGATGTAGCTATTTATAAGGATGCTTTGGTGGATTCATATGAGCGAAATCACCTCATCGGTTCGATTGAAAATGAACTTTATATGATATAGAATCATTTTGAACGATGATATATTAGAAAAAATTGATTCAGTATATCGAAATTCCCTTCATTGCTCACGTTTCCTAGCTGAACTGTTAGCGTATTTATACTCTACTGATATCATTCGATGGCCCTCTGTATCGACCGTGTTGGATCAATACGATTTCGTTTAGACGGAAAGCAACACTGAAGAAACTTCCCATTTACATTCTTATTTTGATATTAAAGTTTTTTTTAAATTTCCTTGTATAATATATCGTATGGAAGTTTTAGTTTTTAGTATAATGAACTTGCTGAGTAGAAATTACTTACTTGAGTAAGTGGACGTGTAGCAGCTATGGCTGCTGATGTTGAAATAATTGTATGATCTTGACATTCAACTTTCATGTCTTCTTGACGAATATGTCCAAGTAATTTTGATTGTTTTCTTGGATTTTGTATTTCTTCATCATTATCAATCGGACGTTTTATATTTGTTGCTACATTTGTATTTGATGCTGATAATTGTCGTGTTACACGTCGAAGTACGATGGGTGATGATTGATTTCCTAATGATGATTGTTCAATATTGACGGATGCATCAGATAATGAATCAAGTGAATTATCCGATACTGTTGATTGAGGATTCGATATAAGATATTCTGATGGCTATAAGAAATCAGCAAACAGAGAAATATGAAACATTGAAAAATTCTGAATACATATATAACTAAATAGGATTACATCTCTTTTCGGCCGACCAGGCTTTCTTGGTTGTGTTGGCGTTGTTGTTGCCATAGGGTTATTTTGACTACCAAAACTATGTGAATGTTGCCGTTTTTTCTTTGATTTTTTATCCCATGCATTTTTATCTGATACATTATTCGTTGGTGCTGATAATTGGCTTTTTAGTGCTGAACGTCCGTTATTATTCTGTGCTTTTGCATTATTTCCTATTAACTGATTCGCTCCACTTGATAAGCGTTGATTTGTTTTATGTCGAGAATTATAAACAAACGGAGCTTCAACGACAACTTTTTGTGGACGTACATCATCATTGAGCAATGTCTAGATAAATGAAAATAAGACATACACAAGTGAACCCATTGGATTTTTTTACTATACAAAGTGATATTGACATAATTATTTAGATTTATACTATAAATATAGACTGATACTATTTTGACTATAGTTCTACCTATGATTGTATATTTGACAGAGAACCTGGTAAATTTGGATTAAAAGTGATAATCCAAAATCGATCTATTTCAAGGCTATGCATATTAGAAGAGTAAGAAACCTATTGGAATGTGAAGAAATTACTTCTTTCTGTAAGTTTTAATACTTTTCAGTTTATTGAATAGATAACTGCACTGTAATCCAGTATTATACAGAAATAAAATATTGTTCCTCAAATCGTGGGCAATTTGCGTATAGATTTCCCTGTTCAAAATAATAGACTCATTTGTTATTGTGTTATGATCAACAGTTTTCCTACAACTACTGTTACTATTATAATTGATAAGCGTTGTTCAATGTATGTTATGTCGAATAAGAAACCTATGTAAGTTTAAATGAGTTCATGATCATGTATCGAGTTGCCTCTGTATTTCTTGAGTGAACTAGAATATGTTACAAGGAGCATTCGAGGAAAAACTATTCATCGTTTTATTTGTTGTAACTAGTGAATGCCTACTGAAAATTTAATAAGTCAGAGCACTATGATATTTTTCTGCCTTTAGTAATTTAGCGAGCACAGATTCACACACTTCAAACTCAATGTCTTTCATTCTTTTGTAGAACACAATTGAATTTTCTGTTGGACATACTGAAGTAGATCAACACACACTAGCTTTTTTATTGGTAACATGGTAGTAGTGTCTATTCGTCTGTATACTTGTGGTTTTCATCATTCAGAATGAGAATATATGCATTGATTAGTGAAGGAAAATTTTCATTGGCAAATTCTACTCCTTGAAACATCAATCCCATCTGGTTTAAGTAACTGACCGATTCATCAGTTTCTTCTTCTGAAGAACTTTCTATGCATACAACACATCAACTACTAGTAGAGCGAATTCCACCTTCCCACATAAATATCAGCCACAGCAATGACTGTGAATCTGAAAACGTCTATGTGCATATTTCTCACTAAAAATAGATCCGTATCAAAGCTTGTGTCGTGATCGCATGGCTGCTGCAGGGTAACCATGCACACGATCTATCTCCCTTTTGAAATGCATAAATCCCAAAAGGCAAATACTTTATGAATCGAAAGTTATTTTTATAGGTTAATACTCCAACAATATATGACCGACCATTGATTTCAGCTTGTGGAATCGTTGTGGGACTAGGAACATAATTCACTTTCAGCTTGTCAGAGACGCTATTCTGCGCTTCTTCCTTACTGTCTCAAACCTTCAGACACATCCGGCTAATTCATGAAACTCGAAGGTATGATGGATATGGAAATATTGCAACAGATCACGATACTAGAATTTCAAAGTTCGGGACCTCCTATTTTGAATACATAATCAGCATGCATTCTAATACACTTCTCAAAAGAAACTGAAAGATTTCCACAATATCATGGAAAATCAGGGACGAAACTTAACACTGCATTTCTACCATGCCTGAGAAATTGAGAAGCAGAATGATTAAGAATTAATATTGGTGCTCCAAGTTTCCGTTCGACTTGGAACGAATCTCGCTATGTCAATTAACCGGACCTCACAACGCACAATCATAGCACACACCAGCTCACACTGGCACCGAATGTGACCACAAACATCCGGACGCAAACAACTCAATTTCAAAAGATGTTAAGCAGGTCAGACCAGGTTGCTAGACACTTCTTCGTCGAATCCAGCTGACCTGAAGCATTTCTATACAATACAACATATCTAATCAGAGACTAGTCGTTCGCCAGTGTCCCTACGAGGTGCCACTAACCGATAGCCGCTTCCAATCATGGGTACACGTCACCGAAAGATCATTCTCCTTTATTAACAGTTGAGCTGCCTTTGTGGATGTGTAGCATCCACCTTTTCTTTTTAGTGAATTCACACGCACATCTGCAGGGGCGTACCAGTCGAGAGGCTGTGCGGGGTCTTACGCTCCTTGCTTTTGAAAATTTTATGTTTTGGGGACAAAAAACTAGAAAAAAAGCTCTTTTCTGGGGACTATCGTTGCTGAAATTGATATGAATAAAGACCTTACGCCCCCATTTTTGAAATATGGAGATGGGAGGTGTTTACGCCCCCCTTCCCCCCGCTGTTCTCGAGACATTGTTACACCCCTGCACATTATTAGACGCACAAGATTTATAGCCCTTAGAATATAATTGCACCGGAGCTAGCCGAAGAATACATCATTACAGCTCAAATTCAACCTATCGAAAACTAATTCGTTCAGCACCAGGTGTGGAAACATATGCTTTACTAAGATGTTAATCCTCCGAATCTAGTGATACGAGACCAAGATTGAAACTTATCACTGGCCGAATCCACCACCCTCGGAATCCTATTGGTTGATCGTCCAGCCGAAAAAATACGATTGACTGAATTTCGCCATCCTAGAAACCCTATTGGCAGATCGCTCAATCAAAAAACAGGGATTGGCTGGGTTTACATGTAAAAATTTATGATTCTATCAAAGGTCAAAAGAACCTTTTTTTTTTGTTCCGTTCGACAGAAGATAAATACGCAAAAATAACTCGTTCTGCGTATGATCGTCCCCTTTCAGCAGAGGGAACTAGTTGATAAATAGAACTTTTAAGCCTCCGCTATTGATTGAAAATGGTTTCGAAAATATTAGTATTGAAAACATGAATACTAGAAAAGTCTATTACAAAGCCTTCGACATACGTTATCTCACTAGCATATGTACTGTATACTAAACGAAAAGAACAACATACAACAAAAGAATGTTCCGCATATATCTATCTAAAACTAGTACTGAAGTAAGCAAAGTATTCTGGACGTGTTATGTTGAATCGAGTGAAAATCTATTGAAGAGAATAGTTATGTTACTGAACTAGCTAGAAGAGTCGGTAGACGTTAACATTTCACTTCTGTTTTCACTTTGAACCTTTATATTTTGTTAAAAATTGATTCCTGAATATTCAACATTTTGCCAAACGAAACAATTTATAGTTTGAGCTCGTTTCACAGATTTTATACTCTATTTGAACATGATGATCGTGGCTAAAAATGAACTTATATCATGTTTCTCTTTTGCATAGAATTTGATCAATTTTCAATATAATTTCTTTGTCGTCTTGTATTGTTTCTTACCCGCAGAAAAATATCACTACGCAATTTATTAGCAGCGCCAGATGCATTGGTTGTTGTTCCATTTGATGAACTATCATCACTATGATTAGATTCTGATCTAATTGGTAGTACAGGCGAAGGTGATGCCCATGTTGAATTCGTTTCCAATGTTGTTACATCAGTTAAGTTTGGTGCTGACGATACTGTCGTAAGAGGTGCCTGTCGTCCGAGAATTTGCTTTAGAAGTAAATCAGCAACATTATTTGAACTATTTGAAACTCCATTAGTTTGACTATGAGTTCTTGAACGTTTTGTTGGCGATGGCAAATCATTGGATGTCGGTGAGACATGTGTGGTTGTTGGACTTTCAGCAACTTGTATAAGATCATCGAACGTATTTGAATGAGATTTATTATCATTATGATAGTGTGGACTCGGATTTGTTGTTGACGAAGGAGATCTCGTTGCAAGTAATTGTCTTAAACGTGTTGAACTACGTGACTGTGTTGCAGGAGTTGTTAATGGACTTGATCCTGTTGTGTATGGATCATTGTTTGAAAAATGTGAAGATAGAGGGTCCATTAGTTGTAATGGTGATGTTTTTTTATGAGCTGCTGAACATGAAGGTAAAAGAGAACTCAAATCATTTGTTGGAGATGCCGATTGAAAAAGTGAATCAAAAGTATTCACAGGTGATGTAACACTGCCATGAGTGGAATGAGCTTAAAAAATATACATATATATATATATATACAGAATTTTAAAATAAATTGTATGACAATTAATGTCTCATTTACTTGAGCTTAACGAAAGGCTAAATGATGTTCGTTTACTACCAAATTCCACCTTGTTCGACGATGAAACATCTTAAGAAGAAACAAGTAATCAAAGATTCTTAATATACTCCTAAGGAAATTCCTTTTGTAAATGATAATCTAGTCGCTCTTGCTCATAAAAGCGACGAATTAAATTTTCTTCATTATCATCGGTTTAGTAACTCATTCAGAAATGCAACAAGAAATAACTTCAAATATACATAGATTTAAATGTCTGATATGATATTTTAATATTTCGTATTCCACAATATTTTTGTGGTCTGTTTCTATATATTTGTTTCGATTGTATTTCAGAGAAAAAAACCGACTATGTAAATTAAAATAATATTTACTATCAAATGTGGAGGATTTCTGAGCATTTGTTCGTGGTGGTGATGGTATGGTTAATTGCTGCTGAGTTTTATCGTTAGGACTAGATACTGGTGCTGATAAAGAATTTTGTACTTGAAGAAGCGTGCCCAATGTACTTGATACATGTTGTTGCAAAGAATCCGATGCATCTTTATGCATACCGAACATAGTCAAGGCAAATTGTGTGCCAATTGGTGGCGTCGATGTTGGAGTCGGCGGTTGTTGTGTAAGAGTTTTATTTGTTGATGTTTGTTGTGTAAGAGTTTTATTTGCTGATGTTTGTTGTTTATTCTTCTGTAAATCACGATTCGACGTTATAATCGATTTCATTAAACGAGTCGATGCATTTCCATTTAAATCATTTATATTATCAATTAAACTAAATATAATGTATATAGATGCATGTATATATATATTTATACGTCGATTTTAGTCCACTTACCGAACTATTGTATGTGTTGACATTATTGATTCAGATTTAATTCCTGTTGTGTTAGAAAATAACTTACTGTGAGTATTAACGAACGCATACACGTCGTCGTGTAAACAAAAGCGATATACAGCGCTTTTTGATTCACCTTTTTCGATAACTAAAAAAACAAAGAAGATTTCAATTTCAAGAATGAACTGAAATTCAAAAGATTCAGACAAAACCAACGGTAAATGGGTAAGGAATTCTTCGGTTGTCAATACTATACTATTTAGAATAAATCGTATGGAAATCGTTGCTACAAGTCTTTGCGTACAACATTGTCAGATCTAGATCTCATTTATTATGTATTTTCAGATTCTATCGTATTTTAGTTAGTCAATTTCAATGAAACTATCTTATCAGCATTGAATATGGATGCAGAGTATCCATGCTAGTATTTTTCAACCTTTAACACTCGATAACTAGCGCACTCTAGATCTTTTTTCAAGTACGAGAGATCTCTGGAGTCTCGAGTTATCGTATCTAGATTCAAACGAATGGATTGCTGCTCATCAATTCAATTAAAATTGGAGTAACCAAGTACAATCATATTGATCTTCGTGATTACAACATAGATTTACTAAATTATGGTTAACAATACAAAAAGAAAGAAAATAAATAAACAGAAATATTAGAGAAAAATATTGACCTTGACTTTTCTTATTATGCTGAGACAATCGTATGGCTCGATACATAGCCTATCACGTTTAAGACACTACAAAACATTTGCTTATATTTAGGCCAATAAGAGATAGTTTGTGAGAACCCATATTAGAAGTTTTTGTTATTACTAGCCATATATCTTTTATGTTTCTCTTGAAAGGTAAAATGAGATTTACTTTAAAAAGTTTTCTCAAATAAGACAAAAAAGTAGTTAAAAACAAAAATTCTTTAAATCATGACTTTCAGCACTGACTTTCACTTTAACAAATGATTTATTGAAATAAAATAAAATTTCAATTCATTGAATATTCAGTCTCTAGTAAAGTGAACTGTTAAAAAATGATTTTCAATTTTTATTGATTTCAATCAACATCTTAACTTTAAACTGTTTCGCAGCAGTTGAATGATAGTCATTTGATCTTACTTCACATAATATTCGTATTTAAATAGCTGGGTAAAATACTTGGATGTTAAGTAATATGCCACGATTCATACTTTTCTTTCAATGCAAATACCTTAATTAATTATCCTAGTTCTTTACACTAAAGATGGCAGTATAATCCATTGAAAATCTAGGTGTAACAAGAAGTAGATTATAACAGTTACATACACGAATTCAAAACCATACTGCTATCGTTGAGACAAAAGATTTGTAAAAGTAGATACTGATAGCAACCGAAAAACGAGAGACTTAATATGAACAGATATTGCTCCATATTTTTTTTGTGAACCTGTAAGTGCCAGTGAAGGCGTAAAGCACACCCACACTACACAATACAATAAGAAACAAGCTCATGTACTCGAACTGTAACAGTTATTTCCCATGTGATTTTCAGCACTACGGGACAATGATAATAGTGTTTCGAACAAAAAACTTAGCTTAAAGAAAAATCTAATAAAATAATAGAACAGTCATTATTCAAGAAGAATCATTATCTTTTGATGAAAATTTTCATTGAATAGAGGTCATGCTCCACGAATGAAATCATGTATTTGAAAAAGTTTTTCTCACACACAACTTTACCTTCTTGAAAATGTCGATTGATCAAAGGCATATCATTAACATGAACATAATCTCGAAAATTTTTCCCTTTAAAATTCACATCGATTGTTTCACATTTCATATGACTAGAAAACGAAATCAAGACAAAAAGATTTTATTAACAGAAGAAAAAGAAAGATTCACTGTTACCTTGAATCGAGACTTTCAATATCATATTTTAAGTTAATACGGGATGAAAATTGATCAAAGCCAAGTAAAGCTGGCTTATCTTTAAGTTCATTCAATGGGGGTCGACGAGCAATACATATTAGAAACGTTTTATCACTACCCGATGAATCACGATGAAGGGCAACTGATACAACCATGGTAACATATGGAGAAGATTCATCATTTGTTCGCATACGACAAAGAAATGTACGTCCACGTGATTGAGCATTTTGTTGATCAGCATTAGTCAGTTGAGAAAGAGAATCACCTGAAGAGAATCGATATAGCTAAGATGTTCTTTTCCTCATCACTTTAAAACGAAACAAACCGGCATCTTTTTTCGCCCATGCTTTGCTAAATTCACTAACATCGCTCGGATGTACACAATGATGCAAATTTCGACCGGCAAGTTCTTCCTAAGAGAAAAAACATTTGATTTACTCTAATTTTAAAGAATTATGTTCTTTTCGTTTGCATATTAAATTACTTGAGAAACATTTAAATACTGTCCGACATTATCGCTTACGAAATCAAGTTCACAATTATGATTTATTGTAAAGAAAAAACCATCAAGAGCCTAAAAGAAATAAAAAAAGATCATATGATTTTTCGTTTCGTTTTTATTATTCTTTGAAAGAAATTCTTATTTCTCTACCAATTGAGGATGATATTGAGTTTTTTTATTGTTATTTATCAATTCATTCATTCCCCTTATCATATTAATGTATATATCTTTATCCGCATTTTCACTGATGAAAAACGACAATCTATTCCATGGTAGAGATATAGAAAGGATGGTAAAGCTGTGCTAGTATTCTGTTTTTACAAACAGCCCGCTAATCGTTATTAAGGAAGCTCGCCGGGAGCTATAACACATGCATGTCGACACGCAGAACGCGCTTGTGCCTTGACGAACACAACATTAGCAAAAGAAAAGAAAAGAAAAGAAGAATAACAAGTAGTGTAACGGTTGCAAACGTTTCTTTTTCTTTTGTCTCTTATTCCAGCCGGCATAATGCTCTGCGTGTGTATACACGTACATCAATGGTTTAGTGTAGCAGTTTCTTTTCGTCGTTGTCATCGCCATTCTTTCAACACACATACATGTAAAAATAAAGGAAATAACGGAAAGAAAAGCCAGTTGGATTCGTTCATTCATATGTGCGTCTCTTCAGTTTCTCTTTTCTTTTCCCTTGACATAGGGTTAGAGCTAACATCAACTTACTCGTCTTCCTATACCTCCCACTCATTGCCTCTCAAAAGTCAAAAAAATGAATAAGACAAAAAAAACGAATAAAAAGAAATTTGACATACTTCAAAAAGAAGTGGTCCTAATGCATCATCGGCCAGTAGAGCTGGTCTTGACGATGATACATCAGATTGTTGTATGACAGATGCTGAATCAGTTCGTTGTTTAGTATTTGCGAATGAACCAGTTAAAGGTGAACACGATGGTTTTAATATCGATGATGACGGTGGCGATGCTGATATCAAACGAATATCTTCCATCAGTTATCAATACTATTCGATCGCGTCGACATTCTGTGAATAAACAAAAAAAAAGAAAAGGGCTTCATACATAAAAATCACGTGGCACACTTAAGAGCAAAATCTAATCATGCGTGCAAGGATATAATACATTCGAGTGTAAAAAGAAACGTTTTTTTCCAATTGGTCAAGCATTTATTATAGAGGAGGTGGAGAAAAAAATGAGCCGAAGTGTAGGATAAAACAGCAAATATCTGTATTGGTATATTCTGTTATGGTTAATAAACTTACATTATAGATAATTTTTTTAAATTGTCTATTGATTGGTGATAGGAAATAGAATTAAAGAAAGGCAAGAGCAGTTCGTTTTTACAGAACAAAACAATAGTATCAAAATGAATTTTTATAATGATAATGATAATAATAATAATAATAATAATAATAATGGTAATAACTCGGTCTTCTTAAGAATGAAAAATAACTCGAATGTTTTAATCACATATAATGCTATATACAATCGAATAATGAATAACTCATATGAAATAATAGTAAGAATCTAAACTGAAAATTAGACATTATTGCTGTCAAAGAATAATCAAAGCAAAAAGTTTATTGGCCCTAGTTTTGGCCTGTTTTTCAATGGATAAATGATCGTCATCAGCCGACAGTCGCCATTATGTATTAAGGTTATGGATATAGTCCTCCATGGAACCATGATGCATTAATAGTTTGTCATATCAACCAATCAATAAGAAGCGTAGGTAAAAAATGGAGAGAAATAATTGAAATGAGAGGTATCTATCGTTTTCTCAATTAATTGGTTTATAAACTAAATACATGTTTTTCTTTCGCTTTTAGGAATGAATATTATAATATCTAGTATACATTTTCATCCTTGATTATCTTTTCTCTTAAACCTGATGTTTATAAATTTGAATAGTTAAACGAAAAATGTTGATCAATAGCAGGGACTCCCTGCCAGGGAGTCCACATTGTTTCTAACGTTAAGTACCGCAAACAGAAGCAAAGTACCCAGGCACCTACGAGTTTGAAAAAGTACTTTGTATTTTGCTGGGAAAGCCTAGAAAAAGTGTTGGTAAACTATGGATTAGTAGTTTACTTAAAATTCCTGTTAGAAACTCCATGCCATGGAGTTTCTTCAATTTATAGTAATAGAAAGACATCTCGTTGTCATTTGAAGCTTATAGTTTTAGAAGACACAAGAAATAGATACGTTGGCAAGCCTATGAAGTTATTTCAAGTAAATAACGAGAGAGACAATAAATTATAATCCAAGGATATAGCTACTCAGATTTCTGAAGTATCAAGTCATGAAAATGATGAATAATTTTTTTAAATTCATCTATCTTCGTCCTTAATAACAGTATGTTACTGCAGTGCACTCTTTATGTACTGTCTACTTTTGGTTTACTTAGTTGATTTGAGTAGCTAACTTTGCAGAATATCAACATTTTCCCGTCAATATCGATTCTTTGATGAAAAGAATATGTTGATGAAAATATAATTTTTGCATCAGATGGTGAGACATTAATTGGTTGAAATCGATGTGAAAGTTGCTGAATCTAACCAAGTACTACATGGATATTTCTAACTTTAGTTTCTCGAGCAAAATTCCATTATCGTCTATACGAAGAAAAGTTGCACTTTTATTCAATTGTATCTACTGTCTAACATATTGGACTTGATTCTTACAGATTTCTTTACTTACTTTCATTATCTTTTGGTTAAGGCTTTTGAAAAGAACGAGATCCACTATGAACTATTCTCTGTCCTAAAGAATAGTCTGGATTGATTCAATCCATGTCGCTATACAATCGTCTACTTATTTTTTGTGAATTTCTTACCCAGAAAGGCAAATGTTGCTTTGAAATGGGCTATCTATCCGAGGTTATCAGGGAATCGTTAAAAATTTGTTTGAAAGTCGAACATTCTTGGATAAATATCATAGTTCAACATATTCTCTAGTCGACAAATTTGATTTAAGATCAACTTGACAAGTTCTTCGAACAATACGTTTCATATCAGATAGTGACTTAATGGTTAGAAAAACCATACGACGGCACAATTCTGATCAATGCTTTTAAGCTACTCACAAAAACAGCCTATGGAGATGACATTGTGCAGGTCATAATGAATTCAAAACATGACGCTCCATTAAAAACCATTTGATGAATATCTTACTTAACAGAGACAAAAATAAGTAGTTGATCGCACCTGTTCACTTGATCCTACTGCACTAAAACTGATTGTTCATAAAAAAAATGATGGTTGTTCAATTATCAGCGTTGTCTCAGTTCAATTTTTGACGTGAAATTTTCTCAGAAAGAAAATAATACTGAATAATTTCAACATTAACGGTATACTTTATATATAATCATAATAAATTTGTTTTTAAATTTTAATAATAGTTTGTCTTTCGGTGATTTATGTTGGAAATCATTAGACTGAAACAATTAATTATTTCTTCAGTGAATTAAATCCAATGAAATTTGAAAGATTAATAATGGATAAGTAGTTCCGAGCAAAAATATTCTTCAGAATAGTTTTATGTAAAAACTACATAAAGAATATTTTGTTTCTGGAGTGATTGCAGCCCCTCATACTATGACGAAAAGTCATGACCATTTTTACTTTCGTTGTTGAGAGCATATTATTTATAAGTAATACGTCATTTTACACAAAATTATGCATATACAACGAGTCATGATGTTTATAAAATCGGAAAATAAAATGCAAAGAGTAGTTTGTAGAGTACTATTATTTGTTAAAAACTATATTAATTATTTACAAGTACTCAAAATATGCTGTTTCAAGGAGAAATGAATCAATAAGATATGAAAATTTTCATGAATCGGTATAGTAATGAAAAGAAAAAACAATCGAATTCTTCTTAGTCAGTTTAAGCTGTGTAACCTAAAATATCATCAAGATGAAAATTCATTCATACGTACTGTTTTTATTTCATTTGTTCTTTTGCACTAAAAGAAAAATATTTACTCAAGCACTCGTTGGCAAACATTCTATTCATTAGTTATGCTTTAGTAGGCATTCGGAAGCATCATATATCAAAGTAATTGCCGTATCATACTAGTAAAGTAATTCAAGATCCATATACGTCTCAAGGTAAATATTCCTTGTTTATTTTACTTAGCCGGCGCCTTGAGGAATAATACTGTAAGTAAATTAATATGACATTATATAATTATTTATTCTATTAACATTTCGCTATTAATGATTTTTTTTTCTATTCATCTACTCGATATTCTTTTTTCATTAAGTATCCTAGTACAGAAAATGCTACTTCCAAAAATTGTATATGAGTTGATTTTCAGATGTACCGTCTTGTAACCATACAAATGATACTTCAAGATTTCATGAGTGATCGTTGAAACCAGCTGGGCTAATTATGATTTTTAGAGGAATCATTCTAGATTGTATAAGATAGATACACAGCTGCTGAGAATTTCAAGGACTCGAGAGTAGACACATATAATTGTTCTTACGATTGACACTCATGAAATAGCTGTTTTGCATAGACTATAATAGGTTATCCCGTATTTGTGCTACCCTAGAAGTCAAAATTCCGAAAAAAACGCGTTAAAACAATGCCTTTTGTTTTTCTCGTTCAACGCGTTCTAAAACGTCAAAATGTCCGCATTTTCGCGTGTTAACACGTTATAAATTGACGCATCGTCTAGCATTCAGAAATGTGAAATTAAACCGTTTAAATGCGTTTCTGATTTCTGAGCGTTGAAACGTGTTTAGCGAAAGAAAAAAATTCGTTGAGACGTATTCCGTTTGTATTTTCTTCATTATTGAGAATACATTATAACGAGTCGCTCTGGGTGCTAGTATCGATTCGATCAAAGGATCTTATAATTAGAAGACAGTCAACTTACGATTAGACTAGACTTACGCGTTACTAGATATCTTAAAATTTACTACTGATATTAAATGAAGATTCCAGGAAAACAATTTCCAGAAGTACAACTCTTAACGAATATTTAGTCGATATTGTATTGTTTCATTGAATAATCAGTGTTTTTCGTTCAGTTTCAGTTAATATCCATCAATAATTTTTTTAAATTTATATATATATATATTTATATTTAGAAATATTTAGTTTAGAAATTTTAGAAGCATCAGCTTCCGCCTTTTAGAATTTTTAATTAAAATGAAATATAACGCAATAAAATTGCAACTTCACAGGTGTCGACACATCGTTGCTCTTCCTCGTTTAGGATTTTCGTGAAGTGGAGTGACAAAGGAAGGAATAGGACAGTATTACTGGACGAGCTGAGTTACAGTTCATTTGCATCTATACCATAGGTTAACTCTACTGTTAAAATGCATTGATTTCTGAAAATTCATCTATTAGATGCGTGAAAATGCGTTATGGCGAGATCAACTCGTTTATACACGTTGTCTTCTTTTTCCTGTGAACTGAACGAATTAAACGCGTTCTTTCTCTGCCTTTTTTCCTTCAACGCATTGAAATACCGTTTTGGCGTTTTTGTGACTGCATGGGTAGTACGAAACTTTATCAGTCTTTAAAAAATCATTATAGGAGTAAATGATGGCAAATAACATTTTCGCTTGTGATTTATCTCAAATCTACTCTACATAAATAAGTACTTTGATTATCGACTAATAAGTTTATTCATTCTGACCAACAATTACTTTTGTATCGATAGGTGGATAGATTGTCTAGAGACTGACGATCTAAGTTTTTAAAAATAGAGCTCGATTTTCTTGTTACTAATATTCCGTTCACGAACACGTAGATAACCGAAGTTGTCATTGTATATAGCCTATTTCTACACAAAAACATACAAGGTAAAAGCACTGCTCTAGGTTCACTATTCTGTCCATTAATATTTACAAGGGATTAAAAATTTTCGCTTGATTGAATAATACATGATGGCAGCACAAATAGAACATAGAGCTATTAATACATAAAAACCATCCATCGAATGACAACATCTATCAAACCGTGCTCAGATAAATCGGTTAGATTCAGTTTTGTTCTTGCAGATAAGAGCAAGAAGGTAAGGCGAAATAGTTCTATGTATTTAGGATAACAGTACTTAATCAGGACTATACCGATACATTCGAATGGAATTCTTGAAACAGTCGCAAGGATGTAGTACATCGTTCGTCAGAGGATGAAAAGAAATCTTCTAAATTAATCTTCAATCCTTGACACGTTGAAGTTTCTATCATCAGAATGATACAACCGGCTGTAAATAAATCAAAGGAATCTATCAATTTAATTAAAGTGATGAGCAGTTATTTAATGACAAAAAATGAGTCATTCTCTACGACCTGATCTCTAGAAATCACACTTAGAATAAAGTATGAAGATGTCAAGCATGCTTTATTTTTACAAACCCACTTTCATACATTGACTGTCGATACTAATTTTAATTACTATGTCTGGATTTTGGTAAAGTGTACTTTTTTGTTCTAGGTTGAACATCCTCGTTTATTTGCGGTTGAATTTGCTTTTGCACATGTACTCATATCGTAACGAAAAAGGTTATAAATACAAGGGATGAAAGAAATATAATAAATAAAACGACGATATCAATAAAAAATACTACGTCAATGATTGGTCTACCAGTGGTATTCGTGGTGCTGCTGTCCGATTGCGTAGAATATGAAATATATTCGTAAAACTATGTGGAACAACCCGTCCAAGACGATAATTAAGTAAAACACAAGTAATCATAGCTGCACAAAGAAATAATGCGATTCCTAATATAATTGATGTCACATAGGCTGTTGCCTTCCACGTACCATTGATATTGTCATTAGTATAATCTGTTATCGTTGTTGTATCTTTTGTTTGATTAGTTATGGTTGATGTTGTAAAAGTAGTAGTAGTCGTTATTGTTATCGACGTTGAAGATGTTACAGTGGATGCTGTGGTCGTTTGTGTTGTTATTCTCGTTGTCGTTGATGTTGTGGTGCGATTCGGCCATTGAACGAAAGACACAAGTCGAATTCTTTGTAATGTTTCATCGAGCCAAAAAATATATCGTACTTCATAAGTAATTAATGAAGCAATACGAACATGACCACTTGCTGTTAACCAAACAACATAATCATCCTGAATAATCATTGATTGAATATCAGCTACTATACTTCTATTTAATGGTAAAGTATCTTTCGAAATGATAACACCGTTGGCTGATAGAGTTAGTACATAAATTTTTTGTTGTTTTCGATCAGCTACATACAGAAAATTTTTCTCGATTGCCAATGCTGATATATCAGAATAACCAGTATCCATAAAACTACAAGATTGAAATGGTGATAAACGAAAAACATGAGTAGCTCGGCAACGTAAAATAGCGGATTGATGATCGATTCTTGAAATACCAACATAGAATTCATCGCTACTATCAGTTATTGTGTCATTATGAATTATATCTGTTATAATTGATGATGAATTCCATATGAATTCTTTAGACATATCTTGAAAATCTAGCTGAATTATTGCATGACGTAATGCCCAAATAAGCGTTGCTTGACCTGATAGATATGTTAAACTTGATCGACATGGCGTATCATCGACAGGTGAGAAGGGTACAATCGATGATCCTATTCGTAAATCGAGTTTATATATTGTATTCGGTGAACAAACATAAATTCTATTTATGAAATTATTTGTGGTAAAACTTTGTAAGAGATAAACAGGATCATCGTGATGATAAATTAAATAAAGATCATCATGTTTATAATTCAACTCACGGATTTGTGCTAAATATATGTTCGATTCAGTTAAAATTCCAATTGCTGGATTTCGAATAAGGCAAAATGCATTATGAAAAAGAAATATTATAAAAATAAAAATGATTCGATGATATATGTTCCTCGTCATCTTCTTTTCATCATGTGTTCTTCTACGGATGTCTTACACTTTATCTATGTTTCGTAAAGTACAATTTACGTCATCATGAGAAACCAAAAAAAATAACAAATGTTTTGCTTTTTTTTCTCATTCGTTATCAGTCTAAATGGATCAAATTGCACGTTTGATTATTTAAATAAGCAACTATCCACCTTAGACGTCTCTGTATGCTTTATTTAAAAAGTCTTGAAGCTGATGAGATTAAATCAAGAAATAAAGTTCAGATTTAATCCAGGAAAAATGCAGCATATTTCCATAGCTTCCAGACGAACTTAATCATCAAACGTCAACGTTCTCTGATCATACTATTAGATTCACGATGAATATATAGTTCGGAGAGGAAATATTAAAATTCCGTTTTCAAAATTCTATCATACAACTCAATAAATAATATTTCATCTAATGATTTCAATGAAAACTATCGATTGAATTCAATTTGGAAATGACGAAAAAAACGAAAAGAAGTAAGCGTCGTCATGTGATATCAGTAAACTAGCAAAAATAGTTGACTGTACGTGTGAAATCACGAGTATGTTTTTCTGCTGATTAAAATAAAAACACGAATAATTACAAACCAGTTTTGAACTTCGTTCTCCAAGAGGTCCCAATTAAGTTCAACCGAAATATCTCATATCGACTTTTGACGAGTTCAAAAGATATGAGTTTTCTCTTTACTGAGATGTGAAAAATTAATTCCACAATGTAGTTAATTCATATAAATATGTAAAAAAAACATAACTACAGTATTTAAAAGTATGATTCAAGTACGAAACGTACCGTACTTCAGAATACTGAAGTCAGATAATGCTTGTCTTGAATTAGTGCACAGTGATATCAGTACTCGTAGCAATCATAGAACTAATCGTTACAACAAGAATGTATTAAGAAAGAGATGTCATTTCAATACATCAGCCAGTATTCATGTCAGTACTTCTATGAACAATCTACCAATAATGCATGTGTACAACAGTATCAAGTATTTTTGGCATTAGTCTAGTCAGAATAAATTTTCTATTTACCATGTTTGGTCATAGTATTGCGATCCTGGTCTACGAAAGTTCATGGTACCAAAGCTGTTGTGTCGTATATCTCTAGCTAGTGATTCACTATTTATCATTTTTACTAAAGTTCGATGCATCAATACTGACTAATGACTTTATTTCTAGAATTCTATAAACAAAGACGTTTAGTAAACGTACTGATAAATAGCAAATCAAATTGTTGGATTTATCTTTCGTTAAATAAATATTTTCATTTTTGTCGTAATAAAAACAAATAACAAAAAGAAAACGATGCAAAACAACTACGTAGAAATAATCAAACAGGCAAAAGATGAGAGAACTAAAAACATCACTTCCAACTAAAATGGAGAAGCCAAATTGAATGTGAATAAGAAGATAATGAACAAAAACAGCTCCAGGTATAAGCAACAAGTCGAAGAGATTCCGACGGAATGTCTCATAAATAATAGATATAAGTTTTAGCAAAAAAGAAAAAAAAATACGATGTTGAAAAATGATGCAGTAATAACTTTTCCATGTGATTCCATTATATAAAACGACGACCAAGTAGTTAGATTTAAATTCAATGGTAATGAACCTCAAAGAAATAGGAGTTTAAAATTTCAGAAAAAAACACGGACTTTATTTATCACAGGTCTACCGTAAATCTGTTTTATAGATGCTAATCTTTCGAAACTACATTCTAAAAATCATCAGACGATAAGATCATGTAATGCTGAAACAAAAAACATCATCATGTGATGTACCTGCTCATCGATATCTCTACGATCATATTGAACCATGTAACATATTTTAAAAAATAACGAAGAAACTATTCGATTTTTCATTTATTTTCCTTGATATTACTTCGATACTATTGGTTTCTATGCTCATTCAATAGAGATTTTATTTATCGTTTCAATAGACGAAGTTTTCTGCGAAAATTTATTTTCTATCGCGATTAGCATCTCGCATTAAAGATTTTATATATCTATATTTTTTCACCTAATCGAATAGTTGTATAAACTATCACTCGGCTAAAGTCTTCGTCCCTGTATGATATTCACCCCTTTTACAAGAGAATTTCAAATCAATTTTCCGATTACAAAACGTACTCACTATCAGTAGATCAAGTTGAAAATTAAAGAAAGACTTGTTTGTATTTCCAGTTCAAAATTCTTTGACATGCCATATCAATTTGTGAAGTGTAGAAAGAAATGTCACATAGTTGCGTCGGTTAAAGTAACCGAAATCTCATGAACGAACAAATTAATGTTAAAACTTATCCAAAGTTATTCGTTTGATTGCCATTTTTAAATCTTAGCAATGACAAATTGCTTATTCAAAAAAAAACACTTTAGACTGCTCCATGAAAAATGAAATCTCCTGTCGAATAGAAATTTTCCACTGTCGCAGATTAGATAGCAGCAAGAAGTCATTCATTGTAAATTGCTCGTTACGTTTTCAAGACAATTTAATTTTTACAACCATCGAGATAACGTTTATTTTAAATGACATGAAAAGTTTAATGTTAAATCTAACGGTGATTTCACTGCATGCAACTACATTGATGATGTCGATCAATTCAAACAAATGAAGATACGTTTCATTGTGTTATTCATGAAATACCGATATTATTGGTAAGATGAGCATATTATGGGTATTCATGAAAAACGACAATAAGACAACAATGAAAAATATTATTTTTATTCGTAATGATTGTTTTGCTTAGTTGATATTCTCAATCGAGATGATTACAACATTGTGCCACGTAACATGAATGATATCATGTTGTTCTATATCTCGAGAGAATATCTCCATCATTGATGGCTGTTGTCAATCATATTGAAAATGAAATCAAAGTTGTATTAATATTTAATTTAATTAAAAATCTATTTTAACGTATTCATACCCAGTAACTTTGATTTTTTTAATTACTTATAGTGATGAGAGATGATAAACTAATGAACTATTCAATATGTTTGATATACATTCAAAATAAAAGATAAAGTGATTTCTGATAAAAAATAATCAAGTGGGATATGAATAGTTGTGTCTTTTTTTGTTTATGGTTGTATTATTGGAAAAACAACAAAGAGAATCTTCTTGAAATTGACACCATCACGAGATACGTAAGAAAGAGGCAAATATTTAAAAACATTTTCAAGTCAATGTTCTTAAGAGAAACGATGGTATCTCTTGGAAATATTATTGTGAACAAGGAATATGTAAGATTTTCATGATTGATGGGTATGATTCAAAAATGTGCCTCCTGATATGCATGTCGCTTTTGTATAATGGTTCTAAGAACCAGAAATCAAGTCGAACAAGTTTAAATTCTAGAGAAAACTGAAGTGGCAAGCCGCTCTACTACTATTCTAATTTTTGCTAGTGATTATATTCGACGTAGTCAGCTTGCAACTAAGTTTCATTCCACATTTCCTAGGACAGATTAGTTCAAATGCAATAAGTCAAATGCATGAGTAATGATGAATTGCTGGAAAGTCTGCTGTCGATGTCGCTGTATAAGAATAAATAACCTTCAAGGTGATAATCAGAACTCAAGTCTATTTGATTTTCATCATACCTTTATTCTAAGACGTCAATGTCATACGCAATCTGATGTTGGATTTAAAACAGATATGTTATTATCCATCGGCACCCGTATACGACAGATGAATTTATCCATGATTTAGCAGCATTTTTACTACTGGGCATCATTAACTTGTTCATTCTTTGTCGTTCCACTGATTCGTATCTTCTGAAGAATATAAGATTACAATCGTTACGTAGACTCATTCATAATTAATCATTAGAGTAAGAGAATGACTTGTCTTGCGCACATGAGTATAATCCTCTTTTGTGAAATTCGAATCTTCGGTAAGTATTTTGTTCATAATCTCACATACTTATTCATCAAGGATTCTCTTTTGTATGCGTACATCGTGAAACTATTTCTACTTACTCGAAAGATTGTAATCGCTAAAAAAGTAGCTGTATCGAATACATCGACATAAATTTCGTTGCCATTCATTCATGTAAGGATCATATTCATTGAAGAATATGTTTTCTCTTTTTAAAAATCAATAAAAAAACAGAATACCGTTAAGAACTTCTCTGATTTCTCGTACAGCAGAACGAGTTGAAGTTTTCCTGTGCTTTTACACAAATGTGTATAATATGTTTGCTTGAAAATATGATGTTGAATCAAATTTGTTGTGATTCAATAAATCAAACAATACGGTAGTTAGTGTTAAACGGGAAAAGATTTTATTCCAGTTGAAAAAATTAAATCAGTAGAACAATAACCTTTAAACTTTATGGATACCATATTTCCCAACACCTTAGTTTACAATAGTTTGTACTCTATTTATCAAGATCCATCTATTTGATAAGTTCGAAAATGTTTCTCGTAGTTAGAAGAATATTTTATGTAACGTATTATCTCATACTAAATGATATTTAACTTTATCTATTCTATCATGAAGTTTTATTGAGTAATCGAAAAAGAAACAAGAATTATATCCGTCGCGTCTATTCACTAACGTATGTGTGTATGCATATATGTATGTATGTATATAAATAAAGTTGCTTGCGTTTGTAAATCTTTATTCCCGCCTTCTTCATCTGTTCATTTACTTAGTACATAGTCGTATCCGTTCTTGTTCTTTCCCCTTTGTTCTTTTCATCATCAGTTGTTTAATTTCCTCGAAAGCTTTACTTTAGGATCAATGAAAAGAGAAAAAAGGCCATCAATGAGACATATTCTAGTAAAAGGTCGATTAGAGAAGAAAGAATTTATCATACAAACATCTATTCTTTTTTGAACAAAAAGTTATACAATGAATGGCAGCGATGATTGTCTTCAACCAGTTAAATATTTAGGCAAAGTACGTGCATTATATGCTCATGGAATGGGTGTAGCTATTGTAAGTAGCTTGAATCGGACAATTTGTATTTTTTTTCACTTGTTCAATTTGATTTCCAAGGAACCTGTGCGTACTGTTTGGACTCGGTCAAAAAAAGGTACACGCTATAATCGTTGTGCTATATCAATCCATCCATTCGGTCTGTCGATTTATGAAGAGATAGCCAATGGAACATATAAAAATGTTTGGTCCGATGCTATCGAAGATATATCGTATTGTGTCGCGGAACCTTTGCATCGTCGTGTATTTGCGTGGATAGCTCGATCGCCACACACCAATGAACTTGAATGTCATGTTATATTGTGTAAAACAAGTAAACGTGCACGTATATTAGCTGAGTTGTTAGCTAAATCATTTCATGATTCATATCGCTATCGACAGCAACAAACACAACAACGAACGAATGACACAACGTCATTGTCTGCTCGTTGTTCCGTGTGTGATACTATTGCACGACAACAACAAAACAATCAAATACGTTCATCATTATATCGAAGTCATTCACATGATCGTAAATTCAGTGATGATTTAGAACACAGTCGTCATCAAATACATAACGACTATGATCACATGTCATTTAATGCACCGACAATGGCGCGTGCATTTGCACGAACTTATGAAGGAAGTTCCATGAATAGCAGTAGTCGTCGAAGTATTGATAATGATACAACTTTGGCTGATGAAGAATCGATTAAACCAGTTGAATACTATCGAGGATAGAAACTTGGAACTTGAATAATAATACAATATTTGTTTGCATGCGTATTAAAGCCAAGGACAAATATATTCAGCATAGATCGTTGAGTAGTTCTAAGCTCAAATGACATTTCTATGTTCAATTTGTTTTTCTTCTTTTTTTTAATAATTATTAGTTTAAAATGAACAAAATCGAGAGAACATGAAAACGAGAACTGTTTTTTTGATTTTGATCAATAATGATTTACTGAAAAAATTTGATGATGGATAATTTTAGTTCCATGATTTGTATTTTTTTCTTCAAAGCAGTATCATACTATTAAAAAATAATCATAGAGAACATTAAGATGTCATATTTTGATTGATTGATTAGATACAACATGAATGTTTTTTTGTCGAGAAGAAAAAGGGACTGTTGTTTTTTTTTCTTATGAAGTAAGTCAAAAACGACGCAAAAATCATTGTTATTGTGCTGCAAGTACACACATATTGTCCCCAAAATGATCGATGGTATAAAGAATTGCAAGTAGTTGCTTATAAATATAATGCTCCATAGATTATTATCTACATATGCGTATGGTAGAGAAAATGCATGACTTGTCTTCGATTCGCTCTCAATTTGACGTAGCGTACAAATGTAGGTCCCCATTTCAAATGACTACCGTCACTGAATCGAACTATCTTTATATTTCTTTTCGATAATGTCAGCATTATTTGATGATGAATATCATAAGAGAATATTTACGCTTCAGTCGAACTTACAAAATGATTTTACCCGTATACTTTTTTATAGATGTTCAATGAAACAAAGTTAGTAAAACTTGATTGAATCATCTGTTTACTTGTATAGGACTTGATCTGATTTTTCATCTTAAAGCAATAAAGATTTTAGAAATGATCCTTGCTATATTGCCACTTTCTATTATATAATGGTGGCGAAGTGTTTTTTAAAGTAAAATGTGTACTAAAGATGAATTTGCTTTTATGAAATCGAAAAATATTCTTCATATTTAATAAGAGAAATTAAACATGTGTGAATCTTCATGGTTTAAGCGAACTTAAGCCGATTTAAAGAGTTCGATCATTTGATTACTGTGACTTATACAAAAGAATGGATCGTCAGCTATATCTAAGAAATGCGAGTTTGATTATAGTAACAGAAGAATTCTTGTCACTTTTTATAGTACCAATTTTTAATTCTTTCTCTATCTTCCTCTGTATCTGTTGTATTCTCATTAGCTGTATACGAACGTACATATGAAAGTCTAAATCAAGTCTATACTTCATACAAACGTATGTCAATTGTAATTCATACTTATAATGAATAAAATTTTTTAATTTCTAGAATCCATTGATTTCGACTACATAGATTCTAGTATCAGGTTTTGTGAATTTGATCATTTTTCTCTGACATAAATTCAGGAATGAAATTGAATCGATGGACATATCCGAAAATCGTTTTATCCTACAAATTTAATATTCAAACATCGTGCTTTCAAACGACACGTCGAAATCAAAAGGATGTTAAATTTTTTTAAAGTGCAAATGGATATTCTTCCCAACGTTTCAATGTACATTTTAATATTGATTGCATTCAAATCTATAGGTTATCACACTCACGTTCTATCTATTGAAATAGTTTTGAATCTTTTTTTCATTTAATGATAAGTATGTTTATCGTGAGTACAACTTTCAAGATTCAAATACGTAGTAGTAATGGTTTTTTTTCAAATAACAAAATGAATTTATAATAATCATTTTGAAAGTATCACTGGAAATTAGAAGAAGTCATAGAAATCTATCATCAATATCGAGCGTAAGAGATACTAAAGTGTTGAATGCGAAGCATTCGATCGCTGTAAAAATCAAAATTTACGACATAATGATTTATTTAAATTTTCATTTAGTTGAGAACGATCTAACTTCTGAAAAGAAAACCAGTCTACTTGGAAGAATCCACAGAATTCATGAGATATATCAACTTTTTCAATGAGGAACTTTCAATTATAATGTATTGTTATGTATCTAATCGATTTATTTCATTATAATGGTCTCTTTCTCCCTTGAACCTAACAGACACACACGCTCACACACATAAAAACAAACTAAAAACAAAATGATTGTTCAATCTTTATGTCGATGATGAGGAAATTCAACGGATGTTCTTACAACTTGATTTCGAAAAGTAAATTCTTTGATTCGATTAAAAACAATAATAAATGGTAACAGTACGCATACATATTGTATCCAACCCCATTTAAATTCTTGCCAAAAACCAGGTACAAATCGTATCGGTTGTGCTCGAACATTAAGAACTACATTCACAGTTACTACATTAGCATCATTTGTGTCACCAGCTTTCCATCTGACATCATTTGTTCGATACACTGTATAGTATCTTCTTGTAAAGTATGCATCCAAACTAGGATTTAGATTGATGGATGATGTCGTAAATAAATTATTTAAATCAATAATTGTTGCATTATACGTTGTATCCGAACCTGAACTTTGTATTGGCTGTCGCTGTTCGAAAATTAAATCTCCTATAACAGTTACATTCGGATTATTTGATAAACTAAGGGAATCTGGAGGAGTTAGATTTATTAATGCCATCGTTTCCATATAAATATATTGTCTAGCTCGTAGTTCATAATTAAACATTAGCCAAACATTAATATTATTAATATTTGGGACTGGCTGAGTACTAGTAGGAAATAATACTTGAAACACAATAGAATATTGATCGACGATACCATCTTGATTATTATCCTCCAACGAGAATTTACTTGTTCCACTGATGAGAACATTACGAAAAATGGCATTTATTGATGCGTAAGATGAAGTAAAAAAGCTGTTCGATGTCGTTCCATCAGTTTCAACAATAAGAATATAGTTTGATGAATAATTAAGACGTGGCTGTTCACTATAACGTGCTTCCTTAATCCAAAAGCCATCAGCATAATAGGCAAATAAAAATGGTGGTAAAAATGTTAAAATTGTACAAAGTATGAAGAAAAACGTTGCCAATGAGAATAAATGAGCACGATAATGGAAGCGATCGGAATGCGAAAATATTTCGTACAATGGCATTTTATTAATATAATGATAAAAAATGAATAAAAGCAATTAGGAAATCAAGAAGGAGGCCATAAGATAAAAACATTGCCTAGTGTCAACCTCTATGAAGCTTTTGATTAAATTTGATTGGTAGATATTTGACAGTTAAATTGGAACAACTTGCATCTATTTATTTCTTTATTTATTTCTTTATATGTGCATTGGATGGATGTGTATATATCTATAAAATAGATTGATTGGACGATGTTATGAAAAAACAAACTTCTGATGTCATCTGACTGACGGACTGAATGTTATACCGCAGAACAAAACAATAAATAAATACATTTCTTCTGCTATTAATTCTTGTCGATGTATTTAATTTGTGATGCAATATTTGTTTTGACATGATATTATTCGAATTATTGGTCATTTGGGCATTTTCCTTTCATTTTTTTTTCAATAGATTGATAAAATGCTGGCAAGTGTTTTTCTCTACGTTTGTAAATATGACCTTTAGTTTTCAATGTATTTACTTTCGTAATTTTTCGTGACATTTGATTTCCATATAGAGAACGATGGAAAGAAAAGGTGTGTCATACTTCTCGGCGGCAGCTAAACTATACCAATGTGCATTATTCGTTGAGAGTACAAAAGCGAAATAAAAAAGTACACCGATGCTTTTTCTATTGGCCATTCTTTTCTTAAAGGCATAAATATATTATATTCGTCTGCATACTATATTATTCATTGTTTTTAATCGAACGACGGCGTCTATGTCTGATCAACTGCAACCATTGCTTTGAGTGTGAAAGATAGTTTTGCTGCCGGCTTGTATGATTATATTTCGATAAAAAATAAAAACATCAAAAGTTTCTATTCACATTAGGATGCATCAGATCCCAATCGTAATTCTTGCCTTGATATTGATGAGCATATGTTTTTGTTGAATTACTCATTTATTAAGATTTTTTAAAAATTCCTAATTACTTAGAATATTTCTGATCATATATATTTTGACACCATTCTCAGATTAGAAACTGATCTATTCATATTGTTAAATTGAATTCATCTTGTGCTCCTTCATACGCATTTTAATATATCCTTCGTTTTTCTATTCGTCTTGAAAATATATATGCCACTATGTTTGTCGATTTCAGATCAATTATTTTTAGTTTATGCTTTTAAACTCAATCACAGTGTTTTCTATTTTTGTTATTTAATTCAATGGTACGAATGAACGCTTGTGAATACAACCAACAACCATCTATTCTACTGTCACCCTTTTTCCATCAAGTATGTATTTCATTTTGACAAAAAAACCTCTCTTTTTTTGGTTTTCGAATCATCACGTGATTTTACTTTTGTTTAAAGGTGGGTGGCCATTCATCAATGTTTCAATATGATAAAGGTACTTTATGCAAAGTTCTTGAATTATCCGAATTGGATTTTTATCAAGCAATGCCTGAATCATTAAAACAATTTACTCCTGAATTTCGAGGTAAAAATGGTATATCTGCTGTTAATTTTAATTCAACAGAAACTATTTTAGGCACTATAACAGTACAGTATTGTGAAGATGAACTAGGATATATTAAACTTGTTGCTCAGCCGCAATCTACTTGTATAGACTACGATCATTCCCTAAATGAACAATTCATGCCTGCAACAACTGATCAGCAACCAATGGATAGTAGTACAAGAAAATCAGTGGAGTTCATATTGTTAGTAATTATTTTTCGTGTAAACTTATACTTAAAAAACATGTCTGGTTTATTTTAATAGATTGCGTTGTTTGGAAGATGGACGCATCGATTATTCGAATAGTTTCGATAATGATGTTGTTAATTATGAACAAGGAAAAATAATTATGTCCAATATCAATCCATGGAGTTTACAATTATGTAAGAAACAAGCTGAAAAGTTACATCGACAATTGATTGGTGACGAGAATGTTACAGTCTCACAAAGTAAATAATCTCACAAAATAATCGAACCTTATCTATATATCTTCGAAATTTATTGAAGAAATTTTCTCGAAAGAAAATATTCCACTTAAAGAATCCTTGTCAATATACGTTTTCTTCATTACCAGATCAATTTTTATGAAAATAAAAACAAGACGGTTTTCAAGAATCCGATTTCGATAATTATTCGTCACAGATGATAATTAGTGTAAGAAATGCTAAAACTAAAAAACTATGTTGTACGCTCATCAGATAATTTTAAACATACTAGTTCGAATAAAGATACTCTATATAGCAAGTATCAATGCAGCTGTCACGTTACAAAGGCAGTTTCTTTTTGAATGACATCAAGAGCTTAATGATTGTATCAATCTAAGGCTCGATGAATATGAAATACTACCAATATTTTTTCCAACTCAATACATTCACTAACGAGACATCAGAAACGTTCTTTTTAATAATACCATTGTAATCTCATGTTTTCAGCCTCGATGAATAAATTTTCTTTTGAGATTTAGTTTTAAGATTTCTATAAATATAATTTTAATAGTTTTTGTCGATGAAAGCACTGACCCTTGTGTCTAATACTTCCGTTTATGATACTTAAGTTTAAGCACTAGATTTTCTTCTATAAATTATAGATTTCCAATATTGATGAAACTTTACATTTGAGAAAAAATTCTGTGTAAGAAACTAGTTACCATGTGTTTCTACTATACAAACCTGAACAGTGTCTACGTAAAAGATGTATCCTACGCCATCTTCTCATATCATATTATCTATTAAAAAGGATAAAAAGCCATAAAAATAGTCACAGTAGATATGAATCCGTTGAGATTTCATCTAATCTCCATAGGGTCTACTAAATAAGATTGCTCTTGTTTCAAAATAAATTTTTCACTTCATGCGATTCCCACATCGACTCATTTTTCATACAAAACTAAATTGAAATCATTAATATTTTCATGACAAAACATGAGATAAGAATACTTGATAATCCTCCATGATCATATCATATATTTTCTTCCATCAACCAAACATAAAGAAGAGCTATGTTCTTAAAATTAAAAAACGCATTAAGAAGACAAACTTGCGCATATAGAACTTAGTAGTTATCGAAAAGAGCCTATTCAAAAATCATATATACATAGTTCGAATTATTTTGCCAATTTTCATAGTTCACTCGAATTATTTTCAGAGATCATAACTAAATAGTAATTTTGTCGTAAAGTATTCTGTGAATATCATGAATGACACGATTTTTTTCTTGTTGGTGTATTTGTTTTATTTTATTAATATTTTCATACTCTAACAGGCATATTAGATATCAATCATAATTCGATCTCCTATAATACGTTTCTCTGTATTAGTTTTATCGGAAAGTGATCATTTATTATTTAACTATGATCCCACGAAGAATAAATGGTGCACTGTTTGCTGGTAGATAATATGGCATTTTAAAATCGATCTCTTCATTCGAAATGAAATTCATTGAATAGAAAAAGTGTTTCTTGAAAATAGAATTTGACAGAAAAAAGTAGTAAGCGAGCAAAGTTGTCGTTCACAAAGAAACATTAATAGAAATGAAACTTTCGGAAAGAGAGTACTTTTGATGAATCCATAGAGTAAACTTATACATTGTACGTCTGAGGAAATAGCCATATTTGTATATGGGACACTGAATAATGGCACATAGTTTGTTTCATACCAATTCTTACCTTAAAATCCTTTTAACTAGCTACTGTCACTAGTTCGAATAATATTATCGTTTACTAAAAAGTATAACTAAGAACTGTGAAGAATCTCGAAGTTATGAGCATTTTCTGAACTTCGCTCTTCCTCCATGTGATAGATCAGATACCGTCAACAAAAAGATGTGATATTCATCATACAAGAGCCGACTCGTGTGAAAGAAAACGCATTGCTTCTTTTTTTAAATTTCTTTCCTTGAAATTATTACAATACACTGAGAAACTGATGTTTGAAGAAAAAATAATGCATATTTATTAAACATAATAAAAAAATGTTACGGAATGACTAATGATGTTAGCATCACAAATTAGTCTTTTATTAAAGCCTTTATGCATTCGAAATTATGTTAGAACACTCAGAACCTGTTATTAAGAAGGGAAGCGGAGGGGTTAGTGTATAATTCTGTATCTTGACTATGAAGTGACAAACTATGTTGGAAACGGAACATCACACAATTCTAGTGAGTTAATCGCAATTGAATGTTTCCCATAACCACTAAACCATATTTCAAAAAAGAAAAATTTCGATTTTGATGTTCATCGTTCCATCATGTCACTTATCATACACTAGAAATATTTCATAATCAAAATAGTTCAGTATACTAAGTAAATTTATCCTCGTTCAGTATTGATGTGAAATAAGTAATTTAAAACGAACATACATCGTGTTAGAAAAATATTTTGTTTTGTATTTGTTGACTAAACAAATTGTTTCCGAACGATACTGAAGGCAATGTATAGGTAGTAGTCAACCGAGATTTGTGTGGGAATGTCAAGAGTACAATGTTTAAGCAAACACACTCGTGCCGTGTAATTCGTTTTTATTTAATGATCAAACGTATTCTATAAACTGAGGTACATGAATTATACTTTCGATCGATACAACGTAGGAATTCGTAAATGACAGTAGATAATGTCAAAATTGAGATAGCAGACACGCTATTGCACTGCGTACAGAAACCAATTAAGCGAGGTTTGAATTTTGATTGTCGCGTAATTTGTTGTCAGTCGTGAGCTCAGCGGAAAAAAAAAGTTTATTCAATTATTCTCCAACATGCTGCCAACGTCAGATAACCTTCTCTATTTATGATAGAATTATTGTTTAAAAGTATTTTTAATCGCAATTCGAAAATTAGCACACATATCGGTGATGAATTTCACACAAAGGCATTAATTGATTGACGTCTAAATCTTTACTTAGATATGATCAAGTAGTTTAAGAGTAAGTTTAAAATCTACTCATTCTTCGAAGCTTGTCAAAGATAAACATAGATCTTTTAATTAAAAAAAACGAATTTCCTCTTCTTTAGAATATATCCTATTGGAAAATATAACAGCTCAATTCCGTTATCCATGCATACTGGACTTAAAAATGGGCAAAAGACAATACGCTGATGTTGATTCGGATAAAAAGCGTCAATCGAAAATTCAAAAATGTGAATCATCAACATCATCAACATTAGGTGTACGTTTATGTGGCATGCAGGTAAAACTTTATGCTGATGCACTTGAGCAAATACAATCTACCAGCATACTATCTACATAGGTTTATCAAATTGATAGTGGTCGATATATATTTACAGATAAATATCGAGGTCGAACATTAACTACTGATGGTTTTCGTTCGGCATTAGTTGAATTCTTTAACAATGGTCGAATGAAACGTGTTGATGTCTTACCTGAAATCATTAAAAGACTTGAATCACTATATGAAACAATAAATTTCCTAGAAAAGTATCGTTTCTACAGTGGAAGTCTTTTGATTGTCTACGATGGTTTAGCACAATCAAATCTTATTGATATACGCATGATTGATTTTGCTCATTCAATACGTGCTTCAACAACAGATGACATTGAAGCATCAAATAATCATATCGGTCCTGATAAAGGTTATCTATTTGGACTTGAATGTCTTATAGATGCATTCAAGGAAATATTAAACGAACAAAACAATTTATCCCGAGCAATAAATACTGATAATTAGAAAAACAACAACTTTGTTTCTTATCTGTTTTCTTTACCAGTTGTTGTTTGTATCGACGTGCAATAATTCTAAATATTGTCTCATGTATATATATATATATATATGCATGTATGTTTTATTTTTATTTTCTGGCTTATTATCGATGTTTTTTTTAATCCGGTTTCTCAGCCCATTTTCTTTTTTTTTCTTATCTCAAATTTGTGAATACTATAAAAAGAAAAGGAGCGAAGTATTTAGTCTTCATTTTTTATTCTTAATTAGCAAAATAAAGCTTTAAATAAGAAAATAAACCGGTTGGTATGTTTGACGTTCCTCAGGTATACTTAACATAGCTTGTATCTGAATTTCTTTTATTTTGAACATATATGTTCATATCTTTTGTGATCTAAGAATGGTCTCTTTTTTGTTTTTCTTCTTGTTATTGTATCATAGTAAACTATTTCAATGATATATGTGTATGTCTTTAGTCATTTCTTTACCTGATTCTTTCTATTCATATTGTCTTGTGAATCCAACGTTCGTTTGAATAAAATCGCACTTATACAAATGTCTCGTTTATTTTTTCATTCGAGAAATATTTCCTTGTCTAAAAAAGTTTAAGTTCTTTCGTAATCAGCGTTTACATTCTATTTGAATTCTTTCTCAAAGATATAATTTTGTTTAAGTTACTCGTTCCAATTTTACTGAGTAGTATTTTCATTTAATCATCTATGAAAGAAATTATGACATCTCTTGACATCATTGAACTTCTCCTCTTTTGTGTTAACATAACAAGATAGTTCCCTGTGATCTCATTTAAACATAGATACGGTGGTAAGATCGAATTAGATATATGCGTATTGATTCCAATTATAAAATAAAACTATCCCAGAAATCATATTCATTGAAAATATGGAAGTTCTTCATTAGTCGTCTTTCTAGATAATACACTTGCATGAATCGGATATTCAATTGTAATCTGTAGTTTCGGTTAGAACAATTTTTAACCTCTTAGCTTCGATCGTGATGAACTGGATCGAGACTGAAGATACTTATAAGCATTTGCCAACGGAATAAATTAGTATGTTAATCGAGATCTTAGTAGATTGATTTTTCCTTCGCGATCATGATGTTTATTTGAAATAAAAGTACCATGTGTTAGTTGTACTATTATTTTCTTTGTTTGTTTGCTTTCTATACGAATACGAAGAGTTAAGATAGTTTCGTATTTTCTTTCTATTAAACAAACTTAATACAATTGTTTTGGTGAAGACATTGATAAAATAATCTTTTCGAATACACGCAGCTTTCTTTGACATATAAATTACGTGAAATAATTCATACTGCGTATCATTATGGTTTTCTTATTTCTGGAACATTTACTAGAGAACATGTTATATCCAGCATCCGATATCGTATTATAGATCGATTTGGTCCAATCGAAGTTTATGATTAACGTATCACGAACTAATTAGATATCTATGTTGTTCATTCGAGAAGAGAAAAGAATCTGGAGAAAATCTAGCATATTAACTACCAGAGTTTAGTTCTATCTTTGTACTTTAGTTATTAATCATGATATCTTATTGTAAAAATAATGACACAACTGCAAAAATATATATACACCAGGTGCCCTATGATGTTTGCACACGTCTTGTTTCGCCCTATATCCTAGTAAAAATAAGCGATAAAATCGTTATCTCTTTCTGAAAAGATGCACCGTCGAATTCTCTACGAACTTGTAATGATTTCGAATTTAAAAGAAAAGAACTGAATGTTTTCATAGATTTTCACAGTGTAACTGTATGAATAGTATGTACTTCCCACTTATTTATACGATGATTTTTTCGTATTTTGTGTGGATATAAACAAAGAACTAAAAGATTGCGTATTCTGTATTTCAGCTAAGGTTCAAATGCTCTTCCAGAATTATTTACCAGCTTTTGATCGAACTCTTCCTTTGTAAAATACAAACGAATTATATAAGCTGATACAACGAACATAGGTTCTTTCACAGTTTTTAGATTCTTATTCAATCTGAATAATTTATTAATATATATTGTTTTCGGTCCTAGTAGAAAAATAAAAGTGTTGTATAAAATTGCTGTGAAAATCAAGTCTTTTTTATCACGTCTGTGATAAATGTAGGATGATTTGTTCAAAAGAAATAAATCGAAGACTGAAAATATCGTAATTATCAAAAATTTACTTATACGAAATTGTTATGAAACGTCAAAAAAGAGCATTAGAATACTTTGTATCTCTGCACAATTAGTTGACGCTTTCAAGAACTATTTACATAGTACTATGAATAATAATTGCAAAAATAAAATCCCCTCTTATGTGGAAAAAATTAATTACTTAGATCAATGAGTGAGAAGTAGATCTTATTCATCATGTAATCACAGTATAAAATCTAAAAAAACATGCGGTTCCTTTGTTTTATACTAAAATAAGTAGAAGTTTTCTAGAGAGTTAGACAGTGGATCTTGCAAGAAAAAACTTGAGATTCTAATTATCGTTTGATTCTACTGACTTATTGAGAAAACAAAAGCTGTGCAAACACTATGAGACAGCCAGCGTATATATCAGTAAATTTAAAAATATAAATGCTCAAGTGAAACATTAGCATTAAACAAATGACCTATTTGACATTATTTAAATCTCTTCTTTCTGTTGTTTTACAATTAAATAATAGGATATTCGTAATATATTTAAATTAAATCCTTACAATTGTGACGTTTCGTATCTCGATGAGATACGACTTCAGACATAAAATCAAGACAAATGTACACAAGAACAACAAACAAATTTTTTCTTTTTCTTTTCTTTAGTATTAGCCATACTTTNAAAGTATGGCTAATACTAAAGAAAAGAAAAAGAAAAAATTTGTTTGTTGTTCTTGTGTACATTTGTCTTGATTTTATGTCTGAAGTCGTATCTCATCGAGATACGAAACGTCACAATTGTAAGAATTTAATTTAAATAAATTACTAATATCCTATTATTTAATTGTAAAAGAACAGAAAGAAGAGATTTAAATAATGTTCAATGTGAATTTAGCCTTCTTATCAGAACAAGTAGACAAATGACAAATATGATACAAAAATCGCTCTATAGGTCGATTAATTTCGATGGAAAGCGCCAATGTCTACTTTGTATCAATACGAAATCATATCAACAAAGTTTTTATTACTATGCGTTCAATTAATAATATAATTCAATTTAGAAACTTTGTTTTCTTGCTGAATGATAGAAAATAAAAGAATGAATCGACTCGGAATAATGAACTATGCAGTATAAATAATAGTACCAGATATGATGCACCATTTTGTGTGATAATTCTAGCTGAAAGAAACTATCTTTTATGGCATAGAGAATTTGCTGAGGCCGTTAGTTACTTTGTATCTTATTCATTACAGTTGAAATGTTCTTCGTTAATTTAATCATGCTAAGTAATAATAAACTAACCGAGAATATGAGTAAGAAATTCAATTGCATCTTAGTTGTTTGTTTGAATATTAAGATGAAATTGTTAATAAAAACAATTTCTCCGGTAAAATGTTAATCATCGATTTAAGTATTCATTTAGAGTATGAAAATATCGTTAATGATTTATTAATGTATTCAATACATTCATTCATTCGCTTGTTCACATAAAGAATAGTTTCTAAACAGACAGGTATTACACAATATGAACAAGAATAATAGTAATAGAAAAGCAATACATGAAAAAGCAAAACTAAAGATGTCTAATGAATTCCATATGCGCGACTGAACAGTCAGATATGCTATGCATCATTCGAGATAAGATAGTTATTCTCTTATTCGTAATTCGAATATGAAAGGAAGATAATACTACATCTACACATTCTCCGCTTAAACCCTGTGTAGGTGTATACGTATATATATATATATATATATGTATCAAACATATGCTACTGTTGTCGATTGTGTTTGTTGTTTGCTTTTGAATACAATAGTGTTTTTATCATCGCGTAATAAACACTTTGGTACGAATGGTTCATCATCGATATTTTCATCCATCTAGAAATAAAATAAAATTTCAAACACTTAAATGAAATTTTTCTTGTTAGTTTTTTTTTTCGTACTTTTACAAATTTTGCTCTATGTGTTAAACTACAAGAATATGGTTTTCGACTTGATGTTTGCGATATACTGTCTTTATTAAAAGTTGCGGTTAGTTGTTTTGAAGAATTTTTGTTTTGTAATCTACTACGTTTACCAATGACATAGAATAATTGTGTACGAAATTCTGTACCAGTCAAACAATAAACGAGGATATTTCCTGTATGATTGGCATTCATCAGAATAATAAAGAATAATTTAATCATTTTATTTTTAGCTTTAAGTCTTGTATGACATTCATAAGTTTCAGAAGAAAATATTCGTTTTTCAAACATTAAATATAGAACGATGGGCCCAGTCAATAAAACAAACATTGTATTAATTGATAGGAGCATCGTACTTAGACTTCTTGCTACTAAACGTTTATTTGAATTATTTGCATTACCCATCGTTCGTAAAACGTTAAGAAATATAAGTGTTGAGCATAGAAACATAAGTGCAAACGGTAAATAAACATTAACAATAGCATCAATGTAAACCCAAATATTTTCATAAAATTCCTTGTAATCTTGACTATATTCTGATGAACATTGAACAACGTTTATATCGATATCAGTATCAACGATTCGATAGACAATATTTGTTGTTGAAATATTATTTATTTCTTGTGAAAATTTATACGTATTATCATAAAATAAAAATTGCACATTAAGCAAAAACAGTATTAGAAATATGATTCCCAATATGAAATAAGTTAAACGTATTTTACGTGTTTTTCGTATACCACGCGTTAATGCAAATACACGATCGATTGATACGGCTGTTAATATCCAAGCACTTGCTTGTGGAAAAAAATAGATTGAAAAAGAAAATATTTTACATGCTACTAATGATTCTTGTTGTAAATCGATATTAAACCAAGCATGAAGTGTAAAGTTAACACAAAATGTATATAAAACAATAAGATCAACTATAGATAGAAAAGCTAAATAGATAAATGTTGAATGACGTCGAAGTTTTGAACGAAGTACAACATAGACAGATAGTAAATTACCAACAGTACCAACAAATATAAATAATATAGGATAAAAACGTAAGAGAATCAATGTAATTGTCCGATAAGGTTCTCGTGTATTCGATGAACATATTAAACAACTATCACATCGAATCGGTGTGAAATTCCACATAACTTTATATCTATAATGAGAAAAGAAAAATAAATCAAATTTCCATATTGTTATTAGGATAATTATGTTAGAAAAATGATATGATTACATTAAACGTAGAATATTCAGTACTCTATCTGATGTGAATGTACGATAATAGTATGAAGATGAAAACTCGCTTTTGTTTTGACTATTTCTTGTAGACAACAATAAAGAGAAAGGAATGATAGTATGTATTAATAATTGATATGTCCCTTGAACAGAATAAGCAAATAAGAGAAAGGAATTATTCTTTTCTTCCTATTTAACCGAGCTTTCCTTCTACAAAAGAAAAAAAAAGAAGAAAAATATCTATGAAAAAAATCTTATCGACAGATAAATGTAACGCGAATTTAGATGATGTTCTAATAAATGCGTCACTTGTAATTAATTTTCTAAAATGTTAGTCAAACAAAGGCAATATTCAGTCATAGTGCTCTTCTCAGACTACCTTCGCACCTAGTCTTGTCACTATCAGTCGTATCTCATTATATTCACATGAGAAAACGTAGTGAAACATAAAGAAAATAAGTTCATTAATAAACATCACTGATGGACAAAGGCACTAGGCAATCTTTTTCTTCTTCATGCATATAAGCTATGCATGTCGATGATACAAATCAGAACAGGTGTTTTATAATGTTATACAGCAATAGTAGGTCTTTCAAAGTTCTAAAAATCTTCAAGTATTCATAAGATTAATGTTAGAAACCTATTGTCGAAGAACTATTAGTGTAAATATGTCGCAAGAATGAAGAATAAGGACTTCAAGAAAAAATAATAGCAGATAAAAAAATGTCTTTCGTTTTCTATATATATAAATATATATAAATCATCGGTCTTTCATCTATCTTTGAACAATATTAAGATCTTTCAAACATTAATTACGAAAGGAGAAAATCTGCTTTTATCTGTTGTCTATTTCTTCTATGAAGTCGGTTCTTTGTTACAATATATTAATATACAATTTTGTCGTTGAGTAATAGAGCTAATGCATTTAGTTAAATTAATTCTTCGTTTTTACTTACATGAATGGCTTTTGGCAAAATCATGCTTTTCATCCCCGCTAAATATGTTTATAAAAATTTTATAAATATAAGCGGGATCGATTAGATTTGCTTAATTGTTTATGTGAAAGATTAGTTGAGAAACCAATTATGATAGATGTGAATATTGCAAGGATGGAAATTTTTTATTTGTTTTCGATAAACAGATTGTGTTATTATTTAAGCAAGATCAACCATGCAACATATCAGTGACATGACATATATACGTGAGCAATTATTTTGTGTCATATTTCTAGATTTCAACAAGATAATGATTGCCAATGATAAATCACCAACAGTCTACGCTATTCAATATTCTGAATTTGATATTTTTAAAGGAGCTTATATATATTATGAAGTAAGTTGATAGGTAGATGTTTGATTTGTTTCGTTGTTTAATATCCAAGATTGTTTTTAGACTGCTCGGACGAATTTCAGCGAGGATAAACAATTTTCTTGTGTACGAAATTTCGTTTGTCCAGAACCAAATTTAAAAGATAAACTTATTGTTTTGTATGTTAGCTTAAAATTTAATTCTATTGTCTTTGATGACTTTGTATCTATGTGTTCATATATATGTATATTTATAGAACGATTGATAATCAAAAATTAATTGGATGCCCAGTGATCATATCTGATCAGATTAAATATAAAAATAATCGTAATGAATTTCGTTTCAATGCGTGTTTTATTATACCATCACAAGCAGATGCGCTTAAATACGAAGTTGCCGTTCGAAAACTGGCAAAATACTTACGTACATTGGAGGTAATTTGATAATTGTTTTTTATTTTCTCTTGATAAGATAGATTTCCTTTTTTTTTACTTCTTCAGGTAGATTCATGTTTTCTAACAACTGAAGAACTCAAACAAGAATATCTAAAGCCAGCTTTAGATGAAATCGTCAAACAAATGAATGAAAATGGACAACAGTGTTCAGTGAAAATGTGTAAGATACATTGTTTGAAATCTAGAAGAAATCATGTAGTTACCTTTATTTAATAAATTGTATTTCCTCTAATGCTCTCCCTAGAAGAAAGAAAGAAAAATTAAACTGAAAGCATCCCATTCAGCTTAGATTAAAACCGTATCAGTGAACTCGGAAAGAAGCCTATGTCATGGTTAAATCTTCTTCAAAGTAATAATTTTCTCATGGGCAGAATTCCAGTAGACTGGAACAAACCTGGAACGACTTGTTTCCTTAGACATTCTACCTGAAGTGATGACCATCTTATTGAACATCGTACTTATTATAAAGTATTATTTACAGAAAAATCAGAATGAAAACGTTACCGACTCAACGCTTCTCTATATTTTAGCACTTTAACCTTGAGCAAATCTTCTAATGCTTGATTGAAACATAGAAAAATTTGAAACATCAATTTTTTTCCCCAGAGATGTATCACTACTATTTTCTTTTTAGATACTAAATACGTCGAGAATAAACTATTTGTTTGAACTGCGAAATAACTTGACATTATTCAGAATAAACAGATCTCTATATAATATAGTTTTAGATGAAGAGTCTTTATTAATTAAGTATTCTATGGTAAGCTTAATCACGAGCCAAAAATCTGGAAGCATCCTCGTGATTTCAGAATGAACGACTATAAATGAATATCTTTATATTCTGTTTTTAGGTCTCGAGGAATTTGACTCATTAGTGAACTATGTCTTCGAGTCATGATTAACGATTGCATAGGTTCTTCTGTTAAGATCTCTCTCGTTATTTAAAAGCTATCTTCTTTCAGTATTAAGAAAAAAAAGAGCCTACCCTCGAGTAGGAAAATTCCAGTCTCTTTGATGTCTATATGATGGATTGAAATTCATGTAGTGAATTTCTTCGTTCTGATTATATTCTTACATGCTAGATTATTGATATAGTTGATTTGTTTTTATTTCACAGATTCATCAGTTTTTGTCAATCTTAAGTTACTTGAACAACGAGCTGAACCGCCGCCGGTTGCTTCTTCAGACGTGCCAATTTTTTCTAATAATATTAATTTAAATGACATTGAACAAATGGATCAAATGACACAACGAGTAAACAATATACATTGAAATAACAAGTAAAAGACTAAAAGTAAACAAATTTTATTGAACTTCTTAACAGGTTATTGCTAGTATTGACGGGCTGCGACATGTGAATAAAATTTCACATGATACAGATACAGAACTTGATTTAGTTAAAGCAGCGATGCAAAATTTACTGTAAGAATTTTCCAGAAAATATCCTACACAATTAGATTCTTGCTTTTCTAGTTATCATAATGTTATTAAACTGATTCCAATATTTTCATATAAAAATCGTTACATAGTAACACCAAAAATTCATGAACTTTATACTGATGTAGCATTAAAAAGAGAACTTGTGTTCTTTGTTGTTCGAAGTGGTATGGATCAGTTTCTTTTCATAATTAACATATATATATGTATATATATGTAAATTTTTTCTGTATTGATCATAGATTCAAAAGATTTTGTTTCATTTTATGATTGTTTTCGTATGATATGCGCATTTGATCATGGTTCCCTCGTTAAAGATGTGGTGAATAAAATGAAAGCAAATAATATTGATGAAAAGTAAGAACATCAATAATCTTTCATTGATATTACTATCTCGTTTTCTCGATACAGAAAATTAGTGCAATATAGTGTATTGAAGGGCTATTTACGGCGTGTACGTGATTATCGTTTATCCCTCGATGAATCAATTCATATAAATAATAATAACAATAGTAATGCTAATAATGGATATTCAAATGGTAATTCTAGCGGCAACGAAGCAGTCAAGTCGAAAATGCATACAACACTGCGAGATCTATGTGACGGAACTAATGATAGCGATAGCCTCGCTTGTTTGGGATATAGTAAGTAAAATAAATCGACAGAACAGTACATAAATAACTAGATAATAAAAATTATTGTATATCTAAAGCCTGGATTTTTTTCCTCAACGATAGTAGGCTCATTGAAACTTTTATTGAAAAGAAAAATACCCACTAGTACTCTTGTCACTTAAATTTCTCAAAATCAATAAAGAAATATGTAAGTGACTTCAAGTATTCTTTGAATATCTCACCTGTTCATAAAACTAAATAATTTCAATGTTTATTTTCCGTACGACATACACATTGAAATTAAAGATAATTATCTACATTGGTGATGTTGATTGTTGGAGGCAAAGAAAATTTAGGATGCAACGTTTATCGCCTCACTATGGTAGATTTTATAATTCAAGAAATTTTCAATGAAATATATATAGTAGATATACATACATTGCAAGACAAGACACTGAAAGGTTGAATAAACATCTATAAACATGGTTTAGGGCAAGTTTTCTTGTTCCGTATTGACATATACATAACATCTACAGTAGAATATGACATGGCGACATGTATCGCTAATGAATATTTATATACGAGAAGCACGGTCAATCTGCATCAGTTATTGTCCCATCTACAACTACAATGAGTACTATCTATATGGGAAGATATAGAATTGTCGACTCTGTTACTGCGCATAACATTATAATGAAGTCTGGCTCAAAAGCAGAAGTATTCTTCACATAATGAGAAGAATGAGTATAGATCATTAGTATAGTAGACAACATGCAACTGTTGTTCACTAACATTGGTTTCAAATAGAGAATTAGCACGAGAATTTTCATATATTTATGCGTGAGAAAGGTTGATATGACCTTGATCAACATGTTATTGCTTTATTAGTATCAATAGCTATTTTTGATACTATCTTGGCAAGGGCCACTTTTCTGTACATCTATTTTGACATGTTCACTATTACTGAGACAAATTCGAATCGATAAATTACGATTGGCTGGATGTATGTAATTTATTTTTATCGTCTTGTTACATGCGCACATTGGATTGCATGTAGTCGTATTGATTAATTAATCGTTTTTATTCATTTTTCTAGTCTTCAACTCCCGTTCACAACCAATTGTACGTAAACATCCACAACAAGCATCAACTTCATTAGACTCATATTTAACACTTTGGAAATAATATTATATATATATATATATATAGATATTATTACTTTTTTTTTTGATTAAAGCTTTGATCATTGATTTTTTTCGTCAATTAAATTGCAGTAAAGCTAAAGAAAAAAGCAAAAACACATGTTTAATAAAAACGGATTTTATTGGACGTGAAGATTTCTACGAGAAATATTAGTGAAATCATTACATAATAAAAAAAACATTATTTTTTGAAAACTAAAATACATATGTTGTCGAAATTAGTTTATTTGAAGGCGAGAGAGTCATGTAAATTCTGATTGTGTTTTACTGAGTCCTGCTGAGAGCAATCATTGCCGATTTTTATTTTATTTTTTTCTTTGATATATTCAGCAACATTTTCACGAATAAAATGCGAGGCTTTCTAGCAGAAGAGGTGCCAACGAAAGATGAAGCTAATACAGCCTTATATCGGCATTCGATTCGTACAATCGATGATGATTATAATGATGAAGCTAAGCCTATAACTCAACGAGTTACTCGTACGACAACATCAGGGGCTGGTATTCGTTGTCCGTATGTGCGTTTTCCACGATGGTGTTTTTGGCTTTTTTTATTACTTCTTCTTGCATTGCTTGCAACTATTCTTGGCGTTGGGATTGGCTTAGGATCACGAAAACGATCAATTTATGAAAGTTGTTCATCACAATCAGTTTGTATGAATAATGCAGTTTGTACTGGTGGTTATTGCCTATGTAACACAGGCTACTTTTATGACAGTGCACTAGGCTTGTGTATAACACAAGTCGGCATTGGTCATGCATGTACAGACGATAATCAATGTTTTACAAATGCTCTTTGTACCAATGGAATATGTCGATGCACAACAAATTATTATCCAAGTCCAACAACAGGACGATGTGCAGTTGATAAAACATACGAAGAATCTTGCACATATGATGTTGAATGTGCTTTTACGTTCGAATGTATTTTAGGCGTATGTACATGTAATTCAACACGGTACTATAGTACATTAACGGCACAATGTGAAAAATTAGGTGAACCGAACGAAGATACTTGTATGTTACATACAAATTTATATTATCGATTACTAGTTTTATTATATTTCTCTTTAAATGTCTAGGTTATGCTAGTAGTAATTGTATATCTACTGCTGTATGCACTGGTGGAGTTTGTCGATGTCCAACGGATTGGTATTACGATGTTTACACTGACACATGCGATCGTGCAATGCCAATTGGCAGCATCTGTACAGCTACTTATGAATGCATGACTAATTCTACTTGTACAAGTGACGGTACTAATCTGCGATGTCAATGTATAAGTGGTACACAATATTCGGTAATGTATGGCGCATGCATAACACCAATATCTTATAATCAATCATGCTCACTAACAGCTGATTGTGCAAGTAATTTAATATGTACAAGTGTAAATGGTGCATCGTATTGTCTATGTGGAACAAATACTCGATATTATTATTCATTTAATCAAACATGTCTTGACAAAGTTTTATACAACCAGCCGTGTTCAGTGTTCGGTCCCTACTGTGACGATATTCGATTATTAGAATGTTCGGCATATGGAAATTGCTCGTGTCCGTCAGGATATTACTATTCGTCAAGTTCAGGTCGTTGTGAAGCCAAATTGTTTCCTGGAAATACATGTATTGTTAGCGATTCATCTTGTATAACAAATGCAGATTGTGCTAGTGTTTCCGGTTCACTCATATGTCAATGTATTAATGGATCTTATTACTATGATATAACAACAGGACAATGTATTGCATTAAAAGCCTATGGAAAATCTTGTACAGAACAGGAACAATGTGCAACTGGACTTTATTGTGTATCAAATATTTGCCAATGTTTAACAACTCAGTATTATACTGGAAGTGCATGCACAACAAGTGTGACATATAATGCTGCATGTAATTCTGTATCTGGTCCATATTGTGATACAACTGTAGGTCTTACATGTAATTCAACAACTGCACTCTGCGTTTGTTCAACAAATTATTATTGGAACGGTTCAGAATGTGTACAAACAAAATACTTGTATGCTTCGTGTACTTCATCTACTCAATGTCCAGCCAATGGGCAATGTAGTGCATCGAATATATGTCTATGTACAGCCACAACCTTCTATAATGCTACACTGAATAGTTGCATCAATTATTCAACCTATGGGCAAACATGTGTTGCAAATGTATTTGTTACCAGTGAATGTTCATTAACAAATAATCTTGCTTGTTCATCAACGACAAGTGGAACATGTCTATGTGGTACAAGTTACTTCTATAATTCTACGGGATCAACATGCACGGCAAAGTCAACTAATGCAGCATCATGTTCAACAAGTTCAACATGTGATGATCTTCTTGGACTTGTTTGCACATCATCATCGTGTACGTGTGCAACAGGTACCTATTGGAGTGGAACAACTTGTGTCTCAACATTAGGTGCTGGTCAACAGTGTGGAGGTAGTAGTAGTGTATGTACAAGTCCACTTACTTGTCCATCTACAACATGTCAATGTCCAAACACATACTATCTTGATATAGTTACGGTTACTTGTATTCTTACAAAAGCCACTGGTGTTTCCTGTACTTACGGTTTTGAATGTACTAGTGGAACATGTACAAGTTCTGTTTGCACATAGATATTCTATTTTTTTTTCTATTGCACTGTAAAACGAAACGTACGCTCATCATTAATCAAGAATAAAAATTTGAATTAGAGTCTGTAGTTTATTTTTATAGCTTTTAAAGATCAGAAACTGAATAAGAAAAGGTAAAATTTATGATTAATTTTTTTAGTTGATATGCAAACTAATCTTGATGTTGATCGTGTCTGACAAAACATATCTGAGTAAAGATTGAATATATTCAGAACAGTGATTAAGTTGATAACATAAAATGTTTTTGAATGAGCACTTTCTTTTCCGAAAGGATAATGTGAAAAGATGAACTCGGTAGAGAAAATATTTTTATCAGACAAGATCTATAGTGAACCTTATGCTTTTGCTGAATTCTGAACAGGATCAACAAGCTGCTACATCTTTGAAATACTGCCGATTCTTCGATTAGCATAGTGAATCGAACGTCGCTTATTATTCGTTAATAACATACACCTAACGATGACGATGGTGATGATGATGGATACAAGCCCAATGTAGGTTTGTTGATTGATGAATAAGTAATCTGTAGCTATTGAATTTTGGGATATGATTCATTTCAATCTATAGAACTTTCCTAATTCATATTCAATGGAATCAAATATCAAAGATTCTTCTATAAATCCGACAGTATGTTTTATTTATATCTATTTTGTTTTATTCATTTAGTGTTACTATTTCTAGTTAGTAAGTACGTTCGTTTGAAATCCGAGCGACAATTTTTCTTTTGTATGAAAAAATGTAGTAATGCTAGAAAAATAATCTTCTCTCTTTATTGTTCGACTAGATTTTCTTTTTTGTTGCCATATGTTGTATTAGTCGATAGTCTGTCGGAAAATCTCATTCATATAGATACATGAAAGAAAAACACTCTAATGATCAATAAATCTGAGTGGGATAAAAAAAAAGAAACTCGTTTTTATTATTTTCGTCGTCATCATCATCATCAGTGTTTCTCTTGTTTTCTTGCTTCTAGTATGATTGTCAATGATTGCCAATCGATGGCTGAACACACTGTTCGCAATGTTATAATATTGAAATCAATGCATCCACATTCGGACGAATTAACAATGTCAACAAACACTCTAACAGTTATTTTTAATTTATGTGATGATATCGCAAAAAACATTAAAGAACAAGTACTCGACAATATTGAACATTTGAGCAATCCGACTTCATAAATCAACTGTTTTAGTTATGAAACTCTACAAGATGAAAAGAATAACTGTCGCTTGTTTGTCTTTTAAATGTAAATGAAGCTTTATAAATTAACGTACAGTTCCTTCTACGATACATTTATTTCGATCAACATTTTATTTCTAATCATATAATACTAACAGCATCACCTGGAGAATATAGAACAATTGCTATTCTCCAAGGAAAAGGACATTGTTCATGTGCAATAGATTGATAAGCAACTTGCTTTGTTCGATGATGTTCGAAACTTATTTGACTATTAATGCAATCTAATGTTAACGTTACTTCATCATCTGTTTTAATCTTTGGATTTTTCAGTTTTTCTTGTTCATCTTTATCACATGGAAATTCCCACCAACCGTACGCTAATGGAGTTTTATGATTCCATGGATTTAATGCTTTTGCGAATGACGTAATACCAAAAAATGGATTATTTTTCCCATTTTTTGTAATACGAAAACGAATAGAATGAACACCTGACGTATATAGATTATTTCCACTGATATTCGAACCGTTCCAATTTCTCGCTGAGCATGTTGCTTTGAGACTATCGCCTGACAATCTAATTGTACGAGTAGTCTTTTGCAATTTTTCATGTGCATAAGAAAAAGATTCTTCAATTGTAAATTTTTCTCTATTATCAATAATTTTAATTAATCGAAGAGATGATTGTTCATCATTAATAATATCATCGGTGAATGCAGTATTAGAGAGCTGACGAAGTTGTTCTAATTGTTCCATCCATTTATTTAAATTAATTTCCGAGTAATGCTTCGACTCTTGATCAGTTTTTATATCAGATTTTATTTTATCACACGTTGATTTTAGTTGAGTTTTCATTCGATGAAACATTTTTTGTAAATCATTACGTGCAGTTTCAGCTGTTTTTTTAATTTTAACTATTGATTCATGTTCCCATTCATCGATACGAATAATGTAAGGTTGAATAATCTGGTTCTTATTTAAATCTTCTTCGAAATGATCATAATCTTTATTGATATCATTCATTTTAAGTGATAATTCTTCACGATGTCCTATAATATGTTCATGACAAAATGTTCGTTGACATCCGTCACATGTAAATGTTTGAACGAATTTTTTACATTTGATGCACGTTTGATCCATGATTACATTCGAACAAGAGATAAAACGATACTTGATATACACTCAAAAGGAAAGAAATGGGACAACCTTCACTTATCGAAAGTAAATAAAGAATAAGATGATGAAAAATGCCGCAGAAGACGTTGAAGTAAATTTTTCTGTCCTTGTCATGCAATTTTAAAAAAAGAAAAGAAAAAAAGAAATAGAAGTTTGAAGTTGATCAGGACAATTGATAATAATCATAAAAACAGACATTTTTTTATTGTTATAAACAAAAGCATGTGATTCTTTTTCAGTAACTATTGTCGTCATAGTTTATTTTCCATAGGAACAGAAATATATCAAGATCACACATGTATGAACTCGAAATCTACACATGATTGGCACCCAAGAAACATTTTTATTTATCATTATTTTTTTCAATTGATAATATAAATAAGATCGTCTCACCTTCAGATATTCGATGAATCGGCCAATGACCAGAGTTATTTTTCAATATATTTTTATGCTATTAGCTCGTTATTATTCAAATGATTTATCAATCTGTTAAATTGATCATCATTCATTGATAAACCTGTTCAGCAGTACACATCAATAGGAGTTGTCGTTATTCAATGCAAAGTGCTCTGTAAACAGAAAGAATTCTTGCTACTTAAGAATTTGTAAACGTGCAACAGCCTCCATAATCTAACAAGAATTTTATCGTGACAGTAGAGAACATGCTTAGATGAATATTAATTGAATAGTAGATTCGTTCATGATGATGTTGAAGCAGAATAGGTTTATACTTGCAATCTATTCATTAATAAAATTTTATTGACGGATTGAAAATTCTCTTTTGCTTGACAACCATACTTTGGACGGTTAAGGATTGTTTAATCGAACTTCTACCAATCATAAAAAGACGAAGACGAGTGAACCGCTTTCTTTCGTTATTCATCTTTGATGAAGAATAAATACAGCAAATGGACATGTTTTAGATAGTTTTCAAATCGAAAATGAAGACAGATTCACGTAATTGATATACCAGTGACTTTACTAGATTTTTCAGGGATATTGATGATTGACAGAGTTTAGTGTTCGGTCTGATGTAGACGAGATCGATTATTCAATTTTTATGAAAATCATTTATTTGTTCTCGATCGTATCGAATTGTATGGGTAGTATTTTGAATTTTTTATGGCTTCTTATTCACAAGTGTCGATTTGACATAAGAATGAACATCTGATACGAAATTTGTCAGTATCTCATTGAGTTAAAATCTATTCTTACTTGCTTCTATTTATTTATTTAAATAAATCTTCTCGATTATAGTAACAATTAACATGAACAAAAATATCTTTTACATTTTCACTACACTATTCCTTAGTGATCGAGTCTCTTAGCAAGTAAAAACAGGTTGTAGTTGAATGATTTCCATATAAAGATGCATGCTTAGTGTTCCATGTCTCTTTTTTTTGTATGTTATATTCTAAAAATAGTTCATTAGTGGTGACATATTCTTGGGTCATGGTCTTGTAAACAAAACTACAGCGCATGATGATTACAATGAATGAAACATTTCGAATTATACATTACGAATAGAAACAAAGACGAGGAATGATGCTCATTGAAAAAACATCATTGTGTACATGAAATAAATCAATCTGCTCGTTTTGTTGATTATATATAATATAGAAACTCATTCGGTTGTGTTTTGCATAATTCTTATGGTACCGATACTTTTTATAAATTTATATTTATACCATACTTGAGATTTTCTCAGTTTCATGTTACTTTGTTCGAGATAAGTTTATTCATTTCTTTTTTTTCTTCAACATTAATTTTACAATGAATAAACGAGAAACGTAATACTTTCAATGGCATGTTATGGCGTTTAGTACTTAAGTTGGCAAGTAAGATTTTACTTTTGTATTTTTCATTGTTTAGTTTCTGAGCGTAAACTACTGACATATTTAGTATTTCATATTGATAAAATGTAAAATAAATATAGTGTTTGATATAATCGATGTGCTTCTATATTATAATCGGGACTGAAGATCTTAAATTATTATAAAATATGAAAAAAAGAAGTTGTAGATTAATCGTTAGAAAAGAATATGAACTTGATCTCTATCAATCATATTATATGCACTTCAGTGAAATGCTTCGTATCTTATTGTCATAATAGACTCACAATACGATTTATCATTTACTTTTACATAATAAATCTGTGAAAGAATATTTTCAGATGTAATCATCTGATTTCAATGATGTTCTTCTTCTCATAACTGCAAGTGTGTGACGTGCTGAAAACCTGATACGGATTTAAGTTTCTATTAAGATTTGATGGAACTCAACAAGTTTCAACAAGTTGTTGTTAGAATCTAGATTTTTCGAGGAATGTTATTGTTTAATTTTGCTTCAAATGACTTTTATTCTCTGATTGGCAGTTCATAACCTTTATGAAGATATATTTGAAATGAATAACAAAATTTTTAAATAACGCTGCTATTTGTAATATAAGTTCTAGTTATAAATTGAAAAAAGACTTGAATGTTTTCAAAAAATTTCTTGTTTCCAGAAAATAATAATTTATAAATCATCTTCTGAAACTCTCGAATCTGTTGAGAAATAGTACTTTTTTCGTATACACAAAAACGATACTGATATTAAACAGAAGTTATCGAACAAAGACTCTGTCGTGAGAAATTTTCTGATTGGATTTCAATTATTCCGTTTTCAAATTCAAAAGTAATATGATCCGTTTTGTCGAGTAAAAATGCTCGTATGACACGACAAACGTTTATATTAGTTTTTCTCATCGATTGCTATCGTTTTAGTCAAAAGTTATTTATACCTGCTTGCCGATACTACCTAACATGTGTTACTTCAACAAAGAGGGTTGTATTGATATCATGCCAAGAGAATAGAAGCAGAGAAAATTGATCTTATCAACATGTTGAGCAAGAAATATAAGTAAATAGGTCAAAACTAAGCTTGAATTTCAGTATAATAATTTTCTCATTATTCTAGTAATGAAATTTAGTAAAGAATTGAATCTCATCAATAATACTGTTCGGGCTAATTGCAAGTATCCTTGACCAATGAATAGAGACAAGTATGTTCCATTAATTATATTCTAGCTAAAATTATCAATTATCATTTGCCTAAAGTTAATGCCGTTTGATCTCTTGTTGTCATGGTCATGATTAGATTGGATTATCTTGTGTTGTTATTTATAAACATACAAAACATGTTCGAGTTTTACTGAATGCAAATAATTAATTTTAAATAAGTGATAGTATTAATAAGGAAAAAGACATAAGAAACATTGGATTTTGTTCTTTTTTTTTGTAGAAACTTATACGAAGATACTTTTTGAAAACAACGTTCACAGGATGTGGATCTCTTCAGTATCTCCTCTTCGATATTGTTATGCATTCTTTCTTGTGATCTTGATATAAATAACCGTCTTTCGTTCATAAAATGATGTCAATAATACTCAAATACTTGACAGAAGCTATCTAGCTCAATCGGAATCATTTCAAAATTAGTTTTTATCTGTATTTTAAAATTCCCAGAATTGTTTTTATCATTTAAATATCGAAAAAAAGATCAACATAATCATGGTTGATATTTTAATGAAGAATTCTTACATAATCATCTTTACCAAGTAATAATACGATAATTTTCCATGGAAAAGCACATAGTTGAATGTCAGTCTAGGTAAATTAGAAATTCCATTTGTCCAATGATGTTCTAATTGTAATTGTCGATTATTAAAGTTTAACATGAATGTTACTTTATTATTACACTATAGATAAGATTACACCAGCCATAGAATGAAATTGAATTCAATATATATATATATATATGCTTACTGAGTTTTTCTGACGCATTAACCATACCGAGAAATGAGTAATGATCACTTTTTATGTGCTCGAATCGGAAACGAATAAAATATATTCTGGATTAATATCTACCAATGCCATTAACACAAGATCTATCTGAAGAATCGTCAAAACAAGTTGCCATAAGACTTTCTTGCGATAAGATTACATTTCCGCAAAAATTCATTGAATCTTTCACGAAATCCAAGTCATGAGAATTTCGATTATTAACTTCAGATTTTAGTTATTGTAATGTTGGAGCACACAAATCAGATAGTTATTGATCAGTGTCTTTAATCAAGCGAATCACTGATTAAATATTACCTGCCATAGTTGATACTAATAATCGTTGGACTCCATGAATACTTGACGAAATTCTCTAAACTGTTAAGTCCATGTCTTGATATCCTGCTCAGTATCATCATTTGACTCTCAGCTAGACTGAAGTTGTTGTGTGATTCTACCTACGTATTATGTTCTTGAAATTATCTTTAGCTGCATCAAGCAATTGTTCTAGATCGTTGCGTACTGATTCTGCAGGTGTTTGAATATTCAAACAGTCGATTCTTGTTCTCATTGATTGATAAATACTAAGAGAGGATGTGTACATTCATTTGGTATCAAATCTCTACATTATGTATCGTGTTCTTGATCGATACTATCATCCATTTGTTTGACCAACGCTTTCCTCAAATATTCTTTTTCGGCAATCAGAAGAAAGCACACGTTTTTGAAACAGAGAACATAATTTATTTACATCAAATGTTTGAAAGTGTTCTTAAATAAAAAGAACAGAAAAAAAAACAAAACTAATGTAATTAAACGAACTATCATCGCCAATGAGATATCCTAATTCGCTCGACGGGTATTTTGATGTGAAAACAAAAATCATGCAAATGTTTTGAGTACCTATTCTTCATCGAATCTTCTGTGCAACAACAGATATTGTATTATACATGTTAACGTAATGTTCAAACATTTTTACACTATATCTAAGTGTATAGTTATATACTAATTTGTCTAGAACATATGTATTGAATTGCTTCTGTTAGAAGCATTGTTCGCAATGGAAATTGTCTAACCTAGTGTAGAATCAAAGTTATCTAATGAATACCAGTAATGATGTTTATTTAGTACTGTTAAACGAATAATATTCTTTAGCGGAGAATCTCGCATTTATTTAAAACATATTCAACAGATCAATTTTAACCTTGATTAAATCGTTCGATTTTGTGTTTCATACTTGAGATTAACATTCTCTTGAAAAAGATCGTGTCCTTGAGTATACATTGCCGTACAAATACTACACTTTTGTCGATAATCACGATAATATGTTAAACTAACACATTCAAGATATAAACATATATTAACTGTAAGATCTCACATAAAAGTCAAGTAGAACAATAGTCGGGAAAGAAATTTTTATTCTAAATTTAGAAATCATACATATCTGTTGAACAGCATTCATCATAGAAATATTACTTTCATAAACTATAAAAGAAAATTATCCATAGATTAAATCGTATTCTTCTTGATCTGTGTCAACAATAAAGAACTAATCAGATATGTTCTTAACTGAGAATACGTATAGATCCATTTCGTGGTGATAGTGCAACAAGTATTTTCCATGGAAATGGACATATTTGAATATCAATCGATTGACGAACAATTCTATTAGTTCGATGATGTTCAAGTAGAATTTCTCGATTACCACAATCTAATATTAATGCTACTTCATCACCGGATTGAATAGTTTTATTTGAAACAGAAACGCTAAGGCTTTTGCCATTCACTATAGCATAATCCAAGTCCGACCATCCATTTGCTGACGGCAAGGTAATTTTTCTTAAACGTAATCCTTCTACTGATGAAATAATACCGATGAAATGACAGGAATTAGCTCGTTCATCAATTCGAAAATGAATCCGATGCATGCCAGATAAATATTGATTAACACCACATATTCTTGTATATTCATCACCAACATTTTTAGCAACAAGATTTTTTTCTGATAAAATAACCGGTCCATGAAATGTATCGAATCTTTCTTGAGTATGAATTAAGTTAGAATTTTCGGACATTTGCGAATTATTTTCGACAGATGAATACGTCCCAATAGAAGGATATAAATGAGAACTGATTTTAATTAAATCAATAGTTGATTCTGAATGATTATCAAATGTGATGTCAATATTTATTGGTGTTTCAAGTCTTATTCGAAATTCTTTTAATTTATTTAACCATTTCTTCAGATCAAGTTCTGTATAATCATCTAGTTCTTGACTTGATTGAATTTCACCCGTTATTTTATCAATGAATGTTTTCAAGTCAGTTTTTGTTCGATCAATCAATTCTCGAAGATCGACTCGTGCAACTTCGGCAGTCACTTGAATTTTCGTTATTGATTCTTGTTCCCATATATCAATACGAGTAAAAAGTGGATGTTCTGAAATGTCTTTTGATAAATCACGTCGAAGTAGATCATGCTGTTGTCCAACATGATCCATTTGCATGGCAAGTTCCTGTCGATGTTCAATAAAGTGTTTTACACAAAATTGTTCTTGACATCCAGAACAAATAGCTATACCACCACCTTTATCACATTTAATACATGATTGCTTCATATTCAATAACGATGATGCCATAGTTAGCTTAAATTATACAGATTTGTAACTTTCAACAGTTTTACACTTCATAAAAACATGAGAAAAACAATCAATAGTTGTACAAAAAAGAAAGTCAAAACAATCACATGTTTTTTCGTTCTCTTAGGTACCATTATCCGAATTGAAAGAAAAACAAACAAATTATGTTGAAAACAAGACATTCGTTTTTTGGGAGAGCTGTAGTGAAATCATGCAATCACATCATGTTTTAGTAGAGAAATTTATCTTGCTATTACGAGAGACAGTATTACAATCTACTACTAATTATGAAGATAATATAGAGCTTGCAATGATATTTACGTATATGCATTTTTCTTTATTAAGAATGCCTGTGCGTATACATTCTTCTCAGTAAGGAAGAATGAAAATATAGATGATCGGCTGTAAAAATTTTAGACTGTTGAACTTTAATTTCAATCGGTGTCTTGTGACGACCCATTTTATTAGGACAGTACATCGAAAAAGTAAAGCAAGCATTACTCATTTATTGTGTATGATCCATTAATAAAAGTCATTTGCTACATAGAACATAAGAAAAAGATTCTGAACTATTAACATTCATTCAATCATTGTTTCCGAAAGAGAAATGAGACGCTCACATGAGATATTGTCCCTTGAGTACATTTATCTCTTGTTCTTTTGTTCTGATTGACACTTGATTTTTTTCCTTGCCTCAAACATATACATTGTTCTAAACATGTGTGATAACTCTCATCTCATTGATAAATAGATCCAATAAAACATAAAATGCAAAAATGAATTACGCGATGTTGCTAAATCATCAGATATATGTAATTTTTAACATATCTTGTGTACATATATATATATATATATATATATATATATATATGTATATGTATGTAGGTCGAACAGCGACGAAGTCTATGCTCAAATTAATACTATTCGTTTTCTATTTTAGTAGTCAATCAAATAGATAAGATATCATCTTACTAAAAAAAAGAACAATTTGAACATCTAAGATGATAACGCAGTAAATAAAAATTGATTATATAATTTATCGAAAATGTTAATATGTTTGTATCCTATATCAGCAAGTTCTATTGCTGGACAATTCTTTCGATGAACATGTTATATAAACATTTGATCATACCCTTTTCGATGGCTAGAGGCGAAACAATATTTCACAAATGATGTGTTTTGTTGTTGTTACTGCTGATATGTATAGCTGTAAGTGTGTAGCAATGGAAAAATATTAGATAATCACCATGATCGCTCCGATCGATCGTTTGTTTCTTATTCATATACGCTTTACTGATACTGATTGCACATGTTTCTGTTTAGGAATGATCGAATGCTATTCTTCCACATTTGTATATTGTTGTTCTTTGATATTCACTTCTTTTTTGTTTAGTCTTGTTGATTGTTATAGACAGAAAAAATATACGATGATAGTGTCCCAGTTGAGAGAAAAAGATTATGCATGCGGATGATGTCATACAAACAAAGACAAAATACTCGAATTTAATTGAATATAATGAGTAAAATCGACACGTAAAGTTTTCTCTACTCTTCTCTTCTTCTATGTAAAATATTCTCTTGGTGTAAAAGTTGAATTGCAAAAGAAAGAAGGAGAAAAAACGGAAGTTTAATGTGCGAACATTGAATTTGTTGGTGTATCATTACGACGATCAAGAGATTAACCGCTCGACAGCGCATATTCTTTCCTCATTCTTTTTCACTCCCTAGAGTAAGAAGAAGGACATCGTAAGAGAAAGAGGAACGCTACCACTAGCATCTCGACCCTAAGCATTATGAAAAAAAGGTCGTCATTTGTTGTACATAATTGGAGAGCATACAAATACATTTATGCTGCCGCCCATTTATTAGACTAACTCGAATGTTATATTTCAGCATCATTAACAATCTATCTAATACTGCCTCTTTTTCTTCTCTTCACAACTTGGAACACGATTATCATCACAAACTGTATAAGAAATACAATAAGTATGTAAGGCGATAGAAAGAAAAAAATCATTTTCTTATCATACTAGTTTGAAATCAACAGTGTTAATTACCATCCACACATATTGTATGCTTGATTCTATTCACATTCCTATTATAACTTAAGTATTTCCTTGTGAACGAAAACAAATAGTGTTTGAGATTCGTACGTTATCACTGAGATACTAAAATAAGAACGACAAACATCGAACCATTCCGTGTCCCTTTTCTCTCATCTAGAGTATATGAGTTCATTATCAAAAGCCGCATGAACATTCATTTCTTCTTATTACTAATCATTATCGACATTCGCTCTCATCCTGTTGTTTATGTATGTTTATTTAAGTCTGTTGATGGTTTAGATAAAAAAAATGTCCGATCAAAGACTATGCATGGCTTGTCAATAAAGTTGTTGCTGTCAATTTTAGTTTTGCGCCTCGAATGAACCACTGTTTGATTCCCATATGACAGAGAACATCATCAGAAAGAAAAGGTCAAGTGCCGATAAAACGATAACCATCATGTCATCTCAAGAAAGATTGCATGAGATCATGATTGTATTCACATCATTTTCTTTCCTTCGTTTTTTATTTGTAATTTATCTCGAGATTGTTTCATTTTTTTTAACCTTCAAGAAAAAAATAACCTGTATAAAATCTCATCGAACTGATCATTTTCTTTCATGAACATCATTCAGAACTCTTTGTACACATTCTTTACAGTTACTATCCAAAGTTTACGTAATCTTAAGTGCACATATATACACACATCATTGGCATCGAAATGAAAGGCTAACTGTATAATGGCATGTAGTTATTTCTTCATATAATAATTAAATAGAAAAAAAAACGAGAATATAGGAGAATGAATCGTCGGTTTGTTTCTATATAATTATAATTCAAGGTCACTTTTATTTTCTCTTTAGGATGAACTCGATCCACGATGCAGCCGTGGCGGGTAACAACGAGAAACTCAAATTGCTGATTGAAAATGGTGCCAATGTAAATTTAAAAGATTCGAAAGGTCTTCGTCCATTACATTATGCAACATGGCAAGGTCGTGCGGAATCAGTATTTATTCTTTTACGTTCTGGTGCTAATGTAAATGAACAGTCATTTGATGGTGATACACCATTGCATTTAGCCAGCCGATGCGGTCATCATGAAATAGTACAATTACTTTTATTTCATCATGCTGATCCAACAATATTAAATCGTCTTCAATTAACATCAATTGAATTAGCATGTGAACATGGACATTTTCATGTTGTAAATTTACTTATACATCATACACTATGTCAACAAATGATCTTAAATAATAATAATAATAATGAACTCTATTCACTACTACATTTAGCAGCAAAAAATGGACATACCGATATTGTTCGATTACTATTATTGAATGGCATAGATATAAATCGTATGACAATGAATGATGGCAGTGCATTACATGTTGCATGTAGAAATGGTCGTTATGAAACGGCAAAATTATTATTAGAATGTGGCATTAATATAAATCTTCGTAATTCATACGACCAAACAGCTTGTGAAGTAGTGATTAAACAAAAAAGTGGCAATGATATTAAACGATTAATAAAAGGTTCGATTGTTAGGAATTTTACATGAAATAATATTTAGACATATCTCTATGTTATTACATATATAGAATTTTCTGATGCTATCTTGGTTCGAGCTATTCGATCATACAAAGATAATCATGTTGGAGCTTTAAATTTTATTGAAGGAGATTGTATAACTGTAAGATTAGAAAACTGTTCCTTTTCTCATAGAAGACATTTTTATCTTGAAAATATATTATTCAAGGTGCTGGATCGTAATCCTACTGGCCAATGGCGTGGTTTTATTCTACAAGAAGATCTAACAACTCGAACGGGTTATTTTCCGAGTACACATGTTCAATTGAATACCACCAGTGAGAATCTTGTGTCTATGATTCGACAAGCTTTGTATTTGAAATCATAAATCTAAGAAGCCAATAGTATGTCACTCGTCGGAATCTTTCCATCTTGGATCAATAGAGAAAACATAAGTATCAAAGCACAAATTTGCATATGAATAAAGATAACGAATGTCGAATATTGAAGAAACAAATAATAATTCAAATTCTTGCTCAAGATGTTTTGAAATTCATGAAAAAAAAATCATTTCTCAAGCATTAATTTTATATACATACAAATCTACTCTATACGACTCTAAGTCTTCGATATAATACATCAAATCTAGCATCTACAATAGAGTGTATTAGACACAACACACTTCAGTATAATGATAGTTACCATACTGTACTTCATTTATCTTGTGTATGACACATACAAAAATTCATAGAAATATTGTTAGTATTTCATTAAACTTTGTTTTTATTATTAATTAATAATGAAAATCATCGTCAAAAACGTAGAAAGATCTCCTTCGAAAAAATTTCTCTTTTTCTTATATGAGAACAAGATGTTCTATTAATTTTTCTTTATTATGATTTCCAATATGTTTTGCTGTTTATTTGCATGTTGTATTGATTTATTGCATGTGTGCTTTTCGTCAAGGTCTTAGCAATTCTCGAAATTCTCATATATTGTTTGTCAATTCCAATCCTAATAATCGATTATTGGCGACTACTAAAACAATCACCAGTAATGTTATTTTAAGATATCATCATTCTAGTTGTGTGTTCTATATTTTTTCTATCTATCTTTTCGATCATGTGTAATCATTATATCTATCCTAGTATTAAACGGTAAAGAAAATCAATCGTACGCTGAAAATCATTCTCCTATTGATATCGATTCGATGTCACGATCGTCTCAAGCCGATTCTGATTTAGCAGCAACAACAACAACATCTTGCTGGAGTTCACGCCCGAGACGACATAGTCCAACTACTAATATTTATCGTCATAGTGCAGCGAGTAGTATTGATAGTGGAAGAAGTTCAGCACTTCTCTACGATAGTCCAAAAGTAAAACTACAAACAACAAAAGGAACGTCAACGATATAGAGTAAATGTTTTTACATTTCAGGCACTTGCTTTATCAAGTTTTACGGGTATTGCTGATGCTCGTTCTACATGTAGTAGTGAATCAAAATCATCCGATCCGGATAAAACAAGTTATCGAAGTTCTACTGGTAGTTTAGATGAATCGGGTACATCGAATATCAATACACTTTTACGTAGTGGTGTATCCGAGAATGACATTGTCTTTGCATGGTTACGGGAATTTTCTTATGAAATTTATGCAGAAAATTTTCTAACAAATGGTTACGATATGCAGACAATCGTTCGAATGACACCTGAAGTAAATCGATCATTTATTTTTCATCGTTTTGTTCTAAGACATGATAATGAAGAAACTTTGTAAATTCGTAGGATTTAACAGCCATTGGAATAACTCATCCATCTCATCGAAGAAAAATTAAAAATGAAATAGCTCGCTTACATTTACCAGATGGTTTACCTGATTTTAAACCAGATACACTCTATGATTGGCTATGTTATCTTCGTTTAGATGAATATATGTCATTATTAAATAAACAAAATTTCAAGAAATTATCCGACATTACAAATATTGCTTGGGAAGATTTAGAAGATATTGGCATTACACGTTTAGGTCACCAAAAACGTTTTATGCTTGGTATTAAACGTTTACTCGATATTGATAAAGGTCTTTATCAACCGAATCCAAATAGAATGCAATCAACTATCGAACGTTGTAATTCGTTAGAACATGATGAATTTATACAAACGTAAAATTTTTTCTACGATAATATTGACAATGAACTTTTTCTTTGTTTCCATTTAAATAAGAGCCGTCAATCGTGCACCGACGACTGGTGATTCATCAAATTATTCAACTCTTCGAAAAACTCCATGCGCACCAAATCATTTAATTAGTAAACAACGTATTTTATCATCTGGCCATTACATACCAACATTATCTTTTCGTCTACCACCACCCCTATCTACAACAATAATAAATTCTTCAGCTGCTAATTATCAAGCAATGTCATCGAATCGTACACGAAGTTTAGAAAATGTCAATTGTAACGAACGAACATTGAATAATAATAATAATAATATCGATCAAGTAAAATTTCTTTCTTTCAGAAATCAAATTTATTCTCTATTGTCATAATTTGTAGTGTAAATCAGTTTCATCTCGATATGATCGACACTTAACAATGAAAAATAATTTAACAATACTGAATGACATAAGTTTATCATCGAGTACAGAATCAACGAATTGTGTACCATTTGCAAATGAAAACATGGGTACAATTAAACAACGTTCACCAATCAATCATTATGATACATTAACTATCAAGCCAACAATTGATACCATGAAACGTTCATTACCTATGGAATTTTTTCAGCAATCGAATTGTCTTTCCATGATAACCACACCTATCTATGATAATAATGAATGTTTTATTCGTAAGATTACAACTTCACCTTATAAGCAAATAAGAAAAGCAGTAGTATCAACAAACGAACGAGATACGTTGTCATCTGATACAGAAAAACATGTGCAATGTGTTGAAAAAGTGAAAACAAATAAAGATAATAAAATCATCAAGTAAGTTATAAGTAACATGGAGAATGACATCGGAAAATTTACGGAGAAGAGTTGATAGAAAAAAAACTCGTGATACATTCAGTTATTGTGACATGAAGATCTAAGTAACTGATTCACTTTTCGATCATAAAGAATGATGGACACTTCCATGTTTCTTCTTGTTTCACACTCAACTATCTTGAAATACGATATTGAATTGTAAACCTAACCAACATTCGAAAAATAATCATCAAAACTTTGAATAATTATAGAAATTTTTTTTCGAATCGAAAACGAATGATGTCTGATAATACCCTATGACGGTACGGTACTTCCAAGGAAAATGAATAGTTTCAATTTTCATAGATATTAAAACTCTGTACCGATCGGAAAGAGTCGACCATTGCACGGCATTTGTTGTTGACCATCGAAATTGTGTGTTATTTTGATTTTAATATGATTCATGTGTTATTATAGAATAAGAAGAAGTAAAATATATTCAATAACTTCAAATTGTCGTTGAAGATAGACAAAAATATTTTTGAAAACTAATAGAGACTTTGTTAATTGGATCAAAACATAATTTACTTCATCTCATGAAATATATTCACAACGAAACTTCATTCATGAGATCTAAACGATATTTCTATTTGTACCAAGCGAAATATTAGTTGATAATTCGACAACTACTTTTGCATTTCGAGCTAGATTCTTAAAAGTCCATGATACGTCAAATATTATATCATATGAGATTTTTTTCATTAGTCTTAGAGTTCGAAATCTTAGTTCATCCTATCGTCACGAGTACTAATGAAGGAAAACATGTTAGAATGAATATGTATGCATAACTGCAGTCAAACGCATGAAGTTTTATTTTATGGCAACATTTGTCATCCATCACTATATTTCTTCTTAGCATCATTGATTCCATATGCTTGGTCTAGCTTGACTACTTTCACCATGTTTTGCATTGATAGAACATTACCGATTTTCATATTGTCATACTGGACGAAGTGGTAACTGAGATGAATAACTTATGTTGCGTAAGATTTAAATAAATAATGATCATATATCAATAAAGAAATCTTTTAACTGTAAATAATAGAATTGCTGTGAAAATATAGATAGGGCTTCAGAAAACATGACAAAGCAACCTGTAAAGAAAAGTCGATAAAGAACTGCACTGAAGATAGACCCGTTAACAATGTGATTTTAACCTTTTCAAACGTCTATTTACAATAAAAGGAATTAATGAATCGCGTGAAGTTTTATCGTAAACAGAGTTTAGAATGGTTTTGAATATTTGAGAAAAAGAATTCAAAATGTGAATATCGTATGAGAAATTTTCTTTCCTCACTTATGAATTATTCGAATATTTATCGTAGACTGAAATCTCTACTATTCTTTTTAATATTGTAACAGCAAACATTGATGATCCTATATTGAAACTCAACTATATACTCCAGTAGGTTATAATATTTTGTATTCAAGTGGCTGACAGTTAAAAGTATCAATACACTTTGCTAAAACAGTAGAGATATCGAAGGACTTGTTTAGCTATTTGATATTATCTTAGTAACCATCGTAAAAAAAATAACTAAAACGCATGGTTCTTAATCGTGAAGATTCACATAAAATGCACTCGCCTCACGTGGTTCTGTCCTAGTATCATCTAGAATAAAATAAGATTTTGTTTGAACTACGATTAGACTTTTTATATCGTAAAAAGACATTTTCGAGTGTTGAAGCATGTGCACGTATCATTCAAAAATTCCGATATGACGAAAGATGAAAGCAAGTTTTTAAAATATAACTATCTTGAAACTCGAAGAAAATTAAACACAAATCAATACTTAAATTTCGTCCAACGAAACAATCTAAAATTCATCTGATTTTGAAACAATCGTCAGCTATTGATGTTTCACTATGTTTATATACTAACAGTGACAAGAGTAAAGCATTCTATCGTACATCTATCATGTGATTGAAATAGTCGTACTAATTTATTCTATCGAATTCTTTTCTCAGAATACTACGATGCATTTTTATGAAAAGAATTCTTGTTCAACTTCATCAGTATAAGGAAACAATACATTCTCAAAATTAATTGTATTCGATTCAATTCCGAACTATTCTTTGAAATGAAAGGAATCAATTATTTTTGTGCATCCCGCTTTTTTTTTTCTAGAAACAATGCTACAAATGTTTTGTCTGATATTGATTCAATGTTGTCGGATCTGAATCGTGAACTTGATCAAATGCTTGATTATGAAGCAATGAACTCAATTCGATCTTAAAATTTAACGTCAGATGATATGTTACATAAATACTAATGTAATATTTGTATTCATTTGAATATTTATGAAAACACTAGCAATACTGGAAAAAAATTTGTTTCTTCTTTTCAGTTTAATACTCATTAATTTCTTGTGTGTATTTTCAAGCATTTTTTATTCTTGTATTATTATTACTATTTGTATGAATGATATTAGTATTTGTATGTACTGTTGCTCAAGAGATATGAGTACTATTTTTTTGTTCATCCTCATTTTGCTCTACGGCTCTTAATTTTTCAGTGCACACAATAAAATAAAATATAATATACAGATACGTTTGTTTAGTTGGGGCTAGGTCGCTTCAACACGAATAGATTCCGAAAAGTAGTGGAATCTACTCAAGTGGGTAACCTGTTGCCCCTATACAAAAATTGGAGTAATTAATTGCTACTCCAGTTATTCCACTGGATAGCGTTATTTTCCTTACTCATTAGTTTAAGGCACGAAGTTTCAAGGAACATCATCAGTAATATTTATTGAGGGTGATTAGCAAAACAAAATCTGGTGAATTAATAGCGAAACTAATTGCTCCAGATTTGAACGACATCTACTAAGATTCTGTCCAAATTTTATTGGATACCATTGATGAATTTAATGAACCATCCACGTGTCGTATAGGTGAAAGCAAGCATTTTAGCTCCTGTATTGTGTGCGTGGTTTTGTTTTTCAATAAATATTTATTTGATTAAAAAGTCTACTTAAACTTAAGTGTTATGACAAAAATAAAAACTTTTGTTATGAATCACTACTTTGTAATGCACTTCAGTCAGTGTAATTTGAGCTAGTTTTCTTATCGATATAGTTTATCTGTAAAAATTAAGACTTCTCAGATCGAAACTTTGTCATTTGCTTTGTAGATAATATGCTGTAAAATATAAGACTTACTTCACAACAAATCATGATAACGACGACGATGACAACAAGGAATTATTTTTCATCATATAATTTCGAGCAAATGCGTCAAATGAAATTCGATCCAACATTTTTACCTATTGTAGCCACAAGTTTTACTCTTTTTATTTCTCTTTATAAATTTATCAATCCATTTTTATCAAATATACTGATAAGACATTATAAAAATTTTACTGATACACAAAAAATTGACTGGAGCACAAGGTAAGATATTTATTTGCTGGAAACTATTGAATATTAATGTTATTTAATTAGAATTAATTCATCCATTAATTCATTGACAGTTGGTATCATATGTATATATATGATGATTGCCGATCATGGACTTGAAGTCAATCCACTTTTGTATGAATGATTTCATTTGATTATATATAGTTTTCGATATTTTCTTTTCTTGTAGATACAAAAGTTATTTGTTAAAAACGAATCTATCTATTGTCATTGGATATTTATTAAGTGGTAAGAAACTTATTAGAAACAAAAACAAATCTAGAACAAATCGTAGAATAATTCAAATATTTAGCACATGAGTTCGTTTCGTTTTCAATTGATTAATATCCGTCGTAGATAGATGATGATCTATTAGATGCAAGACTACGAGTAGCACAAAATAAATGCATGAATTTACCGTAAATGCGAGGTTTCCGAATATAACCAACAGATCTATAATTGTTCAAACATATCGATTGATAAATTTCTACTCCTAATGATTAGATTTGAAAGAATTCTAGTAATATTTCAGTGTCTAATAAAAATGTTCGACGGATATTTTATCGTTGTTCAATGATAGAAGTTGATACTGTCTTTTTTTAACTATGATATAGTCTGACAAAAATTAGAATCCTATTAAAGACAATGGCTTTCTTTTGAAGAATATTTGATTGAAAATGATTCATATTGAATATCATGTTTGCTACATGTTTTTTCAACTGTATTTTCTTTATATTTATGTTTAGATACGACAATAAGCATCATACATTATAAAAAAATCGGTGATCCATTCAGTATGGCTCATCATCTTGTTTCTGTGTATGCATTTGTGCATGTATTAACATTGAATGTGATGCCATATTTTGCTAATTTTCGATTACTTGCTGAATTATCAACACCTTTAGTAAATATACGGTAAATTATTTCGATCGAATGTTGTTTGTTATCTTCCATCGTATAATCAATTGAAACTTCTTTTTTCTATTCTTAGATGGTTTCTTGATACATTAAAGTTTTCAAAAACATCAAAAGCATTTGTACTCAATGGTATGTTGATGACATTAGTGTTCTTTTTCGTACGCATATTGACAATGCCTATATACTGGTGGAAAGTTTATACTGTTGCAATTACTCCATTATGGTCACATATGGGTCATTTTCGATTTGTTCTTATCATTGTTTGTACGATACTAGATATTATAAATCTGTATTGGTTTTCAAAAATGGTTCGAGGTTGTATAAGAATAATAAGAGCTGTATATGGAAAAAAACATGGGTAGTTATACGAATACATAAATATACATATAAATATTTATTCTAGTCTATTTTGTTGTCTCTTGTTTTTTTCCTTTTATCCATTTCTCTTCCATGAAACCGGTGCAATTCTTTTATTTGTTGATTGGTATTTGTCATTGTTGAAATTGAGCCAAACTAATGACTGTCACTGTTAATAATGATGTTGTTGTTAGTGTTGTATTTTCTTGTATTAAATGCGAAATCAAATGTAGAAATATTTTTCTCTTCATCGAAATTAGTCTGCTTCAAATTTTATCAAAAAGAAAAAACAAATACAACTTCAAACAGCAATTGTTGTATTCGTCTTATTTGTGTGCTTCTTTTCTATGACTGAATACTAAGGAATATTATTCTTACGCAGCATAATCATCTGCTTTACTAATATGAACGTTTTTCTTTTATTGTTATTTTATGTTTGCGCCTATGTTGTGTTTTCTTGACTGATGCACTAGCTTAACTATGATATGTTCAAATTAAATAATATACTATTTTCGTTCACTGACTGTTCATAGAACAATATCAGTCGACACATGGAATTGTATGCATGCATGAGTTGTACTTTTTGTCTAATTGAATTTTTACCAATCACTAACAATGGCATTTTATCAAGCGAAAAAGCAAGCCTTATGAATTATGAATACGACAAAAGAATAATAAACGTACTTATTCTATGAATATCGAGGAAGAAGTGGGATTAATATCAAGTATTTTTCGTTGAAATGTTCTTAAAAAATTCAGTATATTAATGTAAAATTGTCAGAATTTGTATTACACGGGTGTGGACATCTAAATAGTAGTCATGTATTTCTACAATTATTCTACCGATCGTATTCAATGTTTACCAAGAATGAATATGTACACCAATTTTTTGGATTTACGCTATCTACCAACACGAAAACAATAGAACTGAAGAATATCTTCTCTTGTTAAATCGAAAGTTTTCAAATGCTCTAGGCGTTATAAAAACGACTCAATCTCTATGCATCAACATGCTCTATAGTTTAGTAGTGATTTACATTAACACATTACTTATTTGACCAGTCGAAGCATGAAACGAGCGCATTCATGCGGTAAATGAGTGGCCGACAAATAAATATCGGTTTCTGTTTCATTCTTCTTCGATGATTTAGCTTGCTCTAAAATTTAAAATTACATTTCTGCTAATTGTAAAACCATTAACACGTAAGATGTACACTTTTAGTTACTGAGAAGTATACTGAATCTTTTTGGTACACGCTCAATAACTTTTGAAAAAATGCGGCGTTAGAAATAAGAAATTTTCAATTGATAAAGAATACGAAGTATCCCTATTGGACTATTATCGTAGAAAAAAGTGAAAAGTTTTTGTATGCTAACAAAAATGAATCAATCAAGAGTCTGGCTCGTCATTAAAATCAATTCCTGAGAGTATTCATATCCTGTAGAATAATATTTTCCGAGAGATTTTCAAATATTCTATTGAAGTGTATGATTCATTTGTGTGCAGCACGAGTGTTACGATTAAGTCTACCACTAAATCTACACAATATATTTTCAGGCAATCGTCTGCCTATCTTCTCATTCAATAAAAGGTCCTGATCTTCGTCGGAAGATGACTTTAGCAATGTCAACGTATGCGTAAATCTATGACGGTAATTAAGTTTTTCGCAGTGATTTATGATTGCTGGTCATAATTTTATATATTCATCAAGATTTTCATGTATCGATGCAATTTTCTATGAGGAATGCATACTCATAATCGCTCGTTAAATTTTCAACTAAGGACTACTTAGATTCTAGCTGCTATGCTACGATCTAAACAGAACGAGATTCGAACAAAGTAAAATAATTTTCCATTCGTATACATAAATTTTTCAAACGTTAGATTTAGTGATTATTTTTATGATGATCATTTTCCTTTATGATTGTAGACAATCGAATATTTTGAATCGCTGGAAGTTTTATGTTTTGAGTAATATGGATTCGTTGTTTTGCTCTTCTGAAAAGAGGAATATATGAGTTCATTGTTGATAACAACTGAAATTAGAATGGTATGCAAATAAAAAAAGTTCAATGGTTCATCAATAAAATTTATTCGTTATTGATTGTTAATGATTACAGTATGAGTATGTAGTGCTCTGAATGCCATTTCCTTAATCATCAAAATGAGATTCGATCAGGAGATGTTTCAATTCAAGGAATTTCATTTTCACTATCTTATGTAATTTGATGTTTGAGAATAGAATGAGTACGATATTAATTTCGAGAAAACTTCATTCAGAGATTTTTCAATACAAGAACATTATTATGTTGAATGAATGAAAAGAAAGTTAAGTGAATTTGATCTGCATTCAATGAAACATTTTATCCTTCATAGCAATTTTAAAAGTACAAGTTCCCTTTGAGAGCTAATCTTTTCTCATGAAATCATCCATGCGATAGTAAGAAGTAAAACAGATTCATTTTCAATCATAATGTCTACGTATATGAAAGATAGATGAACTATTCTAACAATGACGAACGGCGATCAATTGAAAATCTAGAGATCGATTATATTGGTAATTTGGAAAGAAAATTTAGAGGTATTTTTAGATTTGACGTTTCCCTTATATTTCGAATATCTGTTGCTCATGATCATTATCGTTATGATAATATTCACAAAAATTCAAATACATATCAATATACCACAATGAACCAATAGAGAGAATATCTTGAAGGAAAAAAAACTAGACTCCCATGAAACAAAGTGTATTACATAAAAAGTCATTGCGTATGAATATCATATATGATTAATAAACATTTTCTAATTAATCTAGTTTTAAAAATATTGGAAAATGTGATGCACTGTATGTAGCATGTTAAAGTATCTAATTATCTTAAATGGCAAAAGATATGTGTGACATTGAAAAGTTTATTCATGAAAAGACCATCGGTTCGCACTTTATTGCATATTCGATGGTTCGTTTTTTTTTGGCTCAAGAGGCCGCTCTATTCTTTCAGATTGAGATGAATCATCTGTATTTCTATTATTAATACTAGTACTGTATTCATTCTAATGCATATCAAATCGATCACAGCTTGACAATCCCTCACACGTAATCAATGTTTCGTGCATTTTATATTATTAAAAATAAACAATTTAAAAACTAAACTCGATTAGATTCTATAAAAAGTCTGTAGAGTACCTTAAAAATATTCCAGGTAGTTATGTATTCCACGAAGTTGAAATTCTATCGTCTCATTCTAGGGAATCCTAAACTGACTGACTTGAGTCTTAACAAGGACATCGAATAACAGTAAAATGGTGAAAGAAGATTAGGAAGAGCTCGAAATTACAATTTAAATAGAGACTTGACTATTTGGATTTATTCTATACTATTCGATTGAGACTTATCTACCTTCTGATGCCAATATCAGAAATAGCCATCAGTATTTTTTATTTAGTTGGAATCTTTTTATCAAATATGAATTGTATGCGTAAATAGAAGTCAATTTGAGATTCTTTTCAGTAAGTCCTTGATTGGAAAAAGTAAAGAAAAACCTGCGTAAGTAGACCAAGCGCATGAAGAAGCAATCTATTTAATTTTCTCCTCTTCATTCCTACCTTGAAGAGTTCATTAACATCTGAATTCAGATATTCTCAAATAAGACAGTACTATTCGATGAAATAAATGTCACAATCTTTTCGTAGAAATTCCACATGACTTGAAAATGGAAATATTCATCAAATTCGGATGAACGATTGTTGAATTTGTGTAAGAGTTATGCATCTTGTCATTCAAAGTTGGGGCACATGAAGAAAAGACGACGAGTCATTAAGTTCATAAATTATTGAAGAGAATTCATTACGGGAATCCTTTTACTTATATCGTATGTTAAAACAGTCATGCACATCAATGCCAATTTTTCTTATGTAAAATGAACAGTGCTTCAACGTAGATAGTCTTAATTTTATGTTGATGTGAAACTTCTTAATTATCCATAGAGAAAGTAAAATTTTCCGATGACTTTGAAAAAATTAACAAGCATAATTTATACTTGATGTACGTAAGCAACACGAAACATCATATCAAAATAGAAATTCATTGTACAATATCTACTTGAAAAAGACTCTGTACGGTTTTCAAGTAACGACTTTGCGTCATCAAGAAATCTAACGGATAGGACATAATCAATGGCCTACTTTTGTTTTGTTTTCTTTTTTTGAGATCCTTGAATTACTTTTTAAATCGACTTCTCAATTCACTCGACAGAGAATTCATTGCTCTACAAAACTGTTGACTTCATTTTTCAGGAAAATCATTTTTTCTTATCATTGTGACATTCAACACTCTTATACCTATTCAGTTGACGAATTACGGATTTCTATTTTTCTACTGATGTCTATAGATTTAATCTAGCCAGTACTGACGAAAATCGATGCTAAAAGTCATGTATTTTATATCATTAGATAGAGAATTCCTCACACTATATTTTTACGCTCGTTGTAAACCGTTCGATACTCTTATTCTTGAGAAAAAGACATTGAGCTAATTGTAACGGTTTTCGTTATCTGTAGTTTATTCTTCCAAACATTCACGAAAGAGCAATAACATAAAGATGAGTGAGGAGGAAGGATGAGTCAAGAATGACTAGTGAACAACATATGAACAAGAGTATTTATATGTGCACACAAGAGAAAGAGAAAGAGAACAACGAAAAGAAGAGGATAATGATAAAGAGACTGACTACTCACAGTGATGCATGTATGACGGATAAATCCGTCACACTAATATTCAGCGTTATTTTCCGACTCATTGTTTGCAAGTTATGTTTTACAAAGCCAGAATTGATGTATGAAATGATAATTTTTACGTCATCTCATATAGAATTTGATTATGAATAAAATGTTGTTAAACATTAGCCTGTAACGAGGACATGTTGAGATTATTTCAAATAAAGCACAATGATAGCTGAGATCTGTTCGAAAGCGCTGGCTATTCTGTTTTATCATATTTTCTAATTGGAGCCGTTTTCTTACAAAAATTTATTTTGAAATATTTGAAAAATATATCGAAAAGTGTTAAATTTTAAGTTGAATTTTGTGGCATGCTTAAAACGTAAATCGGACCTGCATTAAAAACTTTCTATGCAGATTTTAATTCATTTGTTCACGCCGCAGTTCATTGATTGAGTAGGTGTTGATGTTTTGAATGTTGCAGCAATGAGAAAAATCTATTTAAAAAGCAAAGTTAAAAGTTTATAGAGTGATGAATTCTTTATTGAATGAGTTGAAAAGCCAACTTTCGAAAGATTTTAATGCTTTTGATAGACCAAAAAAAGGAAGCAGAAAAGGATAATTTATTTTGCACCACTCGTTATTCCAACCACAGAATGTTAGACTAGATCTAAAAACTGATTGGATCAAGTTTAAAGACAAGATACTAGTATCTTGTCTTATTTATGTGATATGCAGTATTTTCTAATCATAGTTTTTTTTCGAAACTAAATCCAAAAAATTTCGAAGAAAGAAAACCTTTCCGTTGAATATGTCAGCTAGTTACAAAAGAGCTGAGTTTTAACTTTATTCTTTCATGCATTTGTGTATACATAAAGTCGTCTGTTTCCACATTTCGATTTTCTGTCAAAGTAATCATGAATAATTAGTAACAAATTATCAATGATATCTTACGAAAACCTTTTTAGGCAAAGAGTCGAAAAACATACGTGGAATGAATGTGACACGATTCCTGTGAAAACTTATTCAATGTTAAGTAAAAAGGTGACAGAAAATCATAATGACGATGCTTATTTTAACAATAAATGATGGAATGACAATCTTTTATCTCTTGCATATATAAAGAAAAAATATTTAGACTATTATCATTCATCTGTTGTTTTCTTTGTTATTTTATCGAAATAAAATTACTCTGCCATAATGCACTTGTTATTTTTTCTTATCGCTGTTACCATCACTATCCAAACAACAAATGCGAATCAATCAATAAATTTGTGGAATTTATACAAGCGTGCTCATAAGAAAAAGTATATAGATGCACATGAAGAACAATATCGGTAAGATCAATCAATATTTAAAGATAATTATGTCGAATTTTATATTTAGTCATGATGTATTTCAAAGAAATGTAGTCAAGATTAATCGACACAACCTAGAAGCTGATCTAGGTTTGCATACATACACACTGAAAATAAATCAATTTGCTGATATGGTCAATGATGATATTTTTTGTATGTTAAATAATTTGTTCTTTTCTATATTTGTTTTAGACACATGAGGAATTCGTTCGAATAATGTTAAATGGTCTGAAGTGGACTTCGAATAACAACCTATCAAAGCCATCGACGATACCATCCAATATTCAAATACCAGCTTCCGTCGGTGAGTATTTTCTAATGAAAAATAATTTTGAGAATATATTATGACGAAGAATACTGTCGTATTTTGTTATGAATGCCTATATTATTCATCCCATTCAAAACTTTAATAAAAGTAGTCGACTAGAGAAATCTTATTTCTGATATTTTTCATTAGACTGGAGAAAGAAGGGTGCAGTAACAAATGTTATTGAAGATCAAGGTCAATGTGGTTCATGTTGGGCTTTTACAGCAACCGGTGCTCTTGAAGGACAACATGCTATTAAAACACGAAAACTCGTACGTTTATCAGCACAAAACCTGATGGATTGTTCAGGTAGTTTTGGTAACGAAGGATGTAACGGAGGATTGATGGATTCAGCATTTGAATATATCAAAGCTAATCATGGACTTGATACTGAGATCAGTTATCCATATGAAGCACAAGATGGTCCATGCCGTTTTAATCCAGCTAATATCGGAGCTACTGATACAGTTAGTCTTTTCGGATGTGCATCACTTGTTTTCTTTAGTCGTTCGTTATTTCGAGTAATTTAGGGTTTCGTTGATCTACCAACAGGAAATGAAACTGCTTTACAAATAGCTCTTGCTGTAATTGGACCTATATCAGTAGCCATTGATGCTCAACAGGAATCATTTCAATTCTACTCGTCAGGTGTTTATGATGAACCTGCATGTAGCACAACAAGCTTGTGTCATTCATTTATATTGGTTGGCTACGATACACTACATAATGGTACAGTGAATCAAGATTATTATATTGCTAAAAATTCTTGGGGAGAATCATGGGGTAATAAAGGTTACGTTTGGATGAGTCGTAACAAAAATAATCAATGCGGTATTGCGAATATAGGCAGCTATCCACTTGTCTAACCGAATAATCTGATTCGTGATATGATTCTATTGTCTTCAATTTTTCAACTTTGTTTGGTACTATTATTAATTAATAAACATAAGTAATGAAATTTTATCTCACATATGCCTATTTGATGTTGAACTTTGAATCATTAGATTTAATTAATAGAGTCTTAGTGTAACACTATACATTTTCTAGTAGTTGCATATTTGAAATACTGCAATAGAAAAAAATTATATTTATAACATAACATTCATTTACAATAGCAAAACGATTTGTATAGGACAACAGTAAACATAAGATTTATGTAGTTGCTGGATAAGGGATACATTTTGATGCAAAAGGAATTTACCATAGATTGATAAAAAATCGACTATTTTCAAGTTGATTTTATTCTATTTATTCAATGACAATATGGTACTCAAACAAAAGCGAGGGCATATGTTAGCATTACAAAAGTATAATATCGGATTGAGACATTAGAAAATATAACATTTTGCACTTTTCTAACTTTTCAATACAGTATGTACTTCTTTTACGTTACTCAATAAATTTGAGATTCACCTTCTCGTCTAAGAGTGCAAAACAGCGTTTCTTCACATGAACAACTTGAATAAAAACTGCTGTTGAATCAAGTTTTTGTGTCAAAGCTGATATTCTTGTTTTACCAGTAAAACTTATGAGGTCAGTTGTTTTGGTCGGAAAACTCCTACGCCTTGAAAATCTCGGTGTTCAATATTCAACATTGGACATGTACTATCATTGACTTAAATACTTACTGTAAAACATATACTTACGTACTTAGCATTAGAGAGGATGTTTGGTAAGCATCGTATATAAATTTGTAATAATCTGAAAAGTAGCCATAGGTAATTCTTCTCGAGAGGATTTTAATCTTATATTTCACTCGTTAAAAAGATTAACCGTGAAATAAAAAAGAAATCCAGTGTTCATTTACACTAATTAATCATGTATCTCCTCGAACACTAAAGAGTATAAAGCACAGATTTATGAATTTTATTGATGATTAGGAATTCAATGTTCACTTCTATATGACACTAGTCAATATTTCTTCTACTATCCTCTTCGAAAAAATCAAGAATTCGAATGATAATACTTTCAAAGGTTGTCAAGATGTAAATGTCCGAAAATTTAGTTCTTCTGCATCGAATTGTAGTTAATCGAGATACAAAAAAAAGAGTTTGATGAAAAATGATTTCATTTTAGAATTTCATTATGCTATCTTTGTACATTAGTTCCTTTGGATCAATGCTGAGTATGAAAGATTTCATAGTCAAATGATTTATTTTATTTCATGTTTTTATTGCTCTTAAGAATTCCTTATTGTAGACTCGTCATACGTATTCAATCGTTTCGAATTATATTTCTGTCTGAATTGTACATCTTCTATCGTTTTACAGAGGGATGTAGAGATTTCTAATTTAGATACATATTATGATTGTTTGATATTGGCTATGTAGATAAATGATATGGAAGAATCTCACAATTATATGTAGATCTTAAAAACAAAACTATTGAATCGTTAGTTTCGTATAGAGGTTTCTTTTAAATTTCATTTTCAATCATAAATCATTCTATTTTCGAAAACAATTAACCTTTTATTCAGATTTTTTCCAATGCCAATCGAATGGCATTAAAATTAAATCTTTCAATGCTAATGAATAATGTAAGAGCCAAATGATATAATCTCGTATTCGAGCTTGCATACCGATCATATGTGTCATACGAGTACTGTCAAAAGAATCTCGAATAGCTTGAAAACAACGTCTAAACATTTCCTCTTCATATTGAGCAAGAGAAGATCTCGTATGACCAGCACGTATCACATGACTTAGATCGAACGCATCAGCAACAGCTGTATTTGCACCCATTCCGCGATGAGGAGTCATCAAATGAGCAGCATCACCAATAAGTGTCACTTGAGGATTATTCGGAAATGGATTTGATTTTAAACGACGACAAGTATAGATAGGCATTCTATTAAGCCGTATTGATGTAGACAATTCTATAAGACGAATCAATTAATCGTTATTAAAATTAGTACGAATTTTATCAATTAACTGTGGAAGTGAAATTTCTGTTTCTGTTCTATTCTTGCTCGACCATGAAAGAGACCAAAGCCATAACCGTCCCGTAGAAATCAAGAATAATGCACATCCCTGATCACCGAGTACTTGTACCAAACTATCCGATACTAGCTGTCTAAATTTCCATAGTTCTTCGTTTTGTTCCACAGTTCCCGACACACAAACAACTCCTGTATAATCCCATTCTACGTCTGATGTAAGTTGAGCTCGTACACTTGATTTTGCTCCATTGCAACCAACAAGTAAATCACCTCGTACCACTAATCCAGAGCTCCGAATGGGATGGGGAAATACCATCCCGCCCAATCCCATTCCATGGGACGTGTTGGGACGAAATATGGATCGATGGGATGGGATGAAATGAAAGATTCTTTCCATGAGACGATTATATGGATTATTCGATTATGATTTTTCTGTATAAAAGACGATGTTCGTAGGCATTGACGAGAATCAATCTCATTTTTCGTTCTTGTTTTCTATTGAGGGTTGTTCTTCGATCATGTATCGATTCCCGGATCATCATGATGAGTCCTTTGTGATAAAAGTCTCATGAATTTCCAGTAATGTTTAGGCGTCAAAAAAAAAGAAAATTTGGACGTTTCGAAAATTCCAAGCCTTGGGGTTCTGAATCGTTCAGCGCTCCCAAAATTTATTTAATACCCGAGATTTCTGAAAATTCCAATATCTCTTAGTCCTTTGATTTCACTACCATGTATTTATAGTGTCGACGGATACTTTGGAAATTTTGATTATTTCCTTTTTCGAGAATCTAAATATACCTCTGAATCTCAGAAAGAAAATACAATTTCTTGTCTGCGCTCAGACGTACTCTGTAATTATGTAGCCTCAGAACGGTTCCTTGACGAAAAATTGCGACTTCAAGTATCCTTGAATGTTGTGACGAATTAGAAAGGCAAGAAATGAAGTCAAAAAAACGTCGATGTCCTTCTAAGAATAATGTGGTTCGAAAGCATTATTGTTGTGCTAATTACTTTTAGTGTTGTCGAGGATATAAGGAAATGAAGCTAATTCTTCTTCTATTTATTAAAATAGATTGTATGTGACAATTGAAAACAATAGAAGAGCTTTGAGCAATATGAAAATTTTGCAATATATTTGTTATATTGCATGAAAATCCCATGCAACTGGATGGGGTGGGATGGGATCACTTTCAAACCCCATGGGATGTGATGGGCCGATTCTTAAATCGATGGGATGGGATGGGCCGACATTTGAATTCCATGATATGGGACGAGATGGACTGGGATGGATGAAGAAAATTTGTCCTGTGGGACGAATTTCTCGTCCCATCCCATCCCATTTGGAGCTCTGCACTGATCCATCGTCAAAGTGAACTTCAACACCATCATTAAGAATTCTATATGAAACGAATCTTTTATTCTATTGAACTTCAATATTTTTCAGAAGACTTCTTCGTAATAATCCTTTGTCAATGGCTTTAATTTCGCCTGCAGTCATCTCAAGTGTTTTTTTCATTGATTTGTCTGCAAATTTCAATTGACATTTACTCTAAGACAAAGTGGACGGATGATTTAAAACATCTTCAACTACTGATAGTTGTCTGAGTAAATCAAGGCCCATTCGATGAAGTGTGATAAAGTAACCTTGATCACGAAAATCTTCAGCATCATCACATTCAAATACATATATTTGCACAAAAGAAGATAACTCTTGTTGTAAAAGTTGAGCAAGAGCTAAACTACCTAAGCCAGCTGCAACAATTAAAATAGTCTTCGTTTTATTAGAACTAGACATTATTTTGTATTCGTTTTCATTCTATTCTTTTCGTTAAGCCCATGATTTTATAGTGACAACAATGATAAAAAGAAACTGATGAAATGTAGAAAAGTAAATAGTTTCTTGTTATCAATATCAATGACAACATCGAGTAACATTATCAAGTTTTATTTTATCCTACATACTTATATTCTCTTACCGATGTTTGCTTGATGACTATTTGTGCTTTCGATTCAATGCTCTACATATTCCAACAATCGAAACGATTTCTTAATAGTTATTGAAAAATGATGATGTTTGATAGTAAAAAAATCACTCTCTTTGAAATTTTTAACATTATGATTATTACCTAATGCAAGAATGTAATAAAGCGAAAATATGATCGAACAATTAGCATGTATTTGCAATGCGATTTTTATTAACGTCATCGCCATTTAAAACATAATTCATTTTTAAACTATTAAACGCAAATATTTACATGCAATGATTCACATGTTCTTTGTCATAAAATGTTTTGTTTTCTTAACTAGTAGCTTAAGGAGGAAAACCTTAATTTTATTCGATAATAGAAAAGACATGCTTTCCTGTAGCTTCACATTGATTCTAGTCTGGAAGTTGTCGAGATGATAAACAGTTGTTACGAATAAAAGTAGTGTCCCAATATCTCCCTAATTTTATGTTACAACATACGATCAAAATGTCTTTGTGCGATTAAAAATCAAGTGACTCGCAATTTATTAGAATTTAGCATACGAGTAAAATTTTCAAAACTATCGGATATTTGAGTGTGAAAATAATCGCCAGTTCTTGATAACTGGTACACGACATTCACCAAGCATATATGGTTCAGTAAAACAGTCATGGCTATTGTCACTGATTTATTTAGTTTTATATTTAGTTCCTTATAGAAAATATTTAAAGAACTTCGAGTATTGATTAATGATGACTATCATAAGATGGAATAGTCGGATCGTTCGTCTTTTATTTAAAATTTAATCATACAGAACTTCTCTTTTAAACGCTCGTTGTCGATTCGGTGATACGACTTCTGAATGATTATTCTTCGATTTCATTAGATCAGAATCGTAATGAGGAAGAATAGCTTTAGAGAAATGTTTTGGATATTCAAATCTTTTTAGAGGTATGGTGTCTCTGGTCATGATCATATCGATATTATTTAGACGTTGATAAACCGTATCATTTTCTACTTTAGTATATTTTGTATTTTGATTCTTCAATGAGCACGTTTCATTTAAGTTTGTCGATATCGATTGTTCGCAATTCAAATTTCGAACCTTTCGAAATGCATCTCGTTGTTGTTTATCGAATCGATGTGATATTGAGTCATCATAACCCATACTAGCGTCAACATCAGCTGCAGTCGCTTGTTCAAGTTCGTTGCTCGATGAGGATAGAAAACTTTGGCTCTCGACGGGCAATGATGAATGACAAGAACTACAGTTCGTTTCGGAGGATGTTTCTTCTTCAGAATCTAATGACAACAATGAAAATTCTGAACATTTCGTTAAAATTCATGTTTTGAATTACTCTATGAAACTCGAGTAAAATACAGTAACTCGTTTAATTAAATCTTTCTCACTTGATAAGAGGTGTTTTCTGCTACGGAATTTTCTCTTCATTGATTTACTCTTATTTTGTTCACAGTTCGTTTTCGACGTAGATAATTGACATTGATTTCGATAAAGTCGTTTTCCATTCATATGCGAATTCTGTCCAACGTGTATCTTAATACGTTCCAATTTTTCTGCTAGAATAAAATTCTCATAACAAATCTGTCGATCACGATTAGAACGTCGATTATTTCTAAGTCGTTCCGCAGCTAAAACACATTCATTGAGATACGGTTCTAATTTTTTGTTCTCTTCGGTTGAATTCTGTTTGTCATATTCGAACCTATTTAAATAGGACACTTCTTTTGGAGCTTTAATCATTGTTTTATTCGTTGATTTATGCATCGATGTCATTGAAGTTCTTTTTTCTTTATGAGATTTCAAATGATCAATTATTTGTTCGGCAATATGTAAACGTGTAGAATATTTTTCTCGTAAATGACGACTGAAGTTTTCATATTCCATTTTTATTTTATTTTAATATCAGCGCCAAATTTATTTTTCTACTTTCGAAATCAAACATAATGTTTCTCGTAATCGTTCTAAATTATTTTATTACACACACCCTACGAAAAAAATGAGAGATAATTCAACACAATTAGTTTTATAATACATTATCATACACGAAAATGATAACTCCACAATTTGAATTTATGTAAGAATTAATAAAATAAACATATGATATTTACAATCGACGTCATTTATAGCTTTATTTTTGTTAGTCAGAAGTAAAACGTGTCGTTCGTCGATGAATAGTTGACGTTCGTGATATTTTTACATCTTCATTATTGATCGTAGCTGCTAGTCGAGTAGAATATCGGGTTGCATAACGGGTCTTTGTTGGAATTTCAACAGGAATTGGTGGTGGTAAATTATCTAAAATAAAGATAATTATATCATATACTAGACAAAGTATACGTCATGAAGTGAAAAGAATCTTCAAAGTTTCTATATAATATAGATGAAAGAGCTATTAGATTTTAGTAGTCACAAAGCAACCTAAGGTAGAAAATAATTTATCGCTCACGAAAGTCAATAATAATTAGAATTTTCGACGACTACTATTCATTTCAACCAAGAAATAGACTAAATATTGAAAGTATCTTCGAAGAAATGTGAGCTAAATGAGAACAACTTGACTTCGATCGGTAACCTTCAAAAGGCATTTGGCTGAAATGAGAGCTTTTTTCGACCTGAGCTGTGCAACATCAGACAATACACAACTTACGATCTGATTCCGATATCATTCCTCATTCAATGAGAATAATTTTTATAGTTCGTATGATTTTATTTCTCCCATACGTTTTGAGCTCGTCTATTTCATAGCTGTCTCGTTGTAGACTTTCTTACCATTTTGATTTTCTCGAAGAATTCGGATAGTTGCTCGACGAGTAGTTCTACGTTTCACAGAACTCTCCACGGGTATTGGAATAGGCACATGTTCCACAGCGGGACTTTTGCTTGTTTCCGATTGGTTCGCCGGTGGTTTGTCGTCGACTAGTGTCTTTTCTGGTTGTTCTATGACATCTGTTTTGTTTTCTTCGTCGCAATCATCATCATCTTCTTCATTTTGTTCGTTTGACTCGTCCGATTTAATCGGTGACAGTTTCGTAGTATTGCGCTTGTTGACAATCGTCGAACGAATATGCTTGGATTTTTCCATCTCGGATGTACTACTATTATTTAATAATAATGTTTTATTGGAGGAACTATCTGCGGCATGTAATGGTTCGCGATAACTAATTTTTTCTTGCTTAATTTTTGTTTTTTCAATACTCGATTGATTCGATAACGATTTTTTTCCTTCTCGCAACGGTGTAACTATTCTACGAATAGATCGATCAGCAGTTAATAGCAATGGACGTGTACTTTCGACATTATCTGCAATAAGACTATCTTCTATAATAGTATCATCATCATCATCATCATCATCATCATCATCAGTTTCCTCGTCAGATGAAAATTGTTTGAGAGATGTTTTAACAAATGTCTTATCGGATATGTTTGAAGCAATAGATTTATTATTTTGTTTCTCCTCGTCAAGATTCGTCGTTGGAATACACGGTAACAGAGACATAGATAGTTCTGGATTAGGCACATCATCGTGATCGATTTCAGTTGCTTTTTCGATTGCAGAAACATCTTGTAAGGTAACATGTTCGTTTGGAACAGCCGAAATAATTGGTGGTTCTTCGATCAATGTGTTCTCTTGAACAATTTTTGACATATCCAATACCGATGGAATAACTAGTGATGAATTTTGAGATAATTTTGATGCAAGTAAACGAGCTTCTGAAAATAATTTAAATACTTTACTTGGGGCTGCTATGTCAAACTCCTGTGTTGTATAGTATCGCAATTGTAAAATAAAATATGTCACCTAACGATTCCTCGTTCTACGGTAAAATTACTAAAATCTGAAGAAATTACTATCCGTTTCCGATGATACATGTTTTCAGATGAGTATCAATGGCAAGTGAAATGTTTTGCCTTATTGTTTTTAAAGTTATAATTTTATGAGTTCATACTTGTCATGTTTATTATCATATGTCTAGGTTTAATTTTAACGTCACTACACATCATCTATGAAAGATTTTTCTATAAGCAAAAGTCAAAATCGACAATACATTGAGGCGTACCGTACAATTTTAAGCATGGTTCTTCACTGATGTCACATCAGTGATGTGACATTCAGGAAGAAGAAAAGAACCGAAGAGATATTGATTCAAACTGAGGTTCTCTATTTTCTTCAAAAATACATGTAAATGCCGCAAAGGTTAACTTACTCTTCAATGTTTGAGTAAGTAATGGTGTTAATGTTCGGGATTGCTAAAAAGACAAAGATACTTTGCTATTTAGTACCCATAGCAGATATTATATGCTATGCAGATTGTTACCAGTAAGGTGGATACATCTGTTTCCTTTTCTTCCTCCTCTTGTTCTTCTTCTTCTTCAACAATTTGACTGAAATTTGGACTTTGCTTAACAGCACGAGGTAACCCGTTACCCCCTCCGTATGAACGTAAATCGCCTGGTACAACTAATTTTCTATTGAAAACAAAAAGTCGAAGAAAATCTGATGTAAGCTTTAAAATTCTTTTCTGGATTGAATTACTGTTGTAGCATCGCATGAATTTCTTTCCAGTGATCTGCTTCTTCTTCAATGCAATCAGATATAATGCGACATTGTTCAGTAACAAAAGAGCATAAATTATCCATACGCTAATTTAAAAAGACAAGGAACTATTTTTTGTGCTTGATTTCGAAAAAATATTTTTCTTACAGCTTGAAAATAAACTTCCAGTGATTGTGTAGCTAATTGGCTCATATTATCAAGTATTTGTAATTTACTATCATATTTTTGCAGATCATTGTGACATCGATTGATTTCATGTTGAATTTCATCATTTTGACTTTGAAGAGTTTTCAATTCGGATTTCAATAAGACTAGAAAGTGATCGAATAGAAAAGAACTCAAGTGACAATGCCTCATTGTAACTTACCAGTAGCAGCTCGAAAAACACATCGACGAGCAGCATTACGTACAGATTTTGATTCATTGAAACGTTTCTCATTCCAAGCAAGTGTGAGTGTTTGTATTGATGTATTAAACGACATTATTATTTAAGTTTGTTTTAGAGGAAAAGAAAGTAATTGAACAGAAAAAAGCTAACGAGCAAATTTCGGTCCTTTTCAGAAGAGAACTTATAATTGTTTTCGCGACTCTTTGTTTCGAGCCTTTTACATGAATGAACCAATGAACATACATATATATAATATATTATTTATATGCATTATACGGGATATGTTATACATGTTTTACAGATGTCCCCACTGTACATTAATGATCGCTGTCTGCGATAGCATGGATAGCTCAACTTCCTTTTTTGTACACGAAATTATTGTTTTAAACAACCATGAAACTTGTAAAAAAAAGCCACCTATCATGAGCCATTCGTTTTGCATATTTCTTAGGAGAAGAACTTCAGTAAAAAATACTCCCATGATATCTACTTGATTGTCAAGTATGTTCTTTGACAAAAAGATCTTGCTCGTTAGTTTTGAATATTTTCGATCTATCTTTACTTGGCATTAACGAAAAGACTAGAAAATAAATTAGATTATTTAATCTTACCACGAATTTTCTATTCATGGAACAAGTATACGTACATGTAGTGATAAAAGATACGGGACTTAGTCATTAATTGTGACTTGTTAGAAGAATTTGATTAAAGTTGCATTTTTTAATATATCTATCATGTATTTGATCTTGAAAGCGACTGATTTCCACTTTTCTATCAGCTTCAACAACTGAAGAATAGTATTTGAAGTGAAAATTGTAGAAACTTGTCAGATCCAAATCTTCCATTCCAACTAGGTATTTTTTCCAATTTTACTTTATGTTCATGTTTGTATATTTGATTTCTACAACAAGTATCGAACGACTCATATGAACAATTGTAAGAGAATGTAGATTGATTTTTATCTGTTTTCATTAAAGTAGATTCGATTTAAGTATTCTATTAAGTTGAGATTAGAATTGGTTCTACTAGTTTAATGATGGTATCGAAATGATTCGTTGCCACAAAAAAGATATTTTAATATAAAATCTTGCCATGCATTTTATTCTAGTATCGTGTACGATATATCTATGGGTAAAAACACTTAACATTTACATTTTCTTTATAAGGTGAAGAGCCATGAGCAAGATACGTACTCAAGCCATGCGGTTTAATTTAGTTGCATATGTTTTCGTACTGTTTTATAATGAATATCTTTAGATTGAATATTAATGGATATTTGTCATTTTGTAGCATAATAATGGCATCAATCAATATGAAACAAACACTTGTAAAATACCCCAAAGGTGATGTAATACTGACATGTCATACTATTGTCAACAATTCTATTGTATTGGGTGAGTCATTTTCATGAATAATCTTTCTAGAATTCATTCAACTAGCACCCAACTTCGTGAACCGAAATCTGGAAAATAGTATTTTTAGACTGATTTCATTTGTGTTAGAACTGGATTTTATTTTAGTTCTCCAACATTTGGAATACGAAGAAATCACAAAGATGAATTTGGTAAGTTATAAAAATACGACGAAAAATAAAAGATCTGAAGACAGCATTGTATTATTTGAAAAAGAAGTACTTTTCAGAATTAAAACGACTGTTGGAAAGTAAATTTTTCTAGTTACCAAGGTATTGCAACTCTTCAATTTCTCATTCATTTCTTTCTGATCTTCACTAATACTTCATTAATCATTTAATTCATTTGCTTTTACAAATCAATTTGTAGCAATCAAATCAATTCATGTGACAACACACTGATTCAGGATGATTTCTTTCTTATCATGATATTACGCACGAATGTCGGCTACACGAGCGACGTCTATCCGAAATGTTGAAATATATTTATACAAATGCAATCAAGAAGTACAATAATATTTGTAAACATATGATACGACATAATCAAAGCATGTCTAAAATGTATGATTAATGTATAAGTGACGAAAATACCGAAGAATTCCAGTTCCACGGGCTAACAGCCTAAAACATCCCAATGATAACCAAAGAGAACAACATGAGCAAATTGTTTTTTCCTTTTCAGTGCCTGCGTACAGATATGAGTTCATGAGAACGTATATTTAGATTTCAATACATTCTAAACCAATTTTAGTGCTCTTTTCTACAGTGAATAATCAAACAAAGTCCACTCTACGACGAAACCATCTCTCAAGCACCTATGTTTAATTGAAGCCAAAAAGTATGAATCGTCGGAATTCTCTTACGTTTCAATAGAATAGCACATGCATTATTATTTTTTGTTTCTCTATTCTCCAGTTCCTTTTCTTGATCTCTATAGCGCGGGATGCATGCAGTCGATGAATCTTTTCTATTGGTTCGACTATTCATACCAATCATCGACGATATGCAAATGATTGGCTGGTTATACATAGCCAGAAAATAAACAACAACAATTCTGTTTCTTCAAAAATAAGATGACTAAACTACGATATATTTTTAATTTCTTCATACTTACTCGAGAGAGTGAATGAATCTATTTATCATTGATAAATGAACCATGATTCATGGTCCAGGAAAATTTCAAGAGCTCTTAATATAAGTCAATGTCTCAGCTTTAGTTTTTTATTTACGCAGTGTTGTTTCAAATAGAATCGACAACAATATATTACAGTCAATACACTTCGTCTTTCAAACACATGTTTTAGATTTATCTGCATAAGAAATTTTACGCATAATAATTACAAAAAATTTCTTACTGCTCATTAATTCATTATGATATGAATTGAATAAAATTATTTACAGTAAAGTAAGTGTTGATTATTTTTTCCTATTAGAATGAGGGCATGGTGATAAGAAATTAGATATCAGCATATTTATGAAAGGAAACAGAATATATAACTGTAGATTGTCGACTTTTGCTTACATTCGTTTTTTTTTATCTAACAGAACGTACGAAAGAGTTCGTTTGTTTTTTGTATGCAAGTATGGGTAATGTTCGTTCAAAGCAAAAATATACAGTTAATATTTCTGAAAGATCGAAAAAATCCCACAATAATGAAATCGATGAGGTGATAAAAGAGAAAAGGGTAAACAGAATGTTATTTTTATTTCTTCTATGAAGTTATATTTGTCGACAATGTTCTCGAAAAATCGAAATCAACGTTCATCAATAAAACAAGTTCCAACTACGGATCTACCTATTACATCAAAAAAAGATCGATCACCAGTGATGGCAACGGCATCATCACAAATAAATTCAAATTTACTTTCTATACCTACGAACAGTACATCTACTCAAGCGACAACTCAAAGTAATGAAGAAGACTTCCGTGTTTAATTGTTCGTAGTAAATTAAATGTATGACGTTTCTATTTTAGAATCATTAAACACAACTACGTCGAATAATGGCAATGAAAGTGTTCGTCGTCGTTTTTTAAACCTTCTTCGTTTCACAACCAGTCGTCCATCGTCATCGGTACGATTTTCTCGTCCACGTGATACAAATTCTACTCAAGCATGTAAACAACAACAGCAAAATTTTTCTACTGTACCAATACATGATAATGGTTCTATAACATCATCGTTAGTTTTTGTGAAAGATGAACTAATTGAGTCCGTTGTTGCATCAGCTAATGAACATGTTATTAATATAATACCATCGTCAACAACGGTAACAACGAATCAGTTAAATGATAACAATCATCATGTGGAAACATGTGTTTTATGTTGTCATGAATATCCATCTGAAGAATTTGAACGTTTAACTCTTTGTTCGCATTCATATTGTCAAATATGTTTAAAAAGTTATTTAAAATTGGAAATAACCGAAGGACGTGTTACACTTAATTGTCCACAAAGTGAGTGTCCTGAACGAATTCACCCAAGTGATATATCACGTATACTAGAGAAAAACCCGGATCTTATATTAAAATACGAACAATTCATGGTACGACGTGTTTTACAATCTATAGCCGATACACGTTGGTGTCCAGCACCGGATTGTGGGTTTGCGGTTATTGCATCGGGTTATGCGTCGTGTCCAGAAATTCAGTGTCTTAGACCAGGATGTAATACATCATTCTGTTATCATTGCAAAGCCGTATGGCATCCCAATAAAACATGTGAGGATGCAGCAAGAGAAAAAATACCGACAAAAATACGATCAGGTTCTTTTATAAGTCTTGCTTCGGCTCAACAGCGTGATGAAATCAAACAATGTCCAAGATGTCAAGCATCTATTCTTAAAATGGATGATGGATCTTGTGTAAGTTGAAAAATTTTCGTTCAAAACAATATTTAATTTTCAGTTCATTGCTTATAGAATCATATGACGTGTCCAATATGTGAAGCCGAATTCTGTTGGTTATGTGGTCGAGAAATATCAGATTTACATTATTTGAGGTAAATTGAATTGATTTGAGAACAAATTGTCAGCGTTTTGTTTGGCGAGTTCTACGAAAAATTCTGAAATATTCCGAATCTATATGTCTCAACTCATCGAATAAAATTGATCATGATGTACACCTATTGTATACTGTATCATATGAGAGAGAAAGAAAACACAAAGAATCTAAAAGTGACATGATTTTTTCGTTTAATTGGTTTTCTTGATTGTATATTTGAAAGTTCGTGTAACTTTTAGATTGTACACGATTTTGATTGGTAGTTTATGTGCCATAGAAACTCAATGTTTTCTTATTGCATTTGTTGATTTTATTGAAAAAGATTGTTTCAACTGCAACGTGACAGGAATAGTTGGTGAACGTCAAGCATACCTTTTTGTTAAAACCCACGCTTTTTCTGACGTCATACTAATCCTTCTAAATAAGTTGGAATGACTTTCACGTGTTAAAATTACCACTTATATGCTCTCCAAGTACAAATAGCACAGGCTTGAGACATAGTTCTTTGGAAAAGTGAAAGAAAAAGAAAGACGTCATTTTTTTGTTTTCCAACAAAGTACAACATGTGAAAGAATGAATCGTGCTTGTAATGACTTGTTTAATGGTTTCTTAATGAAAAATAAGGAATTCTATCTGTTCAATTATGTAGATGGATTAGAAATTTATTTCTGTTAAATAAAAATATTATCTGCAACAGATGAATCCGTCAAAGATTAAGATTTGGAACCTAATATCTAGATTTTTTGTCATATAATAGATTTTGTAGTATGTCAGTGAAGATTTAATTCTCGAACGGAAATTCTATGACAATCTACCTATCAATACAGACAACGCAGAATAGATAGAATCCGATTGAATGGAATTTAAGACGAGAAATGATCGAGAACGACAGAATTTCACAGCATATACACTGATGAAAATTATGCTTTCTATTTAGTCCATCGGGTTGCACATTTTGGGGTAAAAAACAGTGGAGCCGAAAGAAAGTTATTCTATGGCAAGTTGCTACATTAATTGGTGCGCCAGTCATTATTGCCTTGATTGCGGGTGTTGCTGTACCAGGTGTTATCATTGGTGTACCTGTTTGGGCTGGTCGAAAAATCTTTAAAAAATTCAACAAATCACATTATAGTAAAGCTAAAAGAAATATTCTTGTTGCATTAGGCGTTATTGGTAGCATTTTGGCATCACCAATAATTGCAGCACTTGCTGTTGGAATCGGTGTACCAATTCTTTTGGCTTATGTTTATGGAGTAAGTCGTGCTTTAGTTTTCATGTTTCGACAAATTACAACGATAACATATCTGATTTCATTTTAGGTTATTCCGATATCTTTATGTCGAACAGGTGGCTGTGGTGTTGGAACTCGAAATGAATTGTTAGATGGCGATAGTCCTAATCTAGATAATATTTTACCTTTTTCTTTGCGTGATGTTCCTATCGCTCGCACTATTCTCAATGGTAATGAAATACTGAAAACAAAAAATACTACATGAGAAAAATTTAACTAACCATGGTTTTTTACTATGTAATCTAGATAATCAAAGTGTGATGACACATCCAACTATAGGTGGGGATTCAACGAGTTTATCGAATAGTGTTGCACATCTGATCGATGATAGAAGTAATGAAAGTACAAAAGCATTACCTGGTACAGGTGCTGTTTCACTTTGTGAAAGTTTACCTCCATCGAATCGGTAAGTAAAGATTTCTATTGGTTTTCTAGTGTTGTCATTGTTAGGTCGCTCAAATACAAGTACAGACTAAAGGAAGACATTTAATTCATGACGTTTCTATATTATTTAGCCTTCAGGCATATGTCTCGAAATTTTTCTAACAGCATTAACAAGATTCAGACTATTTCTATACTATTCAAACGACATCATCGAACTTTTGATAGAATAGTCAATGTTATGCATTAGTTTAATAACTAGTAGTTCGTTCAATATTAAAAGCATGAACAGATCATATTATCAAGCTGTGATACATTATACCGATGAGATCAGATATAGACTTGATAGAGTTACTTAATCTAACTTTTCGATTAATTAAATCAATAGCTAGAATAAAAATAATACTAAATTCAAAAAATAAATGGATGAAAACATAGAAGAAGTAAAATAACAATAGTGATGCATGTTTTATATTAGGATTTGAAAGTTATCGAATCGATTTGTGTTCCACATTCTAGTTATAAAGAACTATTGCAGCATAATCGAGTTCTAGAATTTTGCATATGACCTTCACTTTCTATCCCATACTATAAATATCAATATCCTGGCAACGTCATAAACAAGATAGATAGACCATCACAATACGTTATTCTTGTACGATTATAAAACGCTGTGTCAATAATATCTCATTGTCATATATGAATAAGTTGTTTATTGCACGTCTAGATTTCTTCGGTTTATTTGTGACTCTTTATTTTTATTGTAGCCTTGAAGTTCAAGCAGAAGTTAGTGATTGTAAAAGTTTTGATATTGAAAGTATAACTATTAGTGAAAAATCTTCGAAAACTATGGATAGTCTGAAAGCTTTAGCTGGTTCAATTAAGTAAGTGTTTCTATTAATAAAGAAATGTTTCAGTAAATGAAATATGTATTTCAGAGATGCATGCACTGTACCTGGTGTAGAATATAATACCGAAATTATCTGTAGTGGCCATAGTGATTTCAATGGAAGAAAATCAAGTCTATTGAGTAGTGCATCCGATTATGCTCGATCGATCAATGTTGAACAACAGCAACATACAACATTGAATCGGGCAGGTTCGCCAAATAGTGATAAAACAGTTTCATTTTTTGATGAACGCATCAAAGTTAAATCAAAGTAGGACTATTGATCAAACATAAAAGCAATAAAACGATTGTCGTCGTATTTCTTTTGCTATTCTAGACCACAAGTTGATCGTTATTGAGCATGTATAGCATTTTTATTTTTATTTTCAACATGCATAGAAAAATAAAAGCTTCATTTTTTTTGTTCATTTTTCTTTTTCTCATGTATGTATTTTCTTTTTATATCCAGTGAATTCTTTCCTTTTTTTTTCGTTTCGGCTTTTGATTGTATTTGAAAAGAAAACCAGCTTAATACACTTGTCGTTTTTCGTTCTTTATACTATGCGATTGTAATTAATTTATTAAAGAATGTTCTATGTTCACCACAGATGGAATGTTAGAACATTTTTCTTCTTCTTTTTGATGTTTGTTTATTTATTTATGTAAAACAAAGAGGAAAAAGAAATGGAATTATTGGAGAAATAACTCAACTGTTTTTTTTATTAATTGCGAAGAAGTGAAATAAAATTGGATGGAGTAATGATTCAAGAGAAACAACGAACTTAAGATTTGTCTAGTAGTCTGATGCATTTGAAATTTTTTGTCAGGAAAAGAAACCTGAATGCAAAAGAGGCAGTACTTGTCCTTATCTCAACATAGGATTGACATACAGTTGAATTAATTTTACTTTTAGTTATAAGTTTTCCTTTTCTCAACTGGATAGTTCTTTTAATGATTCTTGAATTTGTTCTTTGATATTATTCCACACTATCAGGACAACTGCATGTACGAATGAGCTTTCATATTAATTCATTCAGGTAAACTACAGTTGATTTAATTATTCAGCTGAAAATCCAATAATCGATAAAGTCGTGTGTTATTATTGTATCTTCTCTCTCCTATAGAATAATCGCTGATACATCTAGGTCAATATAAGGTCAAGTATTGTCATCGAGAAAAGTAATTTTTTTATACTTGATGTCTTTACTAGTCTCGATGATACATGGACAATGAATTAAGGACGATTTTCAACATCTTATTTGCAATCTCTATGATCTTGTTTTGTTTTAAAACACAGGTGAAAACAAAATCATCAAATGTTAAGAAGTTAAAAGACAAAGTTAAATTTCACTTTGTGAGATTTGGTTATCTATATGGTTCATTGTAACGAATCGAGTATATTTTCTCTTTCTCAATGAAAACGTTTAAAGTAGTTTGCCATCGTTTTATTTGATCGAGCGATAGACTTTATTTGCTATGTGAACTTCGCTTTTTTATTGGTTCATATATTCTCAAAATAATTCTAATTACATTAGAACATCTGCATACTTCGTTCTTCATTTTTCTACAACATTTCTTTTGCCGCTATCAACTGTATTCTGAAATATATTGGTAGTAAAAATTAATCTTGATTGTCCTCGTGTAGTACACAATTCTATAGAAAATTTTCTATTATTGACATAAACAAAAGTTTCTTACATGCTAACTATTTTAAGATATTATTAGTGATGTTGCCTGATTTAAGTAGATATTAGTGTCGAAGAAATGCTTTCAATAGAACAGTATCTATACGCACTCATGTGTTGATCAGGAGCAAGACAATATATTGTGAAGACAGTAGTTCGAAAGAACACGCTTCGTGTTATTAGCAATACTCTTTTGAATGGCTGCTATTTTGTTGAATATGTTGTCTATTCTACGTATGATTGTAAAAAGTATATTTCAAAATTTAAATTCAACACTTTATCAAACAATAGATGTTATGATCACACTTGTTTCAGAAGTATTTGAACTAAAATATTCATTTAGACTTCGAAGTAACAAGATTTTTAAAATTCTTTCATTAAGTATCATATTTCTTATAAAAAGAAGCTTCTCATGGTCTATCTAGATATTATGTTCTTCGACACTATGATAGATCCGATCAATTATTTTCATATGAACTGAAAAGAAGACTGTCAGTTTTTAGGTCGTAGAGTTCAACCGACAATTGTCATTCTGAATCTGTTCAATACTTTACCGAAAGAAAATTAACAACATACAAGCGATATTCTTGACAGGAAACAAATAAAAATTGCACTGAATTACTTCGGAAAAACACATCCAGGAAATCATTGTTATTAGTTGCAATGTGAACTGTAATTTGTATAACAGCGGCCAAACTGATATAGTCTGCAAAGATTAATTAAAATGAAATTCTTATACCGGCAAAGGAAATCCTGATTAAATAATTCCTGGATCTCCTTCAATGTGAAGTGCTTGAAACTTCGTCTAGTCACATTTTTCAACATGTGGTATGAACTAATGTCAGCATGATATTGACATCAAAATAAATTGGTTATCGATGTTTGTGAATAGCTTCGTGATGGAAAACTGGCTAGACAACTGTGACAGTATCATATTGCCAAAAACAAGAATGCCCTTATACGAGATAATTTTTGCTTTTCCCATGAGGAGATAGCACTCGCTTGAAAAATATGTTCGTGTTTTTTGAAGAAAAACATGAAGAATTTCGATGTTAAATTATAATGTAAGACTAGATTGTAGATGACATGTCAAATCGTTTAACTAGTAAAGTAGCACGAGTATAAAATGGATTGAAATTATTGTTTTATGTTGAAATTTGATAAGAAAATAAAAGCTATCACATGAGAATGAATATCTATAGGACATGAGTAGTCCATCATGATGATCTTCAATAATTCATTCAATATTTCATGATATTGTGTAATTGACAATCGTAGCATTCCTCTTTACTTCCTCTTAGAATATTTATTATAAAAACACGATTTCTAGTCTCAAGGTTTTTAGCTTGATTTGGTTTTTACCGCAGCTAATTGAAATTGAAACTTATTATTTATGAGTGGATGTTTATCGTAATGATAATTGAAAGTATTTGTTCGATAACCAAGGCTATGTTATCGATCATCATTTTTTAACTGTTCAATAAGAGAACGACCAAATGCAGGAATCAAGCGATGTTGAATATGAACTGTTTTTAAATAAAAAACATGAAATTTAAAATCCAAAACATCTTCTAAAAAACCATTGTCATCTGTCAAAAGAACTCGTATCTCATAATTCATTTGCTCAGATAGTATTCATTTAATTTAAATTAAATTGTATCGATTTATTTATGATGTCCACTGACTATACAATTAAACCAACCATCAATCATTTATCATAAGTTGTCTGAGAAGAATCGATAATCACAGAGTAATTAATGAATCTAATTGAAATTAAAAAACGAATATAGTACTAAAACATGTGCTTGTTTCACATTTGTAATAATCATGATTCCATACATATGGATAATAAATCTATGCCATAGAATGATACTTCATTGTTTTTCAAGCACTTTGTTGTTTCTTCATAGATTTTTCAGGCTTTAGAACGTATTTTTTCATATTGAATTTCACTTTAGAAAATTTATCATGGCAAGATCAAAACAAATCTTGTTGACTGATTGATTCAACATCGTACTTTATTGAAATACAATCTCAAAGAAGTATTGAATTATGAGAGTGGCATTTCATCATTCAGTCCCAAAATTCACAGAAGGCTTAATCGCAAAGTTAAAACCTGTTGTTGGATTGCTATGAAGCGATGCGTTGAGCGTGACCTATGTGCGCAAAACTCTATCACGAAAAATGATCTTTTTTTCTACTGTTTATATCACTGATTTATCGACTTTTAGATAAAGTATATGTATTTTTCGTAATCCGTAGATTAGTAATGATGAATGAGACATTGAATCAAATATAAAACGTGTTTTTTGTTCTATTATATTTTTTCTGATTAATGAACTATGTTTAAACGAAGAAAAGTACAAAATAACAGAGGTTACGAAAGAAAGAGAAAGCAATAATTCTAAAGAGCCCGAGTTACTTGTTTTTGAATCGATTTTTGGCTACAGGTTGATTGCAAACACTTTTTCGACCAATTAACAAAAGTTGTTCGTAGAATAAAATTGAAATGTAGAGTTAAAAATGTGTGCATTATAGAATCAAGGAAAAATTTCCTATTTGAAGAAATACAAAGATAGAAGTGGTACAGATTTATTGAAGATTTAACTAATTTTAGGTTCAGACAGTACATCATTCTTGTCAGATGTGTCCGATACATGAATGCATCGATAATATTGAGAGCGTAATCTCTTTTTGATTACCATTTCAATCCAAACCAGTATTTAAATCATTTTGAACAAACCTCATAGTAAAAAGATAACCTGGACCATAGGTACTGTTCAGTACTAGACGAGCTCTGTAGAGATGATCTTCTCCGTTGAATCAAGCTGCTTGAACTTATTATCTCACTCTTTCTACGTTTTGTTTGGTCCAGTAATGCGGACAATTTTCAGCTTGCGTATATTTCTCTCTCTCTCACTGATTCTGTTTTCCAGACATGTATTTCCTCCAATTACGAAAAATTGCTCGGAATCAAGAAGAGGTGCAATTTTTTCCCACTTATTTTTACCTCTGCTATTTTACACCTTTGTTCTTTTAAAAATAGTTCATTATTCAGAAAAACTAGTATAGAATAAAAAAAATTCTTTAATCGATTCAATGTCTCCTTCATCATTACAAATCTACGGATTACAAAAGATATACATATATATATATATAAATTATCTAAAAATCGCTATTTTTTTTTAAGTGGTCAAATTTAAATCAGTGATTCAACACAATATAATCAAATTTTCGTGATAGAACTTGGCGCGCATAACTATCGTACAGTCAGATATGTGCCGTATCAGTCAGAAAATTTCGATCCCAGATTTTCTTCGATAGGGGTCCTCGAGTTCTTCATGAACTTTCTTCATTCAAATTGATTATAGTAACACAACATATTGGAGGCGTTTTTATTTTCTTATCTGTTGTTGAAAAATGCAATATTTCTGTTATGTTTCATACTGGGCAGGATCTCCGTCTAATTAACTTGAGTTCAATAGAAGGAACACATGGAATTTTAGAGCTTTCACATTATATTCTAAAAAATATAGCTTTGTCCTATCAGCTTTCACATTATATTCTAAAAAATATAGCTTTGTCCTATCAGCTTTCAATGAATTCAAGTGATAACAATTTGATTGTCAAAGAATTCGTACCTGAATACTTCTATTGAAATCTTCAGATTCAGATATACGCATTGAAATGTATTATGGAACTCATCAGCCGCTGAAATTGCATTGCAAACCTTATCGTTCGAATAGTGACTTATTTATCACGTTTTACATGTAAAACGTTCTAGTAATCACTAGATCTTATTCATACAGACAGCATCGTTTAAGTTATCGAAACATATAGATCCCATGATACAATTTACAATACATTTATGCAAGTCTTGATCCTAACCATGGTGCAGCATCTGCTTTAGATTTATGAACAACGAAACCATGTGTTTATAAGACGAAAAAAAGTATCGCTGCATGTTTATTAATAGAAATAAAAAGAGCATGGATCGGACACTATACACGATAAAAGCACATAAGTGATTGATAAGAATGAGCATTTCACAAAGTCACTTTAAATGACGAAAATGGAAAATGAAGTAAGTGGACGTTTCTTATTATAGAGTAGTAGTAGTTGTATACAAATTATTAATTATGTAAGTAAATTAATCGAAAAAGAAAAGTTTTATATTGAACAACATCGGCTAGTTTATTTCTTCAACATAATTAGCCGGAAACAAACCAGATCTTGTACCAATTTTACCAAACCACCACTCATCATGCATCTAAATACAAGCATCGATTTTTCAATAGCGTTCAGGGACATACTATCTTACCTTTTGAACATTTGTAATGATTTCATTTTCTTCAAAACCTAACTCATCATTTTCAGCTAGTAATAAACACATTCAAATAAGAAATGTGGTAAAAATAGAACAAATAATAATTTGTTTACTTTTTTGATAGCTGTATCGAGCAATACATTTGACACCCTCATCATGATTATTATTATTATTTGACGATGAATTGACTGGTGTCGGTGATGGACTTCTTCTGAATGATTGTTCTTCATGATGTGAGTTACCACCATCAGCCCATTCGTCATCATCATTTTTCGATGATGATGATGAGTTTTTACGTTGTCGTAATAATGATGATACATTGATACCACCAACAAATTTAGTTGATTCTTCTTGGTTTTTCTCGTATGTTGTGGATCGTTGTGTTTCTAGTATGTTGGTTAAATTTTCGTATATTGTTGGACTAGACACTGGCAATGGTAAAGATGTTTCAATTTGACGAACAGGCGGCGATGATGGCTCTTCAACTGGTTGATTGATTGTAGCAGTCGATGGTGGTAGTGCTCCCTGTTGTTGAACTCTGTTATGACCATTACTACTGGTTGCTTGTTGTCTTTGTTGTGATTGCTGATCGTGAACAGTTCGTTTATTTCGTTCTTCAGCAACACGTTTAGTTGCTTCTTCTTCTTGTTCTTTTTTCATATTTTCAAATCTATCAAGAAACATCATATTATTTCTCAAAGTAAAAATTATGATTTAACATTTTACCTCGCTCGAATATTGCCAACACCAATACTACTGCCAACAGGTTGAGTCGACTTTTCTGGTGTATTTCTTTCTGAAACAATAATTAAAAAACACGTACCAGCATGTTCCACGAGAAGAGTTGTCTTACCTGGAGTTGATGCTGTCGAATTAGCTAATCGACTGGGTTCTTCTTTTTGAACACCATATTTCCCGCCAAAACCAACTGAATAATCTAAAAGTAAGATATATGCAATTGATCGACCATATTTAGTAATTGGAAAGTTAATGAGTAATATTCTTATTTTACCTTCTCGTTCGTCGAGATACCCTGACGTTTATTTCATGCTAAGGGCTACTATTTGAAAAATAGATATACTCTTTTTTTTGTTACATAGGAGAATGTCTGTTCTATAAAAAAAAGCATTGATTTCGATAATACTTCAAATATTTAAAATGACTTTCAACTTGCTAGTTCAATATGAAACACGATTTATTATCGAGTCCTCTCATCAGAAGTCCGTCGCTAACCTTGAAGGAATTAAAATCAAGAAAATATTCTCGAAGCTATCTAGAAGAACATGAAATTTTGAACACTGATAGACAGGGAAACATCACTTGTCTGAAAACGTTCTGATCAAATGTTTTGAATATTTCATTAGATATTTACCTTTTTGTGATGGATGCTTTGGAACTGTTTCTACATGAGAAAAGCCAACGGCTGATTTATCCTGTGCATTTGGATCAGTACCATATTTACCACCGAATCCTTTCGAGAAATCTAGATGAGAACGAAAAATAAAATAGTTCTTATTTCCTGTCTCAAAATAAAAATTTGCAAACCTGTCTGAGATGGATGCTTTGGTACTGCTTCTCTGTGAGAGAAGCCGACTGCTGATTTATCCTGTGCATTTGGATCAGTACCATATTTACCACCGAATCCTTTCGAGAAATCTGCAAGGCAATAGTAAATATGACATCTATCTCCTTGTTCTGCCCATGGAAGTTCTCAAACCTGTTTGTGATGGATGTTTTTCAACTTCGCCCTTATAATCAAAACCAACGGCTGATTTATCTTTTGCATGTTCATCTATGCCATATGCACCACCGAATCCTTTTTTACCATCTACGAAATAAATAAAAATATGAAAACTTATCAAAATAGATATGTTTTTTGTATAATATACACGAATTGAAATCATGAAGACGTGTCTCATGTCATGAAATAAAATCTTAAAAGATCCATCGACTTTTTACGAGAGAAAGAGAAATAAGTCGATGTGATATCAAACTTACTAAATAATTTTCAAAATCTACTAAAAATACTCATAAATATTCGACTGAGTGTCGCCATACGAAGAATAAAATTGTTCACATTAATATGACGATAAATTAGATTATTCAACGTATTTAAGATTATTTGAAAAGTATTATCCTCTAAATGTCATCGACTCGATAGCATCATGACAAAATAGATATTAGAACACCGTTCGACATTATAAGGCTTTTCTCTTGTTTGTATAATGTCTCGAGAATCGATCAATGTTCAAGGAGGTCTAAATCTTTTGTTTACTTCATACATATTTACACAGTAGCAATTATTGTATATCCGTCAATGAATTACTTTAGATATACCGAACATACATGACCTTCGTAGAGATTATTAGCGCTTTTGAAGACATTTAACATCTGTGTCAATTAAGGTTTTCTTCATCAAGTCTCTATAGAATATTTTATTGATTAATCGAATTATTCATTTCGTTTAAAAAGGAAACATAAATGTATGGAATGATTCTTACCGTTTTTTTTTGTTGCCGAAATTATTTTTATTAAATTAATAACAAAAAATCTGATCTTGTTACTAAATCTATAAAAATGTATTATATCGTATAATTGTTCGCTAGACGAACTTCATAGGAATACAGAACACAAACAACGTGCCAATCTGTTCTTTTATAGTTATTCAGGAACGTTACCTACGTGATGTACTTAAGAATAAACAATACAAATCAACAATAGTCTGTGTCTTTACTATTTGTTAATAATTTCTACAATCATTAACGATCATAGAATTCGATAACTGTTTTCAAACAAGACGAAGGATTCTAATAAATCAAATGAACAATACGAGTCGACTTGTAGATGTAATGCTATGAATTCATATGTAGCTTCACCCAAAATTCACACAATTAAGATTTGTTCTATGAGCAAGTCATCTAGCGATTACTACCTAGCGAGCAAACTTTAAAATCTCTGTAAAAACTGATAAATAATACTATTTAGAATACATAAATATCATAGACACACTAGGAAATCACAATCAACAGATTAGCTTTGGTACGATAACAAATCGATCAATCTTGAAAAGCAGATCATGATGAAGAAAAGTGAAAAAAAATCACCTCGTGAAGGAATACTAGTACTATACGAATGGATATAAAAATCAAGAATGAATGTTATATCTTTCGTGCGCGCAAAAACGTTCCTCATCGTTCTTACCAGTTTGTGAAGAATGTTTTTGAACGTCGGCTTTATATGAATAATCAGCTGCAGACTATAGACAAAAACAAATATTCATAATCAATTTAAAAAGAAAAACAAACAAACAAAATATTCAATATACTTTGTCCATAACTTTATCCGTTCCGTATTTTCCTCCATAACCGCGATTAGGATTTGTATCTTGATAGATTTGTTTGACCGTAGTACCAGCTGTTTTCACTTTTTCTTGAAGAGATTTAAAATCTACATGATCTATTCGACCAGTGCCAGGCACACTTGTTGAACCATAGCGTTGAGATTTTTCATCGGTCGGATTCTTATAAAAGAGAAAACAATCCAGGCATTCGTTTTTTGTTCTCAATTAGGGAAAAAATTCATACTTCATATTTGATATCAGTTTCCCAATCATCAGCTTTAGTATCGAATTTTGGTTTTGGTGCGGTTGGTTTGGATACCGGTTTTTTCAAAGCTTCACGCCAGGCCATGTTACTGTTTTTCGTATCTTTAGGTTTAGATTGCAGCTGTAGTGATTAAGAATGATTCATGTTTGACAGAAGAATGATCTATAGACGAACGGTGGAAAGTTTTATCCAATCTTAAACGAGAGACGCATTCTAATCAATATTATCTGATTGGTGGAAATAGAATCAAGAAGGGAGCGACACATACACAAGAAAATACGTGTATAATTTTCATCAAACTACCGAATGTCATCGGCCCACTTGTTGTTTTTTTCGCATTCGTCGACGATGTATTGTTTTAATTTTTTGGATTTCGTGAAAATACGACATGATTTCTAACCTTTTACATGTGAACCCAATAAAGTTTGTATTATATAGTTTTTCTAACATTTGATTTTACGTTAAATTTATAAGAACTTTTTTTCCGAACTAGAAGATACTTTAAAAATATGAAAACAGAGCAATTCCCCTGCAACGATTACCATAGGCTTTGAAAGAATGTATACGTAATTTATCTGTAAAATAATTTATTCATTTCTAACACTTATTTTTCGTCTGAAATTTTCTACGTATATAGTTATATGTCTCGTGCCCTACAATGTATTCGCCAAGTATTAAACACTGCCAGATTCATATAAATCTTACTTACTAAGGTGATCCCTAAAAGAAAATAGATGTAGCATATTCTGCGTTCCATTTTTTCTCCTAATCTCAAGCAAGTCATTGCTATGTTTTATCGACAAGATGGATCTACATATCAACAATTGTACTCCAATAGGTCTTCCACTGAACTTCGAAGAGTCAGTGATCTAACTAGGGACAGAGAAAAAATGCGATGGCTCCTATGAGACCTAAAAATAGCATTGCTCAAATTCGAATGAATGCTAATGGATTCTTTTTTTATGAAAACATTTTATGCCTCGGAATTTTGTTAGTATGTTCAAAAGAAGAGGAGTAAATTCCATTTTCGGCAAACATGACTGAAACAGGGTGTTGAAACGCAAAACGGGATTTCAGACATGAAGAATGACAGTTCTTTTGTCAAAGACCGTATATAAACATTTTTCGTTGATACACAAATTCGATGACATCATGTTTTATATTGTGAGTGCTGTGCTACGAACGTTTATCATAGATTAAGAAACCTTTCGTTCTTATTATCAAACTATCTAAGTACAAATTAATTTTCAATGATCAACAGAGATATTTTTCTTGTTTGACGAGATTAATAGATTTCTTGAAGATTTAGGTGGATGGAGATAACTGTTAGAACGACTAATCAGTCATTTTTTGAACTCTTCAATGTATGTGCATTTTTGCCCCATATTATTTCGTAAACAGATGTAGTTGTCTTAAATTTAACTATATTTTTACTAAAGTCTCTATACTATATTCAATCGAGTTAGCTAATTAAAAAAGGTCTTCAATTGATTACTCAAAAAAATATGTTAACAGACATGAATTAATGGAGAGTTATAGGTTTTTCCATGCTTAACTATTAGGTCTATTTCTTGATTGAACACATACGAATAGAATTATGATAAATCGATGAAATCTGTAATAGTTGCCAAAATAACGAACATTCAAATACGATATTTTAATTCATTTCGTTCGTTTTCATTTATTCGTGTCTTTGACAATATCCTAAGCAAGAATGTTTATTTATATGTAACGGGGAATATTCTCTTTCAGATTGTAATATGCGTACTGCGGATATATTCGTGGCTTTTTTAAGCCAATTTTTTGCATGCATCGTATGTATACATGTTTCATTCTCAATATGAATTTTCTCAATCGATAATATGTTCATTAGATGATTGCAGCATCTGATTCTTTATCACTCAATCAATGTTCTACGATGGGCTTTGCATCGAATAATTTAATGTGCTCAAGTTGCAATGAGTTAAAGCAGTTTAAATTGGGAGAATTAGAGGATTCATGTCGACAATGTTGTTCAAACGATGACACTGACCAGAATGAAGCTGAAGGAAAAGCTGTAAATAAAACGTTTTATCGCAAATCTTAGATTTCATGTTATTTTCTCATTTAGAAATATCAGCGAGCTGTACTTCAAGTATGTTCATGAAAATTGGGGCGCTATGCCCAAATTTCGGCGTTCGTGAAAAGCGATCGCCCATCTCAGTTTCCATCGTTCAGTGTTCAATACGTACGTGGTGCCGATCCAGTACTTAATCTTTATAATGAACAAGATGAACAAGTCGAATCAATGGGTATTGAAAAATGGGACACAGATACATTAACAGCATTTCTCCAAGAAAATCTGGCTCATTAAATCTTGTTCATGATCTATTCGAATGATTTATTCGTTTTTCATGTTTTTTACACTGTTTTTTTGCAAAACATGTACTGAATATATTCATTTTATTTTGATATTAGATGAACGAGAACCACTAAACCTATTTAGGCGTGATTTTCGTGATTGTTAAAATGAACATATATTTAGACTGTCTCGTAAAAAAATGATCTAACAAACATGTCATACGAAGCATGCCGTTTTTTTTTCGTATCATATTTATGTGCTTTTTCTTGTTATGGAATTGAAAGACAAAAATTTATACTTCAAAAATTTTAAATAAACTTATCAGTTCAATACTTCTCATGTGTATCCTATTAAATTGAAATTAGAATTCGTGAAATTGAGCTGTACTTCTATCGAAACTATTATTTCGATTTCAACAACATGTTTCTAATTAGTTCCAATTCTCAAATCATCTCACTAATGTGACACTTAATGTAACAATCATTTGTCGTTTGTGATTGTTGCACTTTTATCATATAGTAGACCATCGTCAATGTCTCTTACAATAATAAGTAGCATACAATGAACTTTTATTCATAGTTAAAGTGTGATTGAGTCAGATTATTGAGTCGACTGAACATAATCTTCAATGAATCATATTCGAATGATCTCTGGTTGATATTCTGCATGTAATCAACCAAATTACAATACACATGTGAAGAAAATCATCGCTACAGATGGATCCAATCGGATTGTTTGTAAAATCCTAAATAAACAACCAAATTCTGTCAAAAATCAACAGACGCTATCATATTCAAATCCCTAAGGTCCGACACTCTCTCCCAAACTCCGATAAGATTCCGTTGGCTGATTAGATTCAACATTCGATTCATTCACTGGATTAGCTGAAGTGAAAACAGAGGAAAGATCTTTAAATCAAAACATTAGAACATATTTGAAAAAGCTGTTCATTAACAGATGAAGTTGGACGATTATCAAACTATTACAAGAATGAAACAATCTGTTCGATGTAATATCAGTTGGATTAGTCATTGCTTTCTAACCAAATCAAAAATTAAATATATCTTTTTCATCAAAAATATTATGATCACATTGAATAGTGAGAGAAAGTAGATAAATTCGAATTATTATATCTATTTTTTATCTTCGCATCCAGTTCAATTATCATGAGTAAAGATTTTTTATCAAGAGTGTATTTCTACAGTTGTACTTAATCTGGTTACCATAAAGAAGGCAGAGTCACTCTCTTTTTTTTTGTTCAAAGCGAAATGAATATTAGTTTTCTACAATACAAATAGAAAAATGCCTTTTGAAATCTTTTTTCATTGCACAAATAACAACAACAAACAAGTGTTGCTTCATTGACTTGGTTCTTTTCGACAAATATATTATGCTGGTATGATGATGGATAAATTTGATGTTTTTTCATTTCGAACGATCCATGAACATAACTGAAACACTATTGCTGTCGTTCAGGAAGCGTACCATGACAGATTAACTACGTTTCTGAATGAAATACTGTATATTAATAGTTTTAGTAGTCTGATCCCTTCTTTGTAATTACTAGTAACAGTAGGTATACACAAAGAATCTGTACGACGCAGTTGTACAGTTTTATATCATAACAAAGATAATATTTTATTTTACAATTTGTTCCAAAATATTGATGAACAGTTTTCCTAGAGTTATTTGTTGACGAATTAGAGCAATATGTGAACCAACTGTCTTGCAGACATGTCTCTTATGATACAGCTACTCAATCAAAGTATCACAGAAGGATGAAATGACCTTAATATTTCGACTTGTATTCTACGCTTTTCTAATTCAATTTTCTTAGATATTCTATTAGCTGTTGGAAAAATATCCAGAAAACACAAGCATTCCTTCTGATTCTTGAATAGCCCAAGCATGAACTGAAAGTAATAGTTATTGATGAGAGTTTCGAACAATCGTTTTGAGATTAACTGAGAAAACTGATCTCCAATTCTCCATGTGGGAAGTACTGGTTTATATTCTCTGATGATTGTTCATTCATTTTTAATCGCATTCTAGATTTGCAGTACGATTCGAGTTTCTTCGTGTAAGATGAGAACTTACGAGTTCAAAATTTGAATCTGCGACCTAAACGTTTTTTTCAGATTGAAACTTTCATGCACGCTATTCTTGACAGTAAAAGGCGAAGTAAATAGACGAACTTCAGCATTCTAAAATTTGATAGAAAGAAAAAAACACGTCGACTGTTACCGTATAATCTACTACAGTAGAAATCATAATGAAAATGATATAGTTCATAACCTTATTTTAATAATGACAATATTCTTCTTTTTTCCTGAAACAAATACGTTAATAATTTTTATTTTTATTTTAACATTATAAACTTTAACACAGATCATAAAGTAGATCATTGTTTGAAGTTTCATCTTACTTACAAAATGGATTCTATGTTATATACAGTTTAGAAAAATGGACAACAGCAAACAACAATGAAAAACAGAAGAAATTGTTTTCTTTTCCTAAAAATTATTGTTAATACTATCCTTTTTCATTTCAAAACGATAAAGCTTTTTCAAATGTATTGGTGTATGACGTCGATGACATTGGCAACGAAGTATACGAACGAATGTTCTTCGAAATGTTCCGTTGCATAATGCGTATAACATAGGACTAAATCAAATGAAATTCAACTCCGAAATGTAGAAAAAACAGTTCTTTAAAATTTGCTTACTTAATGGTTGAATTAATGTAGCACAGCATATAACCAAAACGTTCCCAATACATAGGAAACCCATGTGTGAATATATCTGGTTTGATAGTTGATATAATGATGTTTGTATTATAGGGAAGCCATGTGACAATAAAAGCAATTAAAATAGCACTAGATATAGAAGAAAAACAAGAAAAAAGATTGAATCAATTCCTTGCCAGCGTGTATGAGTTTGCTAACCTTAATGTTTTAGCTGCTTTTTGATCTTTCATTTTCTCTAAACGTCTTTTAACCGTTTTCACACTTTCAAATTTTTGATTTGATATTGACCCCTTCTTACATCGAATGCTTCCATCGATCTGTTGTTGTTGTTTATTTATATTTGAATAATTTGGTTGAACTTGAAGTGTTTGTGATTGATTATTCGATGGTGATAGAGCGTTTGAGTAATTACGACTAGATGCTCGTCGCCAATTTATGTCTTCATTGCAATTTGTCGATTGTGACGTTGGCAGTGAAACTGTTGTTTGACCACGTAATCGTGATTCAACATATTCGATATCTTTATCAATAGTAGCTATCAATGGTTGCTGATTTTGTTCATTTTGAACAATACAATCATAAAATGTTGACGATAATGAATGACAATAAGCATGACTTTCGCATAGTGTCGATTGTTGTGCTTGTTGTGGTTGTTCTTCTTTACAAATGCAATCTGTTGATAGTCGTTCATTAGATCGACGAATCCATGGATCACTTGGATGAATTGCTTTTGGTGTTTCGAATGATTCACATGTAGGAGTTGTATGAGTTATAATACGACATATTTCACCATTATTTGTTACAGAGTATTGATTAGTTGAAATTCCATCGAATGTTGGAGATACTACACGATGCGTTTCACTTGAACATTCATCATCTTCGAGCTTATCTTCTTTCAATTTTGTTTTATTGCAATGCCTTATATACAGACAAATAAATAATGAAAAATTCTGTTAAACTTAAGAAACGTTTCGTGCTCAAATTTTAGAAATGCTACGAAAAAAGGAAATCTTTCAATCGCATACTTAGTTTGTTTTTATTCGCCAATATACATCATTTAACTTCTATATTAAGAAAAAATTGCCTCATATGATTATCATGTTTTGTTCTACGACAAACATCAGATCAATATGATGGTTTATTACTCTATCGACACATTTCAGTCGCATTTCGTATAAACTTTGATTAGTTCTCTACCTAGCCATTCTATGGTAAGTCTATGCAATAGTTTTTTCTGGTACTGTTACGTTTAAATAGTTGCAGTTGTAGTGGTTCGATTATAAGTTGTCACAGATTTGATAAAAATTGATCAGGTACTAGACAACATGTACAATCTATTATCGATGGTAATAAACTATTCATAAGATATTTTCGAAATTCTAGGACTTTGCAGATTAGGATTATCACTAATAAAGCATCTATGGCATTTGTTCATGTCATTGAAAAGAAAGAAGAATGAAATAAATTCATAAAATTTAGTATCATGTCTCGAAATATCAATGATTACCGATTGATTTTATGATAAACAGAGAGAAGCAGAAAAGTATTGAGTTTTGACTATCCTTATGCTCGAAACAACATTTCATTATTTTTTTTCCTCATACAAATATATCACATGCGTCTGAATTTCTCGTCATCTATGAGTGTGTTTTTTGTCTCAAAAAGTGTAAAATGGATTAGTCTGTAGTTTTTTCGCACTGAGATAGCAACCAAGAGAAAAAAGAAGAGAAATGTTCGAGAATTTCAATTTCAAGGGAGTTTTCGGAATTCCTTGCCGTTAATCTTTGAAGAATGTTGACTTTTCTCAGGGGTCACTCGACATAATTCCTATTGAAGTTAAAAGCAGTATTTCTTTTTCTCAAGGACAATGGCACTTTCCATTCAGAATCTGGATGTTGAGTTTCCGATTGGAATAAATCCAGATTGAACAGTAAAAAATGAAAATATTTAAGCATATCCCTCGAGAATCGTAGAGAATTTTTCGAGCGACATTAGGGACAGTCGGTGTAAAAATAACTTTAAGAAACGAATATTATCCCTTGAAAAGTTTACTGTGAGTTCTTTTCTTCTTCAAATACATGTTTTATAGTTTAAACTATTCTATAGTTAGTAGAAGTGTCAAGTAAATCGGCTCTACCCTCTTTACACTTGAATGTAAATAGAAGGTTCGTAGTAGATATGTCTTTTTTCTCCATTAACACGCATTAATATATTCAAGTTTCCATTCAAAATGTCTCCTTCCGAACGAGCATTTGAAATTATGTCTATTTATATTGTCTCATCATTTACTCTCGAATGCACACGCGCACATGTCATGTTCATATTATACGATAACGAATGTTCATAATATTTCACTATATAATCAATCGCACATGCAGATGAATAAATCGAAAACAATTACCTCTTCCAACAATAGCCACGAAATGTATGAATAAGTTTATTTTGCTTTTTAGTGTCGGATAAAATTGACTTTCTCGTAGTAGAATTTTGTATTGTCATCATTCTACCATGTGATCTATTGGAATCTGTCGATAGACTTTCCTCTCGTTCTTGAACGGATATTGTTACAGCAGCTGTACTCAAATTTTTTGTTATACGACTATTTGAATTTGAATGTGTTGCTGTCATTATTTGAGAGACTGAATTATGATGTTGAGCTTGTAATAGATGTAATTCTTTACGCCGCTTTACTGTTTCACGGTATATACGAAAATACAGTAAACACATTAATGTAACTGGTAAATAAAAAGCAGCGATCGCTGTTGGAATTGCCACTATAATAATGCTAAATAGTTTCAAATTTCTATCAATATTCTATATCATACCTGTAGCTTTAGAAGCAAATGGTAATCGACATTCACCAGGTGGTAGTCTTTTATCGAACAATGGCCAAGCCCAAATCCACTAGAAAGAAAAGAAACACGAATCTTTTATTTATGTTACAAAAATTATTATTTATGTGTATATAGTTTACTGGTGTCCATATAAAACATGATATAACCCATGCCAAAGCAATCATTAACGATACACGTTTTGGTGTTCGTTTTGATCGATACGTTAATGGTCGTGTTATAGAAAAATATCGGTCAAAACAAATAAGTAAAAGATTAGCTACAGACGCATTTGACATCGTATAATCTACACTAAGCCATATGTCACATAGGAATGAATCGAATGGCCAACGATCTTTTTCGAAAAATGTAAAAAATATTGGTATTGAAAAGCAACCAATTGTAAAATCAGCTATAGCAAGCGATAGTAGAAAATAATTCGTTACCGTACGTAGTTGTTTATTAATGCGAAACGATATCAATACAAGTAAATTGCCAACTGTTGTTAAAAATGATAGGGTAGTACCACCAACAATGATAAGAATAGTTCTATATAAAGTACCTGAAGAAACTTCTGTCGATGTGCAATTATTGTATGGTAAACATAGTTTATTTTCAGACATCTAAAGAAATGAATTAGTAATATATAAGTACATCACTCCCTAGAGATAACAACACGGAATAACATAAATTTGGCATTTCGGGAAAGTGAACGTTTCTTGAAAATGAATAAAAATTATTCGTAGAACAAACTCAAGAAACATTAACTTACTTATTTTTTGTTAGCAATAAAATATATTGACACATGTACAACATAACAGAAACACAGAAAGAAGCATCTATTTGCATTTATGTGAATTGGCTACTATGATCGCATCGTCTCTTTTTCATCTCGAGAATTTCATGTAGCCATATCAGATCAGTTTACATTGATAGATAAGAAAGAAATCTGTACTTTTAACAGATATCGTATGTGTCAAAAGAATATCAACATCAAGATATGCTCTACAATTGAACCAGGACAATGTTGTTTGTTTGCTTTTCTTAGAAAAACATCGTCCGATATTTGGATGAAAATCGGTTCGACTACGTCAATATTGCAGAACTCAGCTTGAAAAAAGAGAGACCTATTTGTAAACTATCAAAGCTGTAGAATGAATAACTGTTGTCATCTTATAAAGCATAGAATTGTCTGATTTCCTATACATTAGAAAGAAAGGAAAAGAAAAGGAAGAAAGATGTAGAAAAACTATCTGTTTCAGAAACACATTAAGAACAGAAGAAGTTTTTCTTGGTAATTATTTCTTCTTGATAGTGTTTACCGAAACAGATCTTCCGTCACTAACCTTTTTCTTGTACAAACATTTCTTTAGTGGAAGGAAGAAATCTCTGTTAAATCTAGTAGGTTACACGCTAGTTATATTCGACTGGTTTTTCTATGACAATTAATATTTTATTCTTTAACATAACCCCTATCTGTACAATTTTTTTAATTTGTTTATAAAATGTCTGGTTTTCTTCTCATCACTTCTGTGTACCTACATGCCTACTGGTATAAAAATGTATGAAATCGTATTATAAGCGAAACGCCCACATCCGTCAACATTCATATTGGCAACTCATTCATAATCTTAAACAACAATGACAAGAAATCTATTTCTTAAAATAGTGCGAATACATTACTATGAGTGATGTAAGTACTAGCGTAATAGTTACATACGCAATCAAATAAATATTATCAGACAATAGTTTTGTTAAGATAAACTCACCGACCTAACAAACAGTAATAATCCTGCTCTTCATTCTCAACTGTGTTCGCTTTCATCTCATGATGCGATCTACTTTGATGCTGACAACAAGGAACGCGTAATTCTACTTTAGACGCAAGGGAATGAAAGAAAAAGCGAGAGAGAGAGAGAGAGAAAGAAAGCGCAAAACTCTTGTCGATGTCTTCGCATGACCATACTTCATGCTTGGCGATTGTGTTTGATTTATATAAGTTGATAACGGAAATGCTACATATATATATATTTATATATTTATATATTTATATTTATATATTTATATTTATAATTCATATTTATTTGACAACAGTAGCTGATTTTACCATAGAAAAATAATGAATTTTTTTAATCACCTAGTTTAATCCCTACTCTGGCAAGTACAAATATCAGTGTTGTCTATCTTCATGTTTTTCATTGTTATTGTCGTCCCTGTCATGAACACGTATATTTACTACCTAGTTCTTAACACGAAGCCGAACTCATTTTATGATGAACGTGCTCAAATTAATTTTTCTATCTAAATTCATACAAAACTACTTGTTAGTTTAACGATCAATATTTGATAATAACGTAGTATACAATAAATGGCTAATGTTTAAATAGATGTGTTAATTATCTAGTGTTAATTTAATAACATGCCTGATGTGTCTACTTTTTTTCCTGGTGAAATGTCGATTGATAGTCAATTATGATCGATGATCTGTCAATTATGAACGAAGATTTCCTTTTCCTTTTTCTTTTCTCAAAAATGTCAATTTCTAATGATAATCGACAATGATAATCAAAAGCCTTATGTTGTAAATCGATCATGCTGTCCCCGTTGATTTTCTCTTTCTTTATCAATTAATTACTAATTAGGCATCTGATATAAAAATATAGCAATAATTGGTTGTTGCTTATAAATTTTCAAGGCATGAGGAAATAACAGACATTCTTAACCATCGTTATAATAAATGTTTGTAGAGAAAGACAGACTTAAAAAATATGTTCTATAGTGCATCAACGTGAAATCAATGTGACAGATGTAAAAAGAATTGTAATGATTGCTACAATAGATGCTGTGTCGTGCTACTCTTTTCTTAATCATGTAACGTTTTCTATTTCTCAACATCTCCATTTTCTCTCTTTTATTTTCATTGATATCAATGATCTATTGTCTAAAGATAGAATACTAACGTAACAAATATAACCTTAGGGGTGCTTAGTTAAGCAAAAAAACACAGAAATCAACAACGAACTATGGAATATCAATATGATGGCTCACTCTTGTTTGTTTTAACTGAATCAAGAGCACTCACGAAACAAGAGAAGAATACATTTCTTCCTTTGTTTATTTCATGTGAATCACGACTTTTGTCCGATTGTCAAGAGAGAAGAACTGGTGACTGAAACAAATAAAACAAAAGATATAGTAAGAAAAATGTTGACAGGATAAATAACTTCATTTATAACTCTATGTTATGCATTCGATTGTGACATGTCGAAACGAACAAATCAATTTAGTTTTTCTAATGTACTCAAAAGAAAAATCATTCTTGAAAGATAAAAAAAACGTATAATTATATGTTCTACATGGAGTATTCTTTCTTTTGTACTTTGTTAATATCATTAACAAAATATGACAAATAAGAAAAAAAATTCCTCACATGAAATAAATAGCTGCGTTTATTGGCAGGTACTTCTTCATATTATGCTTCAAGCTATTCCTTATAAATACAATATCTACTTCTGTGCCAATTATTAGACTATGAATAGTCTATCTAACACAAAAAACAAATACTTACGATTTCCATGTTTACTCTTTAATACTAAAAAGAAAAGATAAAGTACTATCAGGTTTAGCGCTGTTTCTACAAAACTTTACATGCGATCTAATGTTACAAAAAATAATGAATACTAGCAATTCTACTTTCCATGAATGTTTCTTTAGAATAATGTGTTTGAAAAAGTGCATTGGCTACAATAATATCTATAGCAACATACCCAATATAGTAGTACGTGCAACTTAAATATCATTATCATTAATCATAAGAATTTGCCAGTTAAATTCTGTGTAGAAAGAATATTGACATATCTCTAATCTAGGGAGATGTAAGTAAGAGAAACTTTCAAAATGTTCAAAGACACGCACTTTCGACAATCAGAATTAGTACAAAGTCAAACTGCTAGACTTTCATGAAAGTATGATGATGCTTTTTTGTCATTCAGTTTAATGATTTGAACTGCATTAGTTGTTTTATGGTGAGACTATACCTTGATTTTTTTATTATAAGAGTAGAATGTCAAAAAGGAGCTTTTGTAATCTATGTTGACTTATTGAAATACGTGAATACAGTTGCTTCTTTTCATTGAAAATCTCTTGGTAATAATTAATTTATAATAATTTTCATTTCTTGAATCATTCTAACCTGCAATGATTTTATGATAGATATTTATTTTCATATATTCTCATAGTTAGATGCTCAACTATATCAATTCTAACAATTGGAGACGTCATGAAATTCAAGATTTTCTTCCAGAATATTGATCTTTCAAACAGTAAACTGTTTAATGTTATCCTTTACTTTTTCTACAATGAGAAAAGCAACTGTGGACTATGTCGAACTCGTTTGCTTGAATGCCTATCGAATCGTCGGAAAATCGCATGATTGATGTTCTGCTTATTCAAAACTATACATTACATAGGTAGCTGGATTAAATACACTGAAAGATTGAAGTTTCACACCAATTATCTTCTGTTCAAATGAGAGAATCGTGTTTATTAACATATGAAAAGGATAATCGTGTGAATGATATCAAGAAAATTCAGTAATTAAAAATAATCAGCGTTGGGATATCATTTTATTTAGAGCAAGAAAACAACTAGATTTTTATACTCTATGGAAAGATGACAACGTTCAAGAATATTTTTAAACTTTTCTTGTATAATTAAAAGAAAAACTGATCGAGAAAAGACTTTGACGACAATATATCCTATAAAAAAAACTACAATTGTAAATACGGTTAAAAATTAAATGGAAAAATCGATAACATGTATTCATGATCAAGATACAGTAAAGCCTCGATTAATGAACACCTATTAGAACGCATGTCTTGATCCTCCGGATCGATTTTTGCTGTTAATGAACCTCTATATAATGAACACCTGCCAACTTTGAACATGAAGACTATTTTCCAGTCCGTTCAACAAAAATAACCTCTATATAATGAACACACGTGAAACAAAGTATACGCGTACGTATGAAATAGAAGGAAAAAAGGAACACTCATCGCATGTATAGAACAAAAGGCACGACGAAAATGAATAGTTTGGGTCAAATTGATCGGTCGCATGTCTCAGAGCAACGTCCTTATTTATTCACGATTGTGAGATGGCGACAAAACGCCACGCAAGCTCATTGAGGCAATGGAAACGGTCAAACGATTGTATCTTCTAGCTGTCACTCAACAATCCCAACCAAACTCTCTTATTTCTTAACTCCATTTGCAGTTCGCTCAACTCTTCATCGACTCAAAGGGAGTCAAACAGAAAATGATCGATAATTTTCTTCATAAAAATAGATTAGAGTTGTAATAGATGAAAAAACTTAGTTTTTACTTAGAGCTAAATAGAGTAAATTCTAACCCCAATAGATGCGTAGTCACCAATCGGTCATACTAACCTTGTACTGTATACATGTAAGTGTTCAGTTACTGAAACACCTCCATATAATGAACACCCTCGTCTAATGAACTCTTTTCCGAGGATTCGATTGGTGTTTATTGTAGAGAGGTTTTACTGTAAATCCTAGTCATATCTTTGGATTCAAATTATGAGTAAATAAATCGGTAGGTGGGACACGTATTTCGGACAAGAAAGCTTTTGCCCTTGAAATATTCTATTATCTCGGTTTTCCGATAATGCTTAGTATTCAATATTATCTCATATGTTGGACTCTGTTTTTCATGATCTTTCATTTTTCGTCAATTGATTTGTTAAGAACACGAAACGCGACCACAATATTACTTTGTTTTCCATTAGTATAGAACATCGGTGAACTAAAAGACGAGTCGGCAGGGAAATCGTTTTTCTATTACCTTATGTCCTTATGTGAATTTGTATGCACCAAGGACAAAACAACAAATGCATAGATATATCTATTATTCACTATACTTACATGTGTTATTGCACTTGAAATAGATATTGTGTTTACTTTCTTCGAATAAGACACATTTCAGATATTTCTATTTGAATATTTCACTTACGTATTGAATAGAAAAGAAAAATCTATTCATCAATGCCTTCATTGTATGATGAAAATGATTGTATGATTGTAATCTATTGAAATCCTTTACAAACATACTTATCAATGTAGAAAATGCTTGAAAAATTTCTTCTAAGATATATTAAATGTTGGGTACAACTCTATCTTGCACTTCAAAAATATTAAATGACTGGTATCTATTCGAATTTCTTATATTTTACCTAATGGATGACGAAATAATGGACGAATTTCTTCTTTATGAATTCCTCAGTTCTTTTGTTGTAGATGTATGTAAGTAATTAATTACATTTAAGTCGTTTACGAAAAATGTTTTCTTTCAATTTAGTTGGAATTAAGTAATTGCTACTGAGAATAGAACAATGTTCGTAATTTTTTAGATAGGTCTCCATCTTAAGGTATATTTTGAAATAAAAATAAATACTGTCAATAATATATTTTTGCAAAAGGTTATTTATGAAATTTACTTATAAATGTTGACAAGTAACATTGATTATAAAAATTCTAGATTTCTATGTACTAATTATAAATCCGTCCAATGAGCTCATCAGAAGAATTGCTGCTTCGTATGTGTCAACTCGAACTCGACGCTTTGTTTTTGTAAATATTTAGGAAAAAATAGATTTAGATAATACTCGTGTTAATATTTCTAATAATTGTCATTTCTTCTTCATTTTACTAATTTATGTGACAGTTTGACCTGCTGACATTTCATTTAGCTAAAGCAAAACCTTGAATAAAAGTCTATTTGAAATTTTATAGCAATTGACAAATATACAAAGAGATTTTGCACAACAGCACCCATATTTTAAATCTTTTCTTATGTCAACATCATTTTTAATATATATTTTTTCCTTTTGTTTTCCCATGCCCTGACATTTGTTCTTAATATGCGTTAGTTCCATATTTAGTTCTATATGACAATGACAACAATGATAGAATTTTGAAATTCAAGAGAAAAAAATGCGCTATTAGGGTAGATAGAGTAAAGATGATGTTAAAAGTTCTCTGCCAATTACATTTCAAAACTTTTCAGAATTCAAATGAACATTTCGAACTATTAATGGTTTCTGTTTTCGAATAGATTAAGTCAATATAAATCATTACGATGACGTTGAACAGGTTTTAGATAATTGTCAATACAGTTACTTGTATATCATAGATGTGACAATATACTTTCAATTTTTTTCATCGAAGTTATAACTAGATTTTCATCATCAAGGCGTCCAGTAGTTTTCGAGATATATTATTTTGATTTGAAGACTCAATGCCAAGTAGAATGAATGGTTTGAGAAATAAAGAACCTTTGATTTAATAAAAACTAGTTAATCATATCAGTAAAATAATTTGTTGACAATATGCTGTTGTTAACTGTAGAACAACAGTAACATTTATAAAAACGCATATTATTCATCATAGATCAAATTTCAATAGAATCATTGATGATCATGTGACAACAATATGTAAAATAAAATTTGAATATAATTTAATGAGAAAAATGAATAGTAATTAATATATTGAAGTCATAACAAAAGAGTTGAATTGTAATGAAAAATTTATTAAAATTTTTCGTTTACCGTTTTTGATCCAGAATAACATAGGATTGATCGAGATACGAATGCGAATTCATTGGTCCATAAATAACAACACTTCGTCAATGTCAAAACTGGTAATTATAAGAAATGACGGTAACTGTCGCATGTCGACATAAACTTCTAATGTATTTTTTAATATTGTCAACATACCAATAAATCATACCCATGTTCTATTCTAAGAAAACGATGATATCTACTGCTACGCATTATTTAACGAATGCGTCTCTGTTGTATTGTTGAAAAATGATCTTCTCATCATCAGTAAATGATGAGAAGAATATACAGGTTTGTATATTTCAGATTATTGAATACCCATCAATAGACATCATTGATAAAGTTGACTATGAACTTTTTGTTTTCATAATTATTATATCTTTATCGATGATGGTATTTATCGATAATTTATACATTCGCATGACTATCATCATTAAATTCTTCTTTCATTTGTTCACTAATATATATTACTTCATTATTTATGGAATTGTTTAAGATATTACATGTCAATATGGTACAATAAATTGAGAATAATGAACGCTAGTGTTTTTCCAAAGAAAAAAAAATGTTTTTAGTCATTTAAATTTTCATCGAAAATTAGGATGATCATGAGCGTATAGTATTACGTTCGAGTATGAACTACTTAGATTTTGAAATAACGTTGAATAAATTCATAACGATTAAATTAGTGAGACTAAAATTTGATTAGTACGTCTTCTCTGTGGAGTCTATGCTCAAGTTTTCGAACATACCTTTTGCTTCATATAATTTGAACAATTATGTCTAACTGAACATCAACAATCAAATAAAAGATAAAATCATTGCAAATTTGAAGAATGATCTTTTAGTTTACAGTTATTGTAGCCGAATCTTCCATTTCAATAGTGATTTGCAAGACACTGAAAGAAATTTAAAAGAAACTTCTCTTGAGATCTATTTATCAGATGAAATTAAATAATTAAAATATCAACTTGTATAGTTTTCAACTGAACTATTCAGAAGATTGTAAGAAACCATAAATCACAACAAGAGTTCTCTACTTAATTATATTGTCTTTCATACATTCCCCACAGCTGCATTAACAGAGAGCTGATCAATTTGGATGAGAGAAACCATTTTTCATTTCCCTCATTCGAACGAGAATGTATTCATGCAACCCATGATAATACCTAGAAATTATTATATCTAGAAGACCTTCATTTTTACTTCATAATTGATTTAATAGAACTCTAAGTTGAGCATTATCTGTGATTATATGACATGTGAACTATTTATTTTTGTAGGGTTAGATCAGATTAATTTTCACAAGGAACACGTTGAAGTACTATCCGAAGTTATAGTTACCACATCGTTAATGATTTACAAAGTGTTAGAAATTCAGTATGATTTGTGATGAACTATTTTTTTAATAATTTTATGCCGTACTTATGAATTTTCAAACTAATTAGACTCTTTGAAGATCATGTCCATATGTTTGCCTCAATTCAGTTCTTTTTGAAAAAAATGAACGTTTTAGAGAGACGACACTTTCAGGTCATCTACTTACATTCACCCAACCGACATCGTCGGATATGGTTAGACGAATGTTGCACGCCAAACAGTAGCATTACTGACATTGAATAATGGATGTTATGGTTGAAAATAGTATTTGTTCGCACACGATACTTAGTTCTTTGGAGTTCTCGTCATACAGTTGTTCTAGAGAGAAAAATGTCACCCATGTAAGTATAACATGTAGAACCAAGTGTAAGAATTTCTAGTTCTTCACAAATGTAATGAAAACAATGAAAATAAAATGTTCTTATCTTCATGATATACCAGAGATTGTAAAAAACTCTCATTGTTTGTTAAGAGTATCCTCTCTCAAATGAATGTGATAAGAAATAAAAGAAAATATTTACTCGACTTTATATACTCTATAACAATAAGAAAGAAAAGATGTGCGTCGTTTTCTTCTTTTCTGAATAAACAATAATGATTAATTGTCGTACGAAAGTATTCTTTTTTGTTTTTTTATTTAGAATTTTTTTTGAAAAAATACATTAGAAGCTATTTAGTTTATCAAAACGAATGAATTATTGATTGTTCTTTCATGATTTAGAAAGTCTTGCTAATAGGAAAAATCCACCAACGACTCCTACTGCTAAGCCAACAATGGTAAGTCCAATCCAGAGGCCAGTAATTGTAGGACCAGTTGTTCGATATTGTTTTTCGGAACTTCTATGTTGAATATTGAGAGAATCTGGACGAGCGCGTAGAGTCACTTGTTTTGAATCATATCTAGCACGAAATGCAAGACTGTTTGAATTAATAGCCGCATCAAAACGTTCGATCACTCTTTCTAATGGTGATTCTCTGATTAGATTTTCTACAGGGCCAGTTTTGGGTGGTACATCTAATAAAGTAAATGTAACTATAATGTCATCGTCAGCTTGATCAACGATAAGATTTGAAATTCGTATTGGTCGAACAAATAATGTAAAGATTAATGTTTCAAATATATGGAGACGCAAAAAATTCAAGTTTTGAAATACTGGATATTTTTTGTCATTTCCTATTTTGAACGATAGTACGGCAAGATTGTAATTTTCTAAACGGACAATAAAAAACCGGAATCATCCTATGGCGAACTTTTTAAAAAGAAACTTTCTTACCAGCTGCACCTAATGCTCGATAACAGTCAGCAAGTGCAAAATCGATTTCGAAGATCGTTCTCGGATGACGACGAAAATTGAAATAATCTTTAAATTAAAAATAAAAATAAAAAAGAATAAATATAGATGCATGATAAAATGTCATTTCTGTTACTGTTTTCAATTGCTTGAATAGGAACCTCATTCACAAAGGTTTTCCAAATCAATTTGACAGGAAAAGAATTTACTATAGGTTCACCATTAACACTTGATGCCCAATATAATTCTCGATGTTGAACAGTATTGTTTCCCATATTTTTCTCTCCAATCCATACATGACACCAGACACGATCACGACATCGTTTCTCACCAGTATATTGATATTCGATACCACTCAATAAGAAGAATTGTTGTGGAGAACTGATTTGTACAAAATTTGGTTCCCCTTCTACTGCTACAGCATCATTAAAATTTGGTTCTATGTTGACAACTTGACATTGACGATTTGTATGATTATATTGATAGCTAAGACCAGTACCAAAATCATGGATTTCAGTGTAGTGTTCCCAACGTCCTCTACCATTTCTATCAGGATACACAACATCAAAGCGGCTAAATTGAAATTCAGAATCATGCAAAGCATGTGTACTGAAAATTGAATCATTCGCTCGTGTCAATAATGCTTCCGAATTTGTACTAACTCTTTCTGGTAGATTGGCCGGTGTTGCTAATGTAGATGTTCGATTCGGACAATATACCCCTCCCGGAGTTTCCAATGCTTGACGCTCCTCTTGACGACTTGGATTTGGTGAAAAACGGAAAACATTATACGTATATGATTCCTGGCGGCCACCTTGACCAGTAACAGTAACATCGATTTGTAATATAATACTGTTATTTCTTGGTAAATAAGCCACAAATTTTGTCACATCCGACACATAATATGTTGCTGATACAGTTGCTTGGATATCAGATACATAAAAACATGATTTAAATTTATTTATAGGAATACCACGAAGATCTTCATCACCAATATACTGATTACCCCAAAGTGTATTGTTTTTATTACGAGGATCATAGCCAAGTAACGTTGACGGTTTGAGAAACAGTGAGTTCGGCTGAATAACGCTGGTTTGTGAAGTTAGCCCAATCTCTTGTCGTAGACATTTTGATACTGGTTTTTGACCAATAATGGCAGTTAAAACCTGAAAGGTTTCGTTTGTGCCGAAATTCCAATACAATTCTATGGGTCCTAAAAAAGTGAGAATTCAAAACATCAAAGTTAATTATGCTATAAGAAAAGTAATCATTATCAACCATATTTTGAACTTGTTAAAACTGCATCACTTATCGGTGAGAATGCTTGTGACACTTCCAAGAGTTCGTTCCCGGTCACCAACTCTGTTATGATTTCAAACCGAGGCGGTATTGTGCGCCACTTCGGATCTGGGGTAGTTATGGGTCCATTTTGACACCAGTTCACATTGACTTGTGCATAGATGATACCTATCGACGACAAACTTAAAATTATTAGAAGCGATGTTAATTGCCGCATATTGCTTGCGTCTCGCGAGTCTTTTTATTTGAAAATGATGTTTTAAATAATATTTTCACAATAATAATAACTTGTCTGACTTAAGTTTCATGATAAGAAGAGAAAAAAGAAGAGATTTTTGTTTGCTCGCATTATCTTCGATAAATGAAACGTTAGTTAGTAACGTTCGTTTTAGGATATGTGTTAACCAGTCATATTGCATGTAAACAATAGACAGTGTAGGCTGTTATCTATTTAATAATAATTTTTTCATTTTTCACCAACGTTCGTTTGCTCAACTATTTTAAGACTTGGAAAGGAAAAAAAGAACGCTTCATTTTATTATATAACCAAATGAAATATGTCAGAATAATCGTCGATCTATTTTTATCACTGTAATTTCATTGTACAGATGAAAATAGTAATTGATTGGCACCTGTTTCTTTTAGCAATAAACATCATCAATTGTTTTCTATGCTACATATACATTACATATCCTTATTGGCTCATATGGAGCATCATCTATCTAATTATATGTTGAGCAAAAAGATTTTCTCCGCAAAGCAAATAAATTGTGTGTTAGCAAAAGAGAAGTAATGTTTTTAATCGGCGTCTTTTATTTGTTATGAACCCGAAAGAAAAACATTATTTTTCTTTTGTATGCAAGACAAAAGCAAGAAATAATAAATCAGTAGAACATATACTTCTTTTTACTTATGTTTTATGGATGATTCCGCTCAGATAGGCAATAGGAAACAACGAGAACGTACAAAAACGAATTCAAGCTGAATTGAAGAAAGCATGAATGCTCCACGTGCAATATTCGAACGTATTTGTTGTACCACCAATAAAAATAGCAGTTGTATTTCTAAAAAAGTCTTCATTACCTTTGTTTATTCATTGCCTTTTCAACATCGATTTGGATTAAAACAAAACATGGCCACTGTCGATCATTATTTCGATGTGAAAAACATATGAATTCCAGCAATTCTGTAATATTATCTGTAAAAAATGAATCCTATTTACATAGTTTTGTATATGATGTTACTCTTTTCTCGATACTCCTAACAGCCGTATTAATTATTATTTCATTTTTACTATATATCGCGTCATCTTTATTGGTTATGTACAATAGTTTCACTTCTATTTGTTTGTGTGATTGATTAATTCATATTAATTTTTATTCCGTTGAATTATCATCATCAAATCTACCAACTTCAATGGACGTATGGTATTGATTGTTGTGCAACTTTATTTACATCCTTATCATTGCTGGTAGCTACTTTAATGCATCATACCGATAATATTCACTATATTGAAGGAATAGTTGCTATCATCATTCATTGAAGCATAGATAACATTCTATTTCGTTTTTTTTTGGAATTATTGTAGTTCTTGAATAAAATTTTTTATTGAAGATTTTCATTAATTCATGTTCGTTCAATAAAACTATGATTCAGACAATGGATTGACAATGATATGTAACTTCAAGAAGTCCTCACCTAGGAAGGTCTATCTGCTGATAATTAAATTTCATTGAAATCAGCTATAATCTGATGTATATTTATTTTTCTTGTCAAAAGAATTCTTTACTTGTCATCTGAAAGTTTTCTAATTTTTCAGTTTTTTCAAGTTGACTATTCCATCCGGCATATATGCTGTACGATATGTCATTGAAACATGTTAGAAATCAAAAAGCTTAATCGAAAATTCATACTCTTTCAATTACAGAGAAAATATTTATTTTCCGTTGAACACACTATACGAAAGTGACATCGTTTCGAGCAATGTACTTGGTTACTTTTACAGTCGATGTAACTTTTTAAGAATATGATATAGAATTACCAAGTAGTTCGACATCCATCTACATTCGACTGTATGATGCTAATTGTTGAGAAAAAAAATAGAAAATACAAGAAATGGGAAAACAAACTTTGGCAATACAACACAACGAAGAAGAAAATTCGACATAACTCTTCTCGTTTCATAGATAATCAACAAAGGATGCAAAATGACATTTTAACTTTTGTCGTCGTTTCAGTGTACTTTTAGACAAATAATTTTTCAATAACTGATAAAATATAGAAAATTAACACATTACCGTACAATATTGGAAAAAAAATCAAATCTATTGCGAAATCCAATAAAATTTCTTTGCATTATCAATCATTAGAACAATATTTCTCAAAGTAATTTCATTCTCTATAAACAACCAAAAATAATGCATTACTTATCAATTATCGACTATACGGTCAACATGTGTATTTGTCATAGCCAACATACTTCTTTCTATTGTTGATCGTTTCAGAGCTGTCTGTGTAGGTCTGTTTTTCGAAGTTTCATCTCTCACATGCATTACAGTGATAAAAATATTTCTACAACGCTTGGAACATTACGAAGAATGCTTTCCATGTTTGACAGAAACACGATACGACTTTCTCTCAGAAAACATTCTTTTATTGAAATTAGCAATTCTGTAAATAACTTCTAACTTCAAATCTAAATCTTAGCTTTTGGTTGTAATAAGTACTAATTTAACGAATTTGATTCAGGTTTTAAAAAAATTAATATTTTCACATATATCAGAATGCATACAGTTTTTTAATTCATTAAATTATTAATTAGTGCAACTAAACGATTATTCAACCATGCTAATTTATTTCAACGTTCTTATATTGCAATTAATTAAAGTCTATGAAAATTTGAATGCATTTTACAATGCATGAAATTGGTTGCATCATGATGGGGTTGTGTCCATTGTAGTTCTATCGAAAAGTAATGGGGCCAAATACGCTTTACTTCGTATAATGGAGTACATGTGTTGCTTCTAGATGTTTCAATTATTCTTAGTAATAAGTCATTTCATGAGTACTTAAAAGAACAATTCAGTTCTAACCTGAATATGACGTCTGGAGCAAATTTATACTTTCAAATGAATCTCCGGCATCATGCGAAATAGAGATCTAAAGTCTTGTAAGGTGCAAACAATGCAAAATTAAAGCAAATTTTTTTTTCTTGGTTTTTATATACGGTTGGATAGAGCTCATCGAACTGAGTAAGAAAATATATGTTTTAATTTTTTTCGTT